>OX596216.1:1086672-1694237 GCA_951394215.1 Glyphodes perspectalis
ATAATATTACATAATGAATATTAAAATACCTGTTTTAATATGCAGGAGAAATTTACTATAAAATATATTTGTTTTATTACCCTTGAATTCCACACATTTATTTGTGTTAAGTTAATACGTCGAGTTAATACAAAATTGCTGTACCTATAATCTATTCTTTAAAAATAATAGATAAGTACAATGTTTTTTAATACAACATTTAATTTAGAATTTCAAAAAGACCGACATCTCAGTCGTGTCGCAACATACAAATGTATATTTCCACCAATGAGCTCTCCGGGACATCAATCGGAGCGGCAGACCGGATTGGCGGTGTTCAGCAGTCCCGGGTTGTTTATGTTCCGATACGAATATTGGTCCGGGGCCGGATTGGAACACGTGTTGAGTCCTTTAGCGTACCGCTGAGGATTGCGAATGGTTGTTTGCCGTTTTTCCTTTTCACGGTACGCGATTTTGATGTTGGGAATAGTGGGGAAACAGATATTTAGCAAAAAAGTAACGTTTATATTGACTGGCTCGTTGGTCGAGTGGTCAGAGACCCTGGCCACGAAACCAAGGGTCGCGGGTTCGAATCCCGCTAGGGGAAAATGTTTCGTGTGATGAACATGGACATTTGTACTCGAGTCATGAATGTTTATAAACGTATTTAAGTATGTCTATCCGTTCACCTAGTATCCATAGCACAAGCATAGGCTTGGTTTGGGACTACAGAATTGGTGTGCCAGTCTGAAGATTCATTTATTTATTATATTTAAAGATAAAATATGCATTTAAATAACTAAAAGGTACCGCTGCGATTATAATTATCTGATTTCCCTTTAAGATATACGAAGGTAAGAAAACAGCCACTTCAATGTAATAACAAGTCTTTCTAAACCTAAGATTACGTAACCGGATTCTAAGTAGGAGCGAGACATGGCGCTTAGAAGATGATTAATAGTGTAAAACCTGTAGTTGGTGATAAAACATATTAATGGACAGTGCTGGGAGCTTAACAGATAATGAAGAGCGTCTTATAACGAGGGTTGTTGATGCAAATCTGAGTACATGCAAACATTTCTGAAATAATTTAGATTAACCTGGCGAGCTTACCTTTAAAATGAATTGAATAAAATATTTCATATAATTTCAGTCTAACCATGATCCAAAAATTGGCTGGTTCCCCTATCTTAGGGTTACGAAGGTCAGATCGGCAGTCGCTTCAATGTAATTACCAGACTCACTAAATCCTGGATCATAGTCTAAGCGGACCCCGTCTAAGCACGGGACATAACGATAGGATGATGATGATATAATTTCAGTCTAACTATTTTCGTGAACCAACCATATAAGGTCCGTATTCAAGGAGCTACTCGAAAGGATAATAAAATCAAGTTGATACTTATATTATAAATACGGAAGTGTGTGATGTGATGATGAAATTATACAAAATAGTTTTTATCCCCATAAAAAATAAACAACCAAATTACTAATCCCATGCGAACGATTTCGCGGCAAACAGCTGATAAAATATAAATGTCAATGAGCCTCAAAAATATTTTATCAAATCGCTTTAGGCAGTTCGTGTCGCATTAAGTTCTTTATAAAAGACTATAAAATAAACTACTTCATAATTTGTCATAAAATTCAGTGGCTAATAAATAAGGAACTTTGTGAATTTATCGCTCTTATACCACTGGGTTGTTCATTCCAGAAGTGAAAGTGGTTATCGGAGTTAATGCTGAAATTAATTACTTTTATGGATTCTTTACAGTTTTATTGCAGGTTTCAAAGAAAAGATAAGGCAATGGAATGTTAACGATGATTTATAAAGTAAATCCGGAAAATGATCGAGTTTTATATTATTGTAAAAATAAACAGTAAGGTCTATATTTTTTCCATAAAGTATATAGTAAAACACAATAGTAGAACATTAATTTCTTCTTGATTCGGCAACTGGTATTATGATAAATTTTAGTACCAGACTCAACCCCAATTCAAATAATATAGATTACCTACTTTAAATTTTGTAACTTCAAAACCGACTGAAAAAAATCACCGAATAATTCATAATTTATAATAAACCTTAGTTTAAATTTAATACAATATTTCTATTAAAACACATCACCTCTTAGTGACAACTAGAAATCGGCTTATCTTAAGAATTTTTATTATTACATACTATAATGGTATGAAAGGTTGTAAATTCTCGAAAAGAATATAAAAAAATCGAAACTTCGCATTACTCGTACTCAAAACTACGCAGTACCATCACACCTCATCTATGACTTCATTTTGCATCATGTTAATGACAACACGCGTCCAGCATATACCCGGCGAGTAATTCGGTGTCCCTAACGAACTCACTGCCTCTGGCCACCGTAATCAACTTCACTGCATGTTGCTAATTGACCGCAGCCTTCATATTTCGCTGATTTTTCATAGAGATACTTTTTGCAACAGGTTTTGTTGAAAGTGACTATTTTAGTCTTGTTTCTACATTATTGTATGATCAATCCGATAAAGCCGAAGAGCGGTGGTAGCTCAATAGTAAGGACACGCGCCTCTTAACCGAGCAGTCCGGGTTCAAACCCAGGCACGTACCTCTGGAATTTTCAAATCTATGTACGTATTTATACCACTACTCGACGCTCGACGGTGAGGGAAAACATCGTGATGAAGCCTGCAAATTCAAACAACATTGGATTTGTAACCATGATCCAAAAATTGACAGGTGATACGAAGGTCAGATCGGCATCGCTTTAATGTAATTACCAGACTCGCTAAATCCTGAATCATGGTCTAAGCGGACCGTCTACGTACGGGACATAATGCTAGGATGATAATGATTCATCCGTTAAAGACGATATTATAAACATAGAATAACTAACACATATATACATACATAACATCACCCCCATAATCACCAAAGGAGTAGACAGAATCAAAGGAACAACAAGCCCCCTTAATTATATGGAAAATTGTGAAAAAATAATGACAAGTGGTTAGCTCGTCGCCTACACAAACACATATCCATGTTATATAAATGCGACTAATGGCATATCGGGTTTTGAATATAAAATTGTGTAGGTGGCAAGATTCACATACATTTTTTTTAGCTTGAAAAGTATTGTCTGCTTACAATTTATTTAGAATATGGCATTAAGTAACATCCACATGTTGATCGTTGTGGAACAATTGGGACCCTTGTTCTTTAAATTTCTTTTCACAACACCAGTGCCCATCTTTCCCTGATAGTAATTTATTCTATGCGAAAATAATTAATCGCATACCTTATTGTGGTGGTGAAAGATTTTCGAAAAATTATTTTATGAAACATCAATGTCCACTTTTTATCCCGTAAAATTCATAGATTCCAAAAGACGCACGATAGTCTCTCTTACATATCTAACTCGACACAGACGGAGCCGCGAGCAAAGCTACTGAATGAAACCAACAAATCATCTGTGAAACCGCAAAAGTCCGCATCAACCAAATTGCTGTCCACCATTCACCGGGCATTACGGACAATGGCCGAAAATAAAAACAAAATGGCGCCGGTGCGAACGTACATTTACCGCGCCATTAATTTCGTTCCCTTTTAAAATTGAGCAGGCAAGTGGCGTGCTTACAGCAAGGGGTTCCTTTTAAAGGACCTCTATATATTTATATGCTCCATTCTAAATAACTTTTTAATTGTATGTTATATTCTGGATATTTATTTGTAGACCGAATAATAAAACCTAGCAAATGTTCTACAAGGAAGAATTTTCATGTTTCATGATATTGCTTAAACTACAAACATAAATGATTAATAGAGTAAATAAAGAACTGCATGTGTACCTACTACATATTTACTGCAAATAACTCGACAATTAGAGATATGTCAAATTATATCAAAGTCAAATGCCAGACATGTCGTTTAAGTTACAAATACAACGACATAAAACAATATACCACCATTGAGCTATTATTAGTAATAATAGTTCAATGTATACCACAAAGCCACTAATGCTGAAACATGGTAGCTATTGATTTGCCTGGATTTAGAAAGTAAATTATTCCAATTCTCGTAGTCTTAGAGATACATCCCCCGTACCGTGAAATCAAAAAATACATAAAGTATATCATCACGCCTGAAATCCCCAAAGGGGTAGGCAGAGGACAAAGGGGCAGCTAACTCCTTTTACCACTTTCAGACAAGTCTACTAGACTAGCTGTAAAATTAAATATAAAATATCTTTACTTCATGAATGATATTACATAGCTGTATTGTACATTGCAGAACGTTTTAAATTCGGTTCACATCATCTTTAACTGAATTTTCTCAACGTTTACAATTACACATATTTCTCGAACACGGAACTCTAAAAAGAGAATCAACACTTAATACGGTAAACCGTATCAGTGGCGGATCTGTGTATGAATATTTATAAGTATTAATCAATATTAATCGGTCTGGCATGGGAAGATTTAATTAAGCGTGGTGGGGAGATGGATATAATGGGAGCCGAGGATCGTTGACATGTGACTCTCGTACGGTTTTTTGTTAAAAACGTTTAGGGGAGCGATTTTGACTGACTCATTTTGCATGCTGAATGAGGAACGATTTCATATGTTAATATTATAAGTATTATTGAAATGTCCGATGTTGGTCTGGAACTCAAAGATATTCAAATGTGCTCTTTGCTAAGCATGTCGTAAAAGGCGATTACAATATTAGTCGCATTTATATTTACGATAAGGTTTGTGATTATATAAGCGACAAGCTAGTCACTTGTCAATATTAAAAATTTTCCAACTAATCCAACTCAATCTAATTTTGAGACAAAATGCAGATTAAAGAGTTTTATTGCTGCTTGTACTTGATGATATGTTGATATGAATCTATTATTAAATTGAACTAATCTTAAATTAGGTATATGGGCTTCACAAAGGCATTTATAAATTATCAGTAGACGATAATACCAGGGTGCTTAGCCAAATGCGCGCCAGCGATTCGGTAACGAACTTCGCTATCGCTCGTTCGCGACAGACTTATTCGGGTGGACAAATCGGGAACTAACTCCGAGTTCTGCAATATGAATTCTTAGTAAACAAGTTGGTGGCGATACAAGCGACAGCGAAGTTCGTTATCAAATAAAAACGAACTGGCAAGAACTTTTGAGTGTTATTGTATACAAAGAGCTCCGAGACATTTGATGATTGTCGTGTCAGTAGTTTGCCCTGCGATTAATAAAAAGATTGTAATTATAGCCCTCGCACGGTTGGCTTAAATGTCAATGGTGATTTAAATTTAAACCATTCCTGGAATCGTAAATTAGTTTACGATTCGTTGAAAAGTAATTTACAAAATTGGTCGTTCTATTTATATAATGCATGTACCTAAACTGACCAATGAGTCGCTTTTATAATTCAAATTGTTAATTAATGTCTAAGTATCGTTGAAATAATTTGGAATCAAAATACAGTGCAATGATATATTGGTTTTCCAGTCCAGGTGCTGACTAAAATATGAATTTCACTTTCGATAGAATCTATGATCCTATACAAAATTCACAATAGGGATGTTGTACTAATTTTTAGAATTGATTTTGTTACGTAATTAAAATTAGTTTTTAGAATTCCTGCCAAAACGCTATAAACTGTCACGTGACTATATCGCTCGCGCTCTGTCAAAGTTAACCTGATCTTGAGTGAGTTCTTACGAATATGTCACCTTGTTTGGCGGTCAGTGACGTCATCGCGCTTTGATGGCGTTCGCAGTCACGTAATAATGAATATTAAAAAATCCAATTTAAATTACTTTTCTTTAATTTATGACGAACAAATATATTCCTAAAATGTTATTATAGGTTTTTAAATACTGTCTTTCACATATAAAACATAACTTTACATGAATTGGTGACATATGTCAACTTCCATATTGAAGATAACTACATATACTGTTTAAAGTCATTTCATCTCGTCCAAGCCAAAAGGTTTACAACTTTTTAGACAAAATATGCCTGCTATGTATGTACAGCATAATTCGTTTATGAAACGAACAGAACACTCCCAAGGACAACACGTAACACCCCATAAGGCCGCATAGCTAACTCATAACATGCAAATTCGATGCTTCAAGAGAAAAAATGTCCGTCTTAATGAAATATTCAGTAGGCAGGTTCGTGAGGGAGGTTATATCAAAAGTTCGCTCGTATTGCCCGTGACGATGGATTTATGGGGAGGTACCTCATAAGAAATGCCTTCTGTCCGCTTTGGGCAAAGTTTATTTTTGTTCATGCGTTCTTTGGGAAGAAGGTTAATTTACTGTTATATCATTGGACGGCAGTAAAAAGACAACTCATTAGATAAAACTGCTGCTTCGAGTTTTAAAAAAAATATAATAAAGATTTATACAAGCAAAATCAAGCACAGAACCTATCGAAGAAGAAGGATCGGAATATAGCAGCAAACAAATTTAACAAGAATTATTCAAGATAGCGAAAATATCCATCAATTATCTGAGCGCAACTAAGCAAACCTTTAGGGCAATAAAGTTTAGCATAATTTATTTTAATTATATGTAACAAGCATGACATGTATGCAAAATATGTCTATGTGAAATGTGTGTGCGATGTGTCTGACATACGACACGCACACATCTGTTTTGTATGTATACGCTTCACACATATAATAATAAATAAATAAATAATAAATATTCAACGACATCACATACATTGATCTGACTCCGAAGTAAGTAGCTTAAGCACTTGTGTTACGGATATCAGAAACAACAGTGGAAATATTGGATATTAACACCCAGACATAGAACAAACACAAATATTTGCCACGCGAATATTTGTCCTGGGTGGGGATCAAAACCACAACTCTTGGCGCATGGGGCAGGGTCACTACCGAATGCGCCATCGAGCTTGTCTAATACATACATATGACTCGCACACTCGCCTCACACGAACTTCTTACACCTCTTATAATAATTATATGTCTCGCACACAACACGCCTCACACACACGACTCGCACATACACCTCACACGAACGACTTGCACACGTTCCACACATTCTCTTACATACATCTCACACAAATTAAAAAATGTTCCACCTTTTTTTATTAAATTCGTTCCTTTTATTTTTTAACACGACGAAGGAATCATCAATCAAATATACCATTATCATTGTAGTATATCAAAGTTGAAAAACACGGGTAAGAGTTATTAGGCTTGTCAGCGTCTCGAGAATTGAGCGCCAATTTCTTAAGCTACTGATACCTCATAAATTTATCGAGTATTTTCTATTTTAAAATACCCCATCGTCTAGACTTTAATAATATGATCCATTTTACTTGGAAATACTAAACAAAAAGCTCGCTAAGATAAAGTTATCAATTAAAAAACATTTCGAAATTTAAAATTTATTGCCTTCCAATATTGTTATCTTCAAAGCTAGGATAGCCTGTGATTAATAGATAGAGACAGAGATAAATCTATATGTACATGAATATGTTTTTAATTTGAACACATAATATGTTCATACTAATGTTCTTCATCATATACATTAACTTTGCATTCTTGCCCATAAAGACTTTCCAACCTTTAGTTGTGTGAGTGTCGAATTTCATTTGACGATAAGTACCTACCTACCGACAAGTTATAAGTATCTATTCTTCTATACCTTTTTGCTATCAAGTCTCCAAAATATCCAAGTCAATGAGTTATTATGTCCCGTGTTGGTCTGGGACTATAAAAGAATTTGCCAACTGTGTTTCTTGCCTAGCATGTCGTAAAAGGCGACTAATGGTATATTGGGCTTAGGGTATGTGATTGTGTAGGCGACAAGCTAGCCACTTGTCACTACTTTTTCACAATTTTCCATCTAACCTAGCCCAGTTTTATTTTTGGCTGAATGTGGTTGATGTGGCCTGCTGCCCCGTTGACTGCCTACCCCTTCGGGGATTATGGGCGTGATGTTATGTATGTATGTACGACCAGAAAACTCTAGACAACCCAAACTCTAGTCCTAAGCCGCGTTCTATGCATCTTGCACTGTCTCTCACAATTATAGTAGAAGTTATTTTAAGCAATAATATCGAGAACTAAGTAGCGAACTAATTTAGTACCATCAAAACTCCTGCCAGCTCGCTGGTCTATATGAAAACTTGCTCAGTAACTCTTGCCGCCGGAGTCGCGAACTCAACGAACGTTATCAGTTGTCATACACTCCGACGGAGTTTAAATAAGTTTTTCTACCGGGTCACTTTGTGGAAAATTCCCTAACGGCGCGGCGCTTCGTCGGACTTGTACGTTGAATTTGGTCTTAAATAGTAGCTCTTTTGAAGTTGCATTAAGATTTCCGCAAACGATTACGGATAGCGGTGGTGGATGTGAGGGTTTAATCGTGTGCACTGAATAAATAGCTTCGGTTTTGGTGGGAAAGAAGATGTTTTTTTAATAAACTAGTTGTTAGTCGTTTCGGGTCTGTTAATTGCTTAAAGAAAAGATTCAAGTTCGACGGTAATTTTTTTTAAATTATACTAATTTGTATTTCATTTCACAGCTTGCCATCCAACTCAGCCCACTGTCCCCTGTTGGTCTGGGCCTTAAAATGAATATGCCAACTGTGTTTCTTGCCTAGAATGTCGTAAAAGGCGACTAACGGTATATCGGGTTTTGGGTGTGTGATTAAGTAGGCGACAGGTCCGCCGCTAGCCGCTTGTCACTGCTTTTACACAATTTTCCATCTAACCCAGCCCGGCTATATTTTTGGCTGAATGTGGTTGAAGGAACTTACTACCCCTTCGACTCTGCCTACCCCTTCGGGGATTATAGGCGTGATGTTATGTACGTATGTATGTAATAATTTGTATTTAAAATTTCGCTATTGGCTGATTGGGATGTAAAAGCACAACAAAAATTATGTAGGTACATATAAAACATAGCGATTTCTGAATTTGCACTCACGGAAATGCAAATATAATACTTTTTGTTAAGCGAACAATAAACTTTTCTGGCCGTAAGTTATATTGTAATATCTATCTAACAGTTCCAATTTCTTCATAATAAGTACATATGATTTTAATTTTATGAATAACATATTACAAAATGTAAAACAATTACGGATAAACAAACACCCATTACTGCGATGCCACTGAAAATTAGCGTCATGTCGCCTCGGCGCCATGACGAATGCTGAGTGGCAGCCATTTTCGCTGCGTATCATCATAATGTTAAACTAATAGCTTTCTGACTTGAAATGATATTTTCTGTTGATCCCAGTTTGGTTTAGGACTTATAAAGGTTGCACTCAAAAATACTAATAAGACTAATTAACCCAATTATAAACAAAATCCAAAACCTGACATTTTTTCGCTGCCCGTTTCACGTGAAATGCGTCTAATACACGATCGCATTAATTATTGAGTTTGACATTACGTAGATGACTACTTTTTCCATGTACATACATACATACATAACATCACACCCATAATCACCGAAGGGGTAGGCAGAGTCAAAGGGACAGCAGGCCCCTTTAACCACATACAGCCAAAAACAAAACTGGGCTGGCTTAGATGAAAAATTGTGAAAAAGTAGTGACAAGTGGCTAGCATGTCACCTACACAATCACATACCCTAAACCCAATATACCAATAGTTGCCTTTTACGAGATGCTAGGCAAGATACACAGTAAGCACATTATTTTTAAGCCCCAGACCAACATGAAACAATGGGCTAGGTTAGATGGAACTTTGTGAAAAAGTCGTGACAAATGGCAGCTCGTCGCCTACACAATCACATACCCAAAGCTCCATATACCATTAGTCGCCTTTTACGAGATGCTAGGCAAGAAACACAGTTGGCAAATTCTTTTATGTCCCAGACCAACACGGGACTTTTTCCACGTAATCTGTAAAATGCCATCCATGTAAAATTCATATGTTTTTTTTTTCTTTCAAAAGCAGTTTTTTTCTGTGTAACCAACAGTCTTAAGTGCTTTCACAAATCATTCTGTATCTGCTTCTTAAGACGACTTTTGTCTGCTTTCATCACACCCAGTCTCATGTTTACGCCCAATCGCTTCCTACAAAGCCGTACACCGAAAATACCTTCTTCGCTTTCAATGGAGGGGTGAAAATCGAGCACCTCAGTGTCGAACGGCTGGATAATAATAACCTCGATATTTATCATCGCTCTCGATCCATTAGGCGTCGGCAGCCGGTTCCGGTTCCGGGCGCGCACCGGAACACATGACCACGGTCTGTGGAACGCTGAGGTTTACACCGGCTGGTGTTTACACGGAACGGTTTGGAACGCGAAGCGGGCGGAACGCTGCTGTGGTTTTTCTTTGGATAAATGATAATAATTCCTCTGGTGTTGCAAATCCATGCTATAAAGTACCATCCCGTAAACTATCCTCTCTAGAGACTAGATGATCTTGAAAAGGCGTTTCCCAAGGCACTTGTAATATCTTTGATGTTGCAAATGTCTGTAAGTTACGATAACCACTTAACATTTAGCCATAAGCATGTTTGCTACGTGGCTTCACGGCCGTTATTCCTGATTGGGTAGGTAGGGGTAATTTAGCCAGAAATAGTAGAAAAATGTTTCAAAAATCATTTGTAGTACAAAAATGATGACTTCTTCCTTTTAATCATAGCCTTTGTACTTCCGGCCAAAAATCGTCCCATGTGAACATCATATATAGTACCACCACGTGAAACGCGATCTATGCTTTGTTAAAAATGTTCGTTGAAGCGACCAGGATTTATTTTGTTCGGCTTAGGATTTGTAACGCTAGTTGCCCTGGCTCAGCTTATATATTGGAGTCTGGCCTTCGTTGAACGAGTCATTAAAAGCTATATAAACAATACGCCGGCTTTTGCCAATCAATTATCGGATTATTTCCAATAGCAACCGCCCACGACTTCTTTTGTGTTAATACATAATGTATATAATAACTAGAAATAATACTACTAACTAAACTTCACGCCACTTCCCTAGCGGGGTAGGCAGAGAGAACCGAACGCCATATGGCAGAAATAATACTATTACAACTTTTTCACAATTATCCATCTAAATCAGCTTAGTTTTATTTTTTGCTGAACGTGGTTAAAAGGGCCTGCTGCCCCCTTGACTCGGTCTACCCCTTCAGGGATTATGGGTATGCCCATAATCCCTGAAGGGGTAGACCGAGTCAAGGGATCTTTTATTTTTTTCTTAACATCATAATGTTAAGAAAAAAAATAAAAGATAAAATAATACTAAACGCGGTATGCATTAAGTTGCACATACTCGTAAGTACTTAAATAAATAAAATAAATAGAAATATCCGGCGATGTCACATAAATTTATCTGACTCCGAGGTAAGTAGCTTAAGCACTTGTGTTACGGATATCAACGGTGGTATTACAAGTATATACTTAAATAAATAATATTAAATATTAACACCCAGACAGAGAACAACACAAGTATTCATCACACGAATGTTTGTCCCGGGTGGGGATCTAACCCACAACTCTTGGCGCATGGGGCACGGTCACTACCGAATGCGCCATCGAGCTTGTCAAATGAATAATGAATGTAGATGTATTTTTATCCCATAATATAAGTAAATAGAATTATATTTATAAAGTATGTAATTAAAATACATAAATAATAGTAAAGTATCTAGATAAATTAAAGCAGTTTCAATGTGAGTGTCATTGAAGAATTATTGTAAACTTCAATACAATTTATTGCACAGGTATGATTTTATGTTCCCTCTAACTAAACTATCTAAACTTAACGCCAGTTCTCTAGCGGGGTAGGCAGAGAGAATCGAACGCCATACGGCACGATCTTTAACTAATTACTACAAATCCTACAAAATACTAATTAGAGAGTAAGCCCAAAAAAGAGTCAAGTTAGTTAACAAACCACACAACTTACGTACATAATGATCATAAATTCACCAGAGTACTGCGCAAATTCTGGCCGGGCTCTTGCGTGTTTTTGTTTCTATTAACGAAGACCCTTCAACTATACCCAATTTAGTATTCGAGCCCAAAACTATATATTTGATTAAGTACTTCGAGTTTTATGAGTCTGGGATCTGAGAAGAGCAAAGTTTGGTTAACAAACAGACGGCTCTTAGAACGTTAGTAGTTATGGGTGAAGATACTTGCTTCAATACGAGGGATGTTTATTGAAATCTGAGGAGGTACTTGAAAGTTGTTAAACAAAATAAACTTATGTTTGTATTTATATCAAGAGCGGTGGTAACTCAATGGCAAAAACACACCTCATAACCGAGGGGTGCGGGTTCATACCAGAGCACGTACCTCGGGATTTTTCTAGCTCAGCGGTGAGGGAAAACATTGTGATGAAACCTGAAAATTCAAAGAACTTTGGATTTGTAACCATGATCCAAAAATTGTCTGGTTCCCCTATCTTAGGGTTACGAAGGTCAGATAGGCAGTCGCTTCAATGTAATTACCAGACTCACTAAATCCTGGATCATGGTGTAAGCGGACCCCGTCTAAGCACGGGATATAACGCTAGGAAAAATGAATGTATTTATATCAACAGCTCGACGGTGAGGGAAAACAATGAAGACAAACGCCAGTAGCTATAGATATCAATGGTCAGCCTCATTACGATGCTTCGACATGCTAGGCAAGAAACTCAATTGGCGTATTATTTTTAAGTCCCAGACAAACATGAGACGTAATGCATAACGCGTTTAATTCCATTTTGTAGAAAAGTAGCTCGTCTTGTCAGTTACACGATCACCGCATCATTAGTCACCTTTTACGAAATGCTAGGCAAGGAAAAACTTGGCAAATAATTTTAGTTTCAGCCCAACATCGAATCATCTTATTTATCTTGATTAATTGCCTACTTATTACTTAGCCCAGGAGTTCTCAAACTTTATCAGACCGCGGCGTATTTACAGATTTATTATTTTGAAGATATAGGTGTCATATTACGTAGATTTTTAGCATTAAAAGATTTTGGACTAAATGCGAGTATCTCAACTTCTTCAGTAATGTGTTTTAAAAAATGTATGACCTTCGAAAGAAGTTCCTTGAAAATCAAGGTCTTGCGAGACGACAAGCTCATTTTTATCAACACATTCACTATTTATGTAATACCCTCAAATACTTAAGTAAAGCTTCCAAAGAATAGTAAACAGAAGCGCGTCACGGCGCCCTTCTATACTCTCTACGGGGCACCAGGGCGCGCCGCAGCGCGCACTTTGGAAACCCCTGGCTTGGCCATTCAAGGCTGTAGTTGGTTAGAAATCTAAAATTACGAGCGTTTCGAATAAGCAGTGTAATTGAAATGTAATTAATTTGTTAACGAGTTTCGGAGTTGGCTGTTATGTGGGAATCGGCAAATAGACCCACGGCTTATCAAAGTTTCTATTATGCCTAGTTGATGGATTGCGTCATAGTGTCGACTTAAACGAATACTTGTAGGGATATCCTCGGATATTATAAATTCGAAAGTTTGTTTAGATGGTTGCTACTCTTTCACGCAAAAACGACTAAATTAATTTTAATGAAACTTTGGAATAATGTAGCTTATACACTCAAATAACATAGAGGCTATGTTATATCGACGTACCACCCGAGCAAAGCCTCGGGAAGAAGCTAGTACACGATAAATGGATAAGGAATAAGTATTATAGTATGATTCTACCTTCTTTATCTATACTATTATTATAAAGAGGAAATATATTATTATTTGTTAGTTTATATGTTTATATCGAATAGGCTCCGAAACTACTGGACCGATTTGAATAATTATTTGACCAATGGAAAGCTAATTTATCAGCGAATAACATAGGATAGATTATAATCCCCGTATTCCCACGGGAACGGGAAATACGCGTATATTTTTGGTTGTTATTTTTGCTTTGCGATAGTTTGTAGGTCGTGAAATAATGCTATATTTTAAAGTGTATTGTCATTATTTTTGATAAAATAAACGTCTTTAACCATAAAAAAGTATTTTTGGCAATGGTTACTATGATAACAGAATCATTACACTATACGATTTCAGTTCAAGCTGATGAAACATAATATGTTAAGTACGTACTTTAATTGCTGTTAAGATTAACGTTAATGTACATAGGTATAATGGACTTAACCATATCAGAACTTTAACTAAAGTTAAAGCAGTTGACTAGATTATTTTCTATTCTTACTAAATATTCTAATTCATAAAAAACTTAGAGCTTATACGAAAAGGATGTTGAATGTTGTAGAAGCAAGTGAGGTGTCTAAGGACCGTGTAGGCAGAGACCTACGGAAGTGGCATTTTGAAGACTGTCAAAAATGGGCACAAAATCTATTTGCCTTAACGAACGCATAAATGTTAATTTAGCACAAATTGTATTTCCCCTGTACAACATCCCAAAGAAGAGTAGTACAATTATTGTATTCGAGCTAATTTCGTACGATCCCTTACAAATTTATCTGTCGTTAGCAAAAAGGGAGAGGACAAAGAAATAATACCGGCCTCGAATTAATTTTCAACCCGCATCCCGTTAGTAGCTTCGATTTACCCTTACCAAGAGTTTTATTAGGATTTTTAACTATTTTCCTACGTAGGACTGGAATTTGAAATTAATACATAAAAAATAAATAAATAAATCTCAGACTACATCACATACATTGATCTGACTCCGAGGTAAGTAGCTTAAGCACTTGTGTTACGGATATCAGACAACAACAGTGGTATTACAAATATATATACCTACTTAAATATTGGACATTAACACCCAGACACAGAACAAACAAAAGTATTCATCATACGAATGTTGGAGTTGATTGAATTGGTGGAGATTGATTGATGCAAACAAACAATCGAATCTTTCCTCTTTATAATATTAGGTAGTATAGATGAGCACTTTTTTCTATTTCAGAATTTCCTATCAAAAGCCAAATATTTTTTTTGGTTAAATATCAATGTCCTCCTAACCGATATCAGTTACGGCAGCCAATCTTAACGAGGATTAGCCATCTGCGCAGGAGATATTATAGTGCACAAGTGTGTGCGCAAACACAGGTGCACTCTTTGTTCCTTCACTCTCATAGTCCGGTGAGACGGCAATTCGACATGACCGGAGAGAGGTTAGGCGCAGGACGAACAGCTTAACGTGCTTTCCGAGGCACGGGGGTGATTAAACCGCCAACTTCTTGACTCCGGGCTGTTACTGAGTAATTTGGATATTGAAATACCCAGCCACAAATTTTTTGCCCGACCCGGGATTTGAACCTCTTGGTCCTTAGGTATGCTACCACTAGACCAACGAGGCAGTCAAGGTGTTGGTTAAATATGGTTTTAGCAATAAGCTCGCTAATTGTAATAAGTCTACTATTTCGAACGGAATAACGGCTTAAACCTTAAATGTTTCATTGTCAAACGCTGCGAATCTCCCCATGGTAGTGGTCGCGCCACCCACGTAGCGATGCACGTCTTGATAAGTTTGTCTCTCTCAATAAATCCGCGAGCGACCATTATTTGACGTCACGATCGGAACGCCCCTTATGATCGCAGCCATGACTTATGTTAGCGCTAGTGTTGCTAACTATCGATAAAAATTACGATTCATTACTCTAGACTAGACTAGCTCGATGGTTATGATGGTCGCATTCGGTAGTGATCCTGCCCCATGTGCCAAGAGTTGTGGGTTCGATCCCCACCCAGGACAAATATTCGTGTGATGAATACTTGTGTTTGTTCTGTGTCTGGGTGTTAATATCTAATATTTAAGTATATATTTGTAATACCACTGTTGTTTCTGATATCTGTAACACAAGTGCTTAAGCTACTTACCACGGAGTCAGATCAATGTATGTGATGTAGTCTGAAATTATTATTTATTATTATTTATTATTATTACGAGTAATGACTAAGAGATAGTAAGAATGACAGCAATCCTTATTGCTAATATGGATTTATTCATCGTTTTACTAACTCAGAAAGTGCTTGTGTTTGTGTATGAAAAACAATATAAACAATAAACAAGTTTTCATGAGTGTATTAAATATGGGGATTCCAATTGTATAAGCAAATTTCGATTTTTTCATAGAACTTCAGCATATTAAAGGTCAATTTGTGTTAAACTGTCGATACTGTTAATGGTTCATCATCTTCCTAGCATTATGTCCCGTGTTAAGACGGGGTCCGCTTAGACCATGATCCAGGATTTAGCGAGTCTGGTAATCACATTGAAGCGACTCCCGATCTGACCTTCGTAACCCTAAGATAGGGGAACGACAATTTATGGATCATGGTTACAAATCCAAAGTTGTTTGAATTTGCAGGTTTCATCACGATGTTTTCCTTCACCGTCAAGCTAGTGGTATAAATACGTACATAGACGTGAAAAATCCAGAGGTACGTGCCCGGGTTTGAACCCGCCCTCCTCGGTTAAGAGGCGCGTGTCCTTACCATTGAGCTACCACCGCTCTTGAATATATCGAAAGACCATCGATATTTAATGATTATCGATAACATTCATTGTGCACAACACTAAGGCATTGCGATCTAGTAGCGGGGCGTTTCAGTCTGATGCTAAATTGTTTTGTGATTACTGGGTTTTATGGGTTCGAATTTAAGTTTATTGATTGAGCGTTATAATGTTCGACGAGGTTGTTACGAAAGTATTTTAATGATTTTGTTTTGCAGGATGAATAAATGTATAAACATGGAGTTTGCGATGTGTTTTAGAATGACTGAACTGTTTTGAGTAAAATTCAAACAAGTACTCGTTTTAACGAGTACTTTTTTGAATTTTTTTGAAGACTAGAACAAGTTCTCACTTTGAATGTGTCATCTCCCACAGTCATTGATTGTATGATTTGGTTTAGAACACTTAAAAAAGTGTATATTACTTATGTATATTTTAGCGCTGAAAAGAGTAACTACTGAGTTTCTTGCCGGTTTCTTCCCGGTAGAATCAACATTCCGAACCGGTGGTAGATTCACATTGCTCTAAAGATTTTGAAATATTGACGATTTATAAGTGCTTTTTTAAGGCCTACATGAATAAAGACATTTTGAATTTGAATTTGAATTTGAAAATGAACAACACATATACATGGTAACGGACACTAAAACTAAAATACGTTCGCTAACAACCATGACGTGAGCCCCCATACATTAGTCACCATCTACAGCCTTCATACCTGGATCTAAAGTAGTGACCCTGCCCCATGCGCCAAGAGTTGTGGGTTTGATCCTCACACAGGACAAATATTCGTGTGATGAATACTTGTGTTTGTTCTGTATCTGGGTATTAATATCCAATATTTAAGTAAATATATATTTGTATACCACTAATTTTTAAGTATATATTTGTAATACGACTGTTGATTCTGATATCCGTAACACAAGTGCTTACTTCGGAGTCAAATCAATGTATGTGATGTAGTCCGATATTTATTTATTTAATTATGACAGATCGATTCCATATCTTCAAATTAAATAACACATAAAACATGTAGGTACATAGTAACAAACAGAAACACTAAATGACATTTTCGAATACCCTTGACCACATTCATCACAAGAAATTTCACCCCTGTCAGGGTTTTAATCCGCAATGTTTAATTTCACAGCCAGGATCTAACTAAACTAAGCGCAAGTGAACTTTGCAACATAAACTAAGAATCATCTCCCGTGAGACAGCCCTCGAACTCACGCGCAGACGTATAGTCGCAGAGGGATCGTTACCGAGATTCGCACTAAACGAGACTAATTGATGTCCGCTTTTTATAGTCCGCCAGTTAGCTTCAGGTGAGAAAACTTTGTTCGGTAGTTCAGGGTTAACAAGATAGTTGGTCTGGGACTTGGCCCATGTTGATCTGGGACAAAAAAAAAGAATATGCCAACTGTGGTTCTTGCCTAGCATGTCGTAAAAGGCGACTAATGGTTTACGGGCTTTTGGGTATGTGATTGAGTAGGCGACGAGCTAGCCACTTGTCACTTCTTTTTCACAGCTTTCTATCCAACCCAGGCCACTGTCTCATGTTGGTCTGGGACTTAAAAAGAATATGTCAACTGTGGTTCTTGCCTAGCATGTCGTAAAAGGCGACTAATGGTATATCGGGTTTTGGGTGTGTGATTGTGTGGGCGACAGGTTAGCTGCTTGTCACTGCTTTTTCACAATTTTCCATCTAACCCAGCCCGACTTTGTTTTTGGCTGAATGTGGTTGAAGGGGCATGCTGCTCCTTTGACTCTGCCTACCCCTTTGGGGATTATGGGCGTGATGTTATGTATGTATGTACAAGATAGTTGATGAGGAAAAACCTTTATTGATCAGAGCTATTAGTAACTAGACGTCGTATCTGTGGAGTGCTGAAGGAGCGGTAGTAGCTCAATGATACACGCGCCTCTTTACCGAGGGGTGCCGATTCAAACCCGGTCACGCATCTCTTGGATTTTTCAAATCTATTTATAACACTAGCTCAAAGGTGAGGGAAAACATCGCGATGAAACCTGCACATTCCAATAGATATGGATGTGTAACAATGATCCAAATTATCTAATTCCGCTATCTGCTTTAATTTAACTAACAGACTCGCTAAATCCTGGATCATGGTCTAAGTGGAACCCGCTTAAGCATAGGACATAACGCTAGATGATGACGTCATATCGAAGAAAAAGTGTGTCGCAAAAAACTTTAAAAACCTTATAAATAAATGCCAAAAAAAAGAAAAAAAAAGAAATTGTAATTATTGTCTTTATAAACATATTTAGTACATATTCGGCGATAATATTATTTGTATAAGCCACCTGTGTGATTCTGTTAAATGACAACTATGTTATAACGCGGTATATTGCCAAGATTACGATTAAATTATAATTCAATTTATAATAATGTCCTTTAAATGGAATATCCACATATGATTTATAAGAGAAACAAACACCCGACAATTAAGCACATCTGTTAAAACTTAATTTCTTATTACATTGGAAAATAATCACATGAAAAGTTAATTAATACCAATAATTTATAGGGGTCAAGGGTTTATGGGACATTTAAATTGATATCGCTTAATCCGAAAAGAATTGGGTGCTTAACGATATGTTTTTGACGTTTGGTGCATTTTAAAAGATAAAGTTTTAGTATAAGTTATCTTTTGTCCCATGTTGGCCTGGGACCTTAAAATACTGTGCCAACTGTGTTTCTTGCGTAGCATGTCGGAAAAGGTGACTAATGGAATATTTGGTTTTGGGTATGTGATCGTAGTAGCCGAAAATCGATCAGAGTGGCGAACATTTGGAGAGGCCTATGTCCAGCAGTGGACTGCAACAGGCTGATGATGATGATGATGATGATGTGATTGTATAGGTGACAAGCTAGCCACTTGTCACTACTTTTTTACAATTTTCCATCAAACCAAGCCCAGTCTTATTTTAGAATGTGGTGAGAGGGGACTGCTGCCCCTTTGACTCTGCCTACCTCTTCGAAGATTATGGGCATGATGTTATGTATGTATGTAAATGATAGGACATTTATTATTACTACGTAGAGTATTATATAGACAAACTAACTAATAAATATCCGACTACATCACATTCATTGATCTGACTCCGAAGTAAGTAGCTTAAGCACGTGTGTTACGGATATCAGAATCAACATTGGTATTACAAATATATACTTAAATATTGGATATTAACACCCAGACACAGAACAAACACAAGTATTCATCACAGGAATGTTTGCCCTGGTTGGGGATCGAACCCACAACTCTTGGCACATGGGGCACGGTCACTACCGAATGAGCCATCGAGCTTGTAAATCTATGTATGCAATCAATAAAATGATAAGTATACAATAGTCATTCAAATGATCTATATTTCAAATTTAAGTCTATGTTTAATATAAAGTGTAAAAGTTTTTTGTTAGATAAAGAAAGTTAGCGATATATAAGCAATCATATGATATATAATCCAGCTAACGGCTATGTACTCATACATATATGTTAACAATCAAGTATATTTCTACCGTAACCATTATCACCAACATAGGTAAAAACCTCTTCGGAATGAGAAACGTTTTTTTATTCATAACATCATCAAACGTAATATGTTTGGCTTTTATCAGCGTTAATAATTTTCAGGTATAGAAGAACTACAGTGATTCTAAGAGCTTTTTCAATGAGGGTTTTCACAAATACAAAAACCGCCAGATGGCACAAAAGAGTCTTGTGGTCTTATCACTGTCATTATTGGCTCTTTGTTAACAGAATGTCAGTTTGTTCTGAAAACTTACCATTTAGGAGGGTGACAAGACCGTAAGTCACAGTTACGCCATCTATCTGATGTTTTTATTCAAAAAACCCTCATTTAGCGGCGACGCACGCTTTGTATGAGATAACACTATCGTCTGTAGGCAGGACGACTACCGCACCGCTCCAGCACCGCAGCAGGCCGACAGCAAACGCCTAAATTTGAAGAGCCCTTAAGGTGTCTGGATCTACTTCGACTCTAAAATGCACAGTTAGATCGTTACCTAACGTACAAGCTCTTAACATAGAAGCTAAGCGACATGTAATCGAGTGTGCTTATAGTTGACTTGGTTCCCAACTTGTATGTTCTGAGTATCTTGCGAAGCCTTATAGCATAGTTGTGAACCAAAGTTGCCGTGGTATAACAAGGGCATATTATAAACATAATTATTTATTGATTACGTTCTTTGTTAAAACTATGAACTGGTTTGTTTACCTACATTCCTTACAAGTATATTTTAATGAAATTGGATATTATTGTGAACATTTCTTGATGCATCACATTTCAAAAACAACATTTAGCAATTACGCACAAAATTAATCTATATTTCATCAAAATTATTACGTCGATCTTCCAAATGGTTGATACTACCAACGCGTTGTTACAAACTTTTTTCTACACTTTTTTTGTTATTTAGTAGTTTTATTGATTCAAGGAACTGTAAACTTAAATTTCAAGGCTACACCTATTAAAGATACAGACTGACATATAAAAGCAGATTAACATAAAGATAAGAAATCGCTAACATCTCACCGCATAAAGACAACATCCAACCTCTATCGCGCTTAAAATTATATAATTAAACAATTTTCTGATTATCCCTTCTGGGGAGGGTGACAGTACCCAATTAGTAGATTAAAATTATTGTAGAATACTGTTTAATGTTCCTTCGTCGCCATCTGGCGTGGTAACATTCCTTTATACTTCGTTAGCGTGGCTTCTCAATTGGCCGATCTTTTGAGGTAATTGACGGACTTCTAAGCTCTCCTGGCTTCATTTTTCAAAGAAAATATTTTTGTGCAAAGAAATTGGAAGCTATTTCTTGCAAGCCTGCAATTTGAATTTAATTTGTGGGGAATATTTTATGTGTGGATGATTCGATTGACTGGTCGAGGAGTTTTTATCGATGTAGCTAAAATATAATGATTAGATCATTAAATAATAAGATGATTTAGTTAAATAGTTTATTACAGATAAATAAACTATTGATAGATATTTTAATGATAATATTACAGATGTGATTAGGAAATTAAACAAAATAGTGATAGTTTTATTTAAATAAAATAATTCGATATTATCATAAAAAACTATAAAGAAACTGACAGAAAATCTATAAATAAGAAAAAAACAAGACCTCAACTAAGTCTTTTTTCACCAATTACAAAGATACGCTTGAATTTTAAAGGACACAATCGAGATCTTCTGTTCAAAAGCTCAGACGATTAAGCTAACCAACATTTAATCCGTGTTTCTAATTAAGACGTCGATTCCATTAACAAATTTATTAAGGTAGACAAACATTTCCGGAGATACGAGTATCGGAGTAAAAAATCTAATTTGACTGATTTTACGATCGGCTTCCTCATCCGGGGAAAGACTTCCTCTAAGGTAGCCAGTAAATAAGCGAAAAAAGAGGAACAAGGGAGCACAATAATCCTCCCCGATTATCCGAAACCTACGGTCTTATCCCCAGGTGATCGTTGAACGAATGAGTGAGCGAATGAATGGAGGAATGAACGGGCGGGCCCGGCTAATGGGCCACGTCAAGACTACTCGGGGCAATAAAACAAAACGCCAGCATTATGGCTGGAGTGCTTATTAATCATGGACCCTTTCTTGGGTCTGTTTCTTTTATTCTTTGTGTAAGCATGTGAAAAATAAATGAGTTGCAGTCGGGTGTTGGCGTTTGTTGCGGCTTTCCTTTTATTAATTCGAGGAACCAACATAATTTCGATATAACATTTTATTATGCTTCGTACGTAAGTTTAATTTCGCAAAATACGTAGGTATAAATGTTTGAAGAAAATCGAAAATATAAATAAAGATACATTGCTTTATGAATACATTCGGAGTAGAACTCTTGAAAATAGTTGTTTCAATATCTTAAGTACCTTTTAAAAAGTAAGTGATTTATGTTTATGGAAATATATACCAAATTATTATCTGGCTGTTAGACATTGATTAAAGACATCACACACTGGGCTTCCGGAAACCAAATGCAATTTGGTGTTGAATATTTAACAAGAAACCAAATTTGCAACATATTTTGCAAAAAATCCAAAAACGTATTAATTTTTATTCAAATCAAAATTATAAATTATCAATAAAAATCACATTGTGTCATTCAAGTCGATACAAAACTGACTCCATCCCATTGACCGGTAAATTTGTGCAAATTCAATCGGATTTTCAGTCCGTTATTATTAAAACCATAATCATGTATCCCGCAAACATTTTCGCGAAACAAACGGTGTGGTAACCAAAAACATTATCCCACAGGGCATGGTGCCCCATTCCGGGTGAAATATTGGATCGTTATCGTCGATTTCGTTAAATTGTGCAATAATTATATGTCCAGTGTTGGGCTGGGACTCGAAAAGAATGTGGCAACTGTGTTCCTTGCCTAGCACGTCGTAAAGTAAGAACGAATTGGGAGTTGGGCTTATGATTACTCTTTTACAATTTCCCATCTTTTTAACGAGGTAATGCTTTACGCACCTTCATGCCGTCTGTGGGCGTTTCTCCAGACGGTGTGTGGGACTCCCAGGGTCTCTGAGCCAGGAGACCCTTCTCCAGCCAAGATGGTGATGGCTGGGCACGGCGCTCCTATATATTATAGCTTTAGTTGACGGTACTGAGGGAATTTCCCATGTAACTCAACTCAACTTAATTTTTGGCTGAATGTGGTTCAAGCGGCTTATCGCTCTTTGGAATCTGCTCACCCCTTCAGACAAAGGGACGTGATGGTATGTACTATTAAGAATATCATCATAACCATCATCAGTTAGTTAGTTAGTTAGTAAGTCTCCGTTTTGGGAATCAGTTTTAATGTTGTTGGGCATTAGATAATATAGCTTTTTAAAACACTGAAGCCTAACTAAAACATAACTATTTCTACTTAACAGAACTACAAACGAGATTAAAAGTTGCAACGACCATGATCCAGCTGAAGTTTGCCTCACGGAGACAATTGACAAGTAGCCCCCAAGATGTGAGGGCGAACTCAGTACTGATACGGGCCCGGACACTCCGGGTGAATACGGAATTAGCCCTGCCGGGTATAGTGATGCTTGGACGAATCGGTGCACAAGTGTTAAACTAACTTAGGTACTTTTATGGCATAAGGTAGCATTTGGTTCATTAAGTACTTATTATTGACAAGCTCGATGGCGCATTCGCTAGTGACCCTGCCCCATGCGCCAAGAGTTTTGGGTTCGATCCCCACTCAGGACAAACATTCGTGTGATGAATATACTTGTGTTTGTTCTGTGTCGGGGTGCTAATATCCAATATTTAAGTATATATTTGTAATACCAATGTTGTTTCTGATATCCGTAACACAAGTGCTTAAGCTACTTACTTCGGAGTCAGATCAATGTATGTGATGTCGTTGAATATTTTTTTATTTGAATATTTATACTAGCTTTTGCTCGCGACTTCGTGCGTGACGAATAATCCATTTGTGCGAAGTCATCATAATTTTTCTTGAATAAAAGTAGCCCATGTTACTCCTTATAACTACAGTATTTTACTACTACTATTACCAGCTATTTGTCAGTCAAAATGGGTGCCGCCATTTCACAGATCAAACGAAACTAAGACAATATATTTTAAAATACTTTTTGGTACAATTACGCGTATAATTCGTATACATTCGGTTATTAAGTCAGAAACAGACGCTTCTATCTATTTTATATATCTGTATACAAATTTAAATCTTTCTGAAATTCGGAAATACGATAAACACGCTTATTTCCGAACGAATACACATATGGCGCGATTTTTACACATCGCACTCGCTTCTTTGACAAGCTCGATGGCTCATTCGGTAGTGACCCTGCCCCATGAGCCAAGAGTTGTGGGTTCGATCCCCTCCCAGGACAAAAAATCGTGTGATTAGTACCTGTGTTTGTTCTGTGTCTTGGTGTTAAATTCTAATATTTAAGTACCTATATATTTGTAATACCACTGTTGATTCTGATATCCGTAAAAGTGCTTAAGCTACTTAGCTCGGAGTCAGATCAATGTATGTGATGTAGTCTGATATTTATTTATTCGTAAATTTGATACAACCTATAGTAATAAATTCTGACATACAAAGCCCAGACAACATTACCCTTCTTCAGCTATTAGCAACATCGGCGTATGTTCTCACAATTCGACATTGGCTATACGAGATAGCTCCTACTACTGCTGATTTGAATCAGCCGTTGAATACCAATGAGATTGGTTCTAGATCTAAAATTCGACCTAGATTCTATAAGGGAGAAAAGTATGAAGCGTATTGTCGATGGAAATATCATAGTGAGATAGACTACAGATGGGGTAAATATTAAAATTATACTTCGCGATGGCCGCCGCTTAAATTATGTGTTGTATTGTGATATGAGACGACCAACACTTTTATACCACTAGCTCAACGGTGAAGGAAAACATCGTGATGAAATCTGCAAATTCAAACAACTTTGGATTTGTAACCATGATCCAAAAATTGTTTGGTTCCCCTATCTTAGGGTTACGAAGGTCAGACCGGCAGTCGCTTCAATGTAATTACAGGACTCGCTATATCCTGGATCATGGTCTAAGCGGACCCCATCTAAACACGGGACATAACGCTAGGAAGATGATTGTGATATGAGATGACTTTCACCGAATTGTGTAGATCGCTTCTCTGAATTGAGACTTGAAGAAAATAATTTAAGTGATGAATATGGACTTGTACTCGAGTCATAGATGTCTATAAACGTATTTAAGTATGTCTATCAGTTCACCTTGTATCTATAGCACAAGTTTATGAGTTGACTATTAGTTTCGAACTAGGGAAGTGATGGCGTTATGTGGCGGGTCGTTACATTCCCTCTGATATGGTTGAGTGAAACGATGGCTGACACATACGTCATGCTTGTGCACAGGTGCCACCTTTGGGGGCTGGTCTGCTCTGGTTAATCTTACACTTTTATTGTAATCATATTATGTCTTCTCCCACAGTCATTGATTGTATGATTTGGTTTAAAACATTTAAAAGAAAAGTGTATATTACTCATGTATATTCTGACGCTGAAAAGAGTAACTACCGAGTTTCTTGCCGGTTTCTTCTCGGTAGAATCAGCATTCCGAACCGGTGGTAGATTCACATTGCTCTAAGGATTTTGTAAAATTGACGATTTATAAGTGCTTTTTTTTAAGGTCTACATGAATGAAGAAGTTTTGAATTTGAAAAATTTGAATTTGATGTGTCAGTCTGGAAATGTTTTTTTAATAATTGGAGCATTCTGATGACGCGTGCCTCATATCCGAGAGAAATTGGTTCAGAACCGGTACAAAATGGTTGTTGTTTCAGAAATAATCAGACCACTTTAAACCTGAATCATGGTTTAGACTCCAACCAAGTGCGAGTTAGACTCACTTAGGGTATTGTACAAATTTGTCCATAACAAGAATTAAACCATTAAACATCCAGTACAGTCCTATGATAGACTAACATCATTTGAGCTCCAGTACAGCTACTAATTTCCCTAGAACAATAGATTTTGCAGATACATAAAGACGGACGAATAACGATTTTTATTAAATACGGCGATATTAATGAAACTTTTCTTTTTAATATACGAAACTTATGTCATCATCATCTTCGTCTTAAAACAGTTATTTTTATACACATACATACCTTCACGTCCGTAATCCCAGAAGGGATAGGCAGAATCAAGGGCAGCAAGGCCCTTTACCCACATTTCGCCAAAAATAAAAAATTACCTGGGTTAGATGGAAAATTATGAGAAAGTAGTGTCAAGTGGCTAACTCGTCGCTTACTCAATCTTATAATCACTCAGTTTTTGGTTTCTATCTGTATTTATATGTATTTGAGAATATGCAGTTAAATTGAACGGACAATTTACACTAATGCCACTACAATGGGAGGGATGGAAGGTCAGTAGGTGACAGTATATTACGGGGGAAGGTTTGCAACTCGGAAAGCACGCGTGAGGCGACCTCTGTGGAATTTAAATCGATTTAAATCGGAATATTTTAGACTAATGTGCAAAATTTGAGGCGGATCTGATCATCGAGTTATGTGTAAAGTTTAGAAGGTTGGTAGATGTATGGAGACTTTCTTTATGGTTCTTTATTTTAGTAAGATGAAAGTTAACGCTAAAATCAATGTGCGCTATATCCACGATACGATAAATTAATTACAGATAAATTTTTGCGGATTCTTACCCTAAATTATACATACATAACATACATCACGCCCATAATCCCCGAAGGGGTAGGCAGAGTCAAAGAGGCAGCATGCCCCTTCAACCATATTCAGCCAAAAATAAAGCCGGGCTGGGTTAGATGGAAAATTGTGAAAAAGCAGTGACAAGCGGTTAACCTGTCGCCTAAACAATCACACACCGAAAACCTGATATACCATTAGTCGCCTTTTGCGACATGCTAGGCAAGAAACACAGTTGGCAAAGTATTTTTAAGTCCCAGAATAACACGGGACAAAAATTATGCTATTGCATAATAATAATATCGTCGCATCAAAAATTATTGATTTAGAAACGGCAATTACTCTGCTAATATGTAATATTCTGGCATTTAAGAAAGTCACTACCTATAGAGATTTTTGCAATTTTTTCCTGGTAGAATAAACATTCCGCATCGGATAATGTGCCTTTTAAAGTTTATATTACACAAGTCCTTAAAAATTACCAATATTTCATTATATTCCATCTCATATAAGGAAAACGTTACTTCATAAAATTGCCATCATTATTTTGTTACAAGACAAAATAACCTGACGGCAAACGCAATCTTACGTGAGCGACCAAGCGTAAAGCGACTGACAAAACAATTTATCATTTCGGGCGGCAAATTAGCGCGATCGCCCGAGTATTGATTGGTGTATCATCATCGCTCATCGGGGATACGTGTTTTGTAATGTCCAGACGTGTACAGACGATGACAAAGTGAAGCGAGTAACAATTTGTGTTGGTGGCCGCGAAATCACTATGTGAAATTTTGAGTTTCATTGATATTTCTGGTGGGACAATAAGGTTTAGCGATAAGTAACTATTATACTAAAATATAAATTTATATAAATAAAGATAAACTATAGTATGATGTTGTGATAAGTATTTAGTATGTATAAGTATCTTCTTGGACATTTTGGAAGAAGGTCCTTAAACCAAATTTAGCCAAAAATTAGGTTAGATGGTACTAAAGTAGTGACACACAGTTGGCTCGTCACCAACACAATCACAAACCTAATTACTAATACATAATTAGCCTTGCCACATGTTAGGATTATTCAATTATGTTTATAATTGCTTCTACCATACAGAGAATGCTTAAATCATAACCTTGCTTTTTGCTTTGCTGTAGGCGTTTTAATATGTATTATTAACTTTTGTATTCGACTGTACTGCATATTGTTAGATTATCTTTGTAACAAACATAACCAGTGGATTATTTAAAACAAATTCACAACTCTTGTGACATAGAATAGCGGCTTGTCACCCGGGCCTTTGACAGGTCGCGGCACCGCGCATGTTCGAGCGCCGCGAACGATTTTTCCGCGAACTAAGCGCGCGCTCATTGCCTACTTAAAACGTTAATATCTCAAAAACTAGTAAAGCTATATTAATATAAAAAATACATGGTATAGCTGAAACTATAGATTTTTTTTTCGTGCAAGAACTAGAGTACAAATACGAGTTTAAAGTAGTTCAAAAAACAAAACAACACACGAAAACCGGCACGCCATGTTTGAATTTTTGTATTATTTTTATATCGTCGATTTTGTGCCAATATCTGATAGTAAACTTTGATATTTATAGATAATCAATTGGCAGATATCTTGAGGATTCTTTTGATATATAACACTTGTAGAAATAAATAGTAAATACATTAATACTTACATTCTAATCTCACAAACACAACACACACTTGCGGTAACAAATGGAAAATGACGTACCCACATTTAACATTTTTTTTTTAAGGTCACTACAAAAACCGAAAGTACCGTCGCGCTGGTCAAATGAAAAAAATATTAGTTTCAACCAAAAAAAACAAAATGAAAATTAACAACTTCGAATTCTAGTCATGAATACAAACAACGAACTATTCTAACGCTTAACACAAAACAATTCTATGCCAAAACAATATACCGTCCGGAAACCGCAACGCCAATAAAAATCGAACGGCCAACGTTGGTGGTGTCGCCGGACGCGGCCCCGCCCGGATAAACTTCCGGACGGGCGGCCGGAAGCCGGAAGTAGTCTCCCATTTGGAAAAACTGCACAAAGAAGCGAGGCTATTACCAGCAAGAATGGCTTAAGTGTCTTCAAGTTCAATTGCCGGATCACACATGTGCACTTCAGTTACGATAGAATAAGTTGTATCAGTTTGATTTTTATAAATTTGCGACTGGCTCGATGGCGCATTCGGTAGTGACCCTGCCCCATGCGCCAAGAGTTGTGGGTTCGATTCCCACCCATGACAAACATTTGTATGATGAATACTTGTGTTTGTTCTGTGTCTGGGTGTTAATATCCAATATTTAAGTATATATTTGTAATACCACTGTTGATTCTGATATCCGTAACACAAGTGCTTAAGCTACTTACCTCGGAGTCGGATCAATGTATGAGATGTAGTCGGATATTTATTTTTATTATTTATTCATTAAATTTTTTTTAGGACGATTTTATGTGGTTTGCAAAAATAATAGCCTTTTTTTTTGTCTCAAAAAAGAAAAACAAACACCTTGTAAGCAACTTCAAAACTTTAATGTTATTTGATATAATGTGTTGAACTAACCTAGAAGATATGTTATCTTCGGAGAATATAAAGTACTTGAATTTATGGTTTAAATATTACTTGTGGCGAACCACCTTTTTAGTTTTTGCATGGTGAGACTCAAAATAAGTCATACTTTAACATTAGTACTGAAACACACAGCTTTAAATAAAACAAATAATTTGGACCGATACCGTCACTGATTACGTTAAAAAGGCACGTTAAAAATTTCCTCTCTGAAATCAAGGACAGACAATTTTATTGTCCCGTAAAAATAATAAATCCTTCGGGGCGCACGATAACGTTTCTGCAATTGGCTGAAAACCACACGGTTAGAACCACGGTCAAAAGTCAGCTTATAAAAACTAACTAACTAACTAAACTTCACGCCACTTCCCTAGCCGGGTAGGCAGAGAGAGCCGAACGCCATATGGCTCGAACCTTACACACCTCACTCGCCTCTTCAAAATGTTATACAAAACATACAATAACTGTAGCTTTTCAATTACTCATTCCGAGGCCGATAACTTCGGAATAACTTAATAAAGCCTCTAAAGCAATTCCGAGTGCTTAACTGTATACACTTAACGTAAAATAATTAGGCAAGCAACATCAAACTTTCATCAAATAATTAGCCTGTGCGATATTTAGCACCCCTACAAAATTTCCTCCTAACTACGAGTTTACGATCTATAAACAGTTTATTAAGGGAAGTTAATTAATGCTCCGCTATGCACAGGGTAAAGCTGTGCAGCAAGAAGACCCTTTGCTAAACGGACAAGAGATATATGAGTCCCATATTGTTCTGATAATCAAATGGAATGTGCCAACTGTTTTTCTTGCCTATTTTAACCGAGTATAGGACTGGGGTAATTGAGACAACAGTTGGTATAAGTCTAACTTTAATAAAACATATTCACAGCTTATATATCTCTCGATCTGTTAATGTATGCTTACTCATGATATATTTACTACGTCCACGTAGTAAATATATCATGACATCAGCACGTACTCCAGTACGTGCTGTATTTCACTACGTGCGGCAATGCGGCACACCTATCATGTCGTAAAGGCGACTAATGGTATATCAGGTTTTGGGTGTAGACGAGAAGCTAGTCACTTATCACTACTTCTTCACAGTTTTCCATCTGACCAAGCCCAGTATTTTTTTGCTGAGTGTAATCTAGCTGCCCCTTTGATTGTGCCTACCCCTTCGGGAATTCCGGGCGTGATGATATACATGTATAGGATATATTTAGGTATATGAGACGATGTACGTGTTGAATTAGCAAACCAAGGTCTGTCATTGTGTCTGTTAACCTAACAAGCGCTGTATGAGAGTGCGTTCAAGATAATTAAAGAGCTATCAACCGTATCTTATACCATAATTACTCCAATCTAATATAATTTTAGCCCAAATTCATAATGGTATTTATTGTATAAAAGAGCAACATTCGCGTCATCTATACTATAATATTATAAAGAGGAAAGATTTGTATTTTTGTGTGTGTGTGTATGTTTGTAATGAATAAACTCAAAAACGAATATGCCGATTTTAAAAATTCTTTCACCATTGGAAAGCTACATTATCCGGAAATAATATAGGCTGTATTTTATCCCCATATTCCCACGGGAACGGGAACTACGCGTGTGAAACTGTGGGGCAGCAGCAACAGCCTATATTCGGCCTTTTCTTAACCTAGAACGTAGGAAACGTTTATATAAATGTAGGGTACCTATATTTTCTATCTCTCAGTCTAACCAACAAAGAAACCTTATTAATTAATGGTTAATTTCACAACAGATTTGTTTACTAACGCCATAAAAGTTTCCATGAAATATAAAAAAATAATTCTATCTCTACCATTGAGATATTAATAAACTCCTCCAGAAAAAAAGACAAAAGAACGTTCCACAAATTCAACCTTTTTCAATGACAAGGTAAATTTACCTTGATTGAACTTTACCCTGGTGTTGCCACATTGGTTAATTTCATTACCCGCCATTGGGTAACTTCATTAGGTAACGGTGACCTCTCTGGACCCGCCTAATTAATCCTGATGTGTCCCTGGAGGTGGCAAATTGGTGCCGTCCAACTTTTTCCATTTCAAATTACGGCTGCTGTATTCTTAGACGTTTCAGTTCCTTGACTCAACCTTAACTTGAACTTAGACACCGCTTTTCTGTTAGGGAGATGGGTTACTCATACCCTCTTATTACCGGGTAGGCAGCCCCTCCGTATTTATAGATGGACAGATGAATAGATAGCGGAAGTTAAATCTGGAGCAGAAGTAATAGTATAGAGAAGAAATCTATACTTATACTTACTTACTTACTAATATTATAAAGCTGAAGAGTTTGTTTGTTTGTTTGCTTGCTTGAACGAGCTGATCTCAGGAAATACTAGTCTGATTTCAAAAATTCTTTCAGTGTTTGAACGTCATTTATAGAGGAAGGATATAAGCTATATAACATTAATAAAAAACGCGGGTGAAACTGCGGGCACAGCTAGTATTTGTATACAAGCTAATGTGCTTGTAATGAATATATTTTAAAATTTTCTAATCAGATTTAAAACATTTTAGAATAAAAAAGTTACTGGTCATTATTATCCAAAAGTACCTCGTGTTGGCGAGACGTGAGTACAATACGCCAAAAATTTCAACCGTAAAAAATTACAGTAAGAATTTTATCCCGGAAAATGTCTAGACTCTGTAGTACACCAGATTCTACTCAAGCGGGTCCACTGGCACAACCTATATCTTTACATAGTATAAAACAAAGGCTTCGGTCTGTTCGCTTCAATATTTTGAACTACGCAAGGGATGTTGATGCGGTTCACCAATTGATAGAGTGATTCAAGAGGAAGGTTTATATGTACAATTCTGTATCGTTTTATGCTCACCGTGCGAAGCTGGGGCGGGTCGCTAGTGTGATAATAAGGTTTACTTGTCAGTATTTAGGTACGAAACCCAATACAAAATAAAATAATTCTAGGTAGGTAATCCGCAAAAAAATCTGCTTATTAAATTAGCTGTAGAAATATGTTTGTCACGGCACTTAGTAGGGATTGTCGAGTCACCGTCATTTACCATAATTACCGTGTCACCATAGTCTCACAACCACCATCGTCTATTCTCTTTGTCGACTCCAAATTTTGTTTCGTGTCACCGAATTTGTCCGACACATTTCGTATTAAAGTTTTTCCATTTCCGTTTTGTTAAAATGTATTGTTTTGGAAAACCCCATGCTTTGGGAGTGGAATTATGCATTAGTTGAAATAATACATTAGTTAGATGTACTTGGTAAAGTAAACTCAAACAATTATTTGTAACTTAAAAAAATAAATACAAATATCTGAATGGTAAATGAAATAAATTTCTGTGCCCCATGTTCTTTTTTATTAACATTTTATTTTACTTATATTAAAACTATATTTGTAAATAAAAAAAATATCAACCCAGTAGTGAATAAAAGAATCAGATGATTACTATAATTGGGATATTATTGCAAATGTTGTATATAATAACGAACGTTTTCATGAAGAAAATCTATATTAACTGGTAATATCAAAAAGTTCTGTAATCGAACATTTTGAAAAAATGCTTCTTGTTTTCAAAGAAGAACACTGATACAAATATGTGTTATATGATTTTCGATTTAAGGTTTGAGCCAATCACTCAAACCTCAAGTCTTCATTTTCTGTCTCAGAATACGGCTGCAAGACGCCGACGCTAATTTTCTTTTGATTGCGCCCATCCTTTGAGTTCGAGTCCCCGATCAGACCCGTTTTGGGGATAATAAGGATTAATGCGGATTAAAATTGAAAGTTTAGGAGTTTGTCTCGAGATAGTGAAAGACTTAAGGTAAATTTAAATAAAAAACAATATACTAAATTAATATTAAACAACGTCGCAGACTCGGTTGTCAAATAGCAGTTTTTTAATTTAGATAAGGATGATTCATTGTCGATGTAAAATTAGGTTTTTGTGTAAGACCTAATTTTCAATGTTTTTTGGAACTAAGTTAGAGCTTATAAAAGCGGCTTATGCTGTATTTTAAGTAGAATTTCCAACCTATTGTTAATAATATAAAAAAATCGACGCAATAAATTTACGATACCTCAAAAATACGGCTATTTAAAACATTAATATAACGGTATACGGACATTTTTTGGCAACGAAGTAATTTGGTCCCATTCAGCGATCTTCAAATGTTTTGACACAGTATTAAAACTAGACGTTAATCTTAGTCTTAGAATAGAAGACTTCTACCACTACCTTTTGTACTGGTCCCATACACCCAGTTGAATCCTCCGGTCTCGAGGGAACGGTGTTTGACGCATTCGTGCGCCAATAGAATAATAATTTCAATGTCGGGATGGTTTGGTGATCATCTATTGTTTTTCTGGTTCCTCTATCGAAGAAATCTGTTTATTCCGTCACTTCGATTATAAAAAAATATTGAACACGTATTTTTTCATATATTTGTCAAACAAAAATTTACGAAGATACAATGCATTTAAGTAGCGCGTGACGTCACACTATTTACTAAATAGTGACGTCACAAGCTCCTACTCCAAAACCTTGATGCTCTTTATCTTTGTTATTTGATAAAGCGAAAAATATGAGTCTAGTATTTTTGTATGATCTAACTGACGGACTAAATAGAATTATACATAGTTTTTTAATGCAGTCACCATCCTATTAGAGAAAAGCATGGGTCTTTCTAAGAAAAAGCCTTTCCTACCTTTTTTTCCTAATAAAAAGAATGACTGGCCAGACCCCGATCTCAAAGTTCAGTTTCACCTAACCCGACAGCAACCTGTTTAGTAATTTAAATGTGGCAAGAACTCGTTCCTCCTCCGTCATACCTCCGATCGCTCCTTTCTCCACCTTTTAAACAAAACCCTTTGAAGGCAATAAAACGAGCCAATTTTGTGCATACCCGTCTGCGGGCACGGAACGTAATTACTCGGGCCCGCTCTCGTGTTTACAAGAGTTTATCGCTCCAGGAATATTTACGGCGTGTAACGGAACGCGCACAGCGTAAATTAAACCAGTAACTGTTGGTCTGTGGATGAAAACTTATGTACAAGGCGAAACCTATACCTACACGTCCTTTTACACATATTTATTAACATTGTACATAGTAATTAAATATCCTAGTAATATTATAAACGCGAAAGTGTGTATGGATGGATGTATGGATGGTTGTTACTCTTTCACGCTAAAACTACAAAATGGATTTTAATGAGACTTTAGTATATTATATATATATATCTCATACACCTGATTAACATATAGGCCATGTTTTATAATACTACGCGAGCAAAGCCGCGGACAGAAACTAGTATTTAGTTCTTAGACTTGTAAATAATATATAAACTTGTTAATAAACTCATTTGTACTTATATTAATCATCAACGACGATTTTTATTTCATTCGTTTTGCAAAGACAATTAAAATAAATAATAATAAAGATCCAATTTAGTGGTATCTACTAAGTCTAGTTTTAATCTATGTTGAGATTATAAAAGCGTTTTGTGGAAACTTTAATAAATGAAGACTTTTTCCATTTCATTATACTTTATTAAAAATACCTTAGAAAACAAAGCATTCTAGTTTCATTATAATAGCATTTATACGAGAAACCCATGCAAAGAGAAATAATCCTTGTGAGTTCTAATTTAATCCGGTTAACTATTAGACAGGAACAATGAAAAGCAAACACAAAGGACGCAAAAACTATAATAACCTGTGCATAACATTAATACTATTTCATGCTTAAGCTCTCCTCCAACAATGCCATACAATACCGAATACAAAAAGAGTGTCTGTCGAAAAAAAACTATGTTGAGTTACTGCTTCCTTTTACATAGTGTGGCAAGATACCGATGAACCAAGAAAATTAGGTGGTATTACACCGTTATTACAATAATACGGGACGAGGTGAGCGCGACAGAACGAACCTAATATACCGCGAACACATCCCGATAACCCTCTGTGATGGATGTCGAGAGCTGGGGAAATTATAGAATTATCCGTGAGCGGCATTGACGGTTCGATTCGCGAAGAAGGCTGGGGATTTCGAGCGGTTTATGATTAACCTCCTTGGTGAAATTGGGGTGTGAAAGTATTAATTTATATTCAGAAGTGTTTATATATATAAGTATTCGACAACATCACTCCTCCAACTCCGAGGTAAGTAGCTTAAGCACTTGTGTTACGGATATCAGAATCAACAGTGGTATTATAAATATATAGAAATAAAGAAAGAACGAAGCGGTAAGCTGCTTCAGCCAGTTTTTGGCAAAAATATAAACGTTAGATGAAATTACCTTAACACCATTAATTGCATTTTACGACCAGTTACGCAAGGAACATAGTTGCCAGTGTTTTTAGGTGCCAGACCGTCATGATACATACATTCTATATAGCTAACTACATACAGTTAATATATAAGTTTATAGAAGGTGATGTTACGAGTTATAAAAACCGTTGAGCTTGTATGAAAAGGATCATGAATGTTGAAGAGGCGAGTGAGGTGAGTAAGAATCGTGCCATATGGTTTTCGGTTCTCTCTGCCTAGCCCGCTAGGGAGGTGGCGTGAAGTTTAGTCAGTCAGTTAGTTTATATGTAAGTAGTAGATTTATTGATTTGCAGAGTTGGTAATATGAATTAAAATCTAATGGTAAATCAATAAACTGAAGTATATAGATAATTCAAAATATATAAATAAATAATAATAATAAATATGTATGGATTTATACCACATACTCGGTGGTAAGGTAGAACATCGTAATGAAATTCCAATAACTATGGATGTAATAATCAGACTCGCTTAATCATGGTTCTTGTCTGAACGGCCCTTGACTAAGAACTAGACAACGCTAGCAAGATGAGGATGGCAAATCAATAAATCAATAGATTCAACAGCCCTCCTCATTACACACATATCATGACACCTGAAATCCCCATCCAACCCAGCCCACTGTCCCATGTTAGTCTGGGACTTAACAAGAATATGCCAACTGTGGTTCTTACCTAGCATGTCGTAAAAGGCGATTAATGTCGCGGGTTTTGGGTGTGTGATTGTGTGGGCGACAGGTAAGCCGCTTGTCACAGCTTTTTCACAATTTTCCATCTAACCCAGCTCGGCTTTATTTTTGGCTGAATGTGGTTGAAGTGGCTTGCTGCCCCTCCGACTCTGCCTATCCCTTCGGGGATTATGAGCGTGATGTTATGTATGTATGAAATCCCCGAAGTGGTCGCCGGAGTCACAGCCCTTAATTAAAACGACCGACTGAGTTAGATGAAAAAATATGAAAAAATAGTGACGAGTGGCTAGCTCGTCGCCTACGCAATCACAATTTGATTACCCGATATACCATTAGCCGCCTTTTACGACATGCTAGGCAAAAAACACAGTTGGCACATTTTTCTTATGTCCCAGACCAACATGGCACCCCCTCAGTCGTCCTCCAGATAAATCCTGATCATTATAAATAGGTAGTTGAACGCAGGTTTCTTGATAATAAAAGTAAATCAACCTATTGGGCTCCTGAAATCAGTTCGGCTTCCCACAATCTCGGTCATGGCTTATCGCAAAAGTTCCGAGGAAATCTAATTGAAAGACTACAAATATTTACCCGCTTTCTTTGGCTGATATTCAAAAGATATCCTAATTGTGCTGCGGGAAATATTACAGTGCAAAAGCTGATTTTAATGAAAGCGCTTTTTGGGGACCTTTTTATAAAAAAATTTGGACATATTAGGTTTATATGGTAGTCTAGATAATTCTGAAATATTCAATAATTTTAAACTATCGCGACAGTTCCATTTATTTTCCACGATTTCGATTACGGTATTAACATGATCAACATTCATAGTAAACAAAACCTTGTTAATTGTTTTCATGGTAAGTAGAATAATATTGCAGTACATTTAAAAAATATAGGATTTTTCAAAATTATCTAGACGACACTGTCTTTTATATTTAATCCCTGATAATTCATTTAATCTGCCCGCAATACATACCCCGTCAGATTACACATTTTTGTACAAAAAAAAATGTTAAATCGATAAAATAGCACAACTATCTATTTAATCATAGTGTTTTAATTAAAAAAAGATAGATGTCCTTTACAACAAAAAAAAAATTGATGCCTCTTTTTTTTCTTCGGAAAATATTTCAAGATACAATAATAATGTTTGATATTAGAATATCAATCTACTCCTACTGGAAGCAAAGAAATACAATCAGTGACGCAGAAGCAGAAGCCAGCTCATTATGAAAATTGCTATCGTATTTATTTCCAACCCTCCCACTTTCCTCTCAACTAATCTTTTGAAACGTTCCCCGTACTTATAACTTGGTCTTTAAGACCCACGTTGCTCAGGTCATTATAAACCCATGAGCTAGTTGCATACGCCCGTATCGCCGCATTAATCGCCAACATTTAGGGTTATCAACGGTCCATTACTTTCGACTTTATTATTTAATGTTTAAAAGTAAATTTTCCTTAACAATTTTTGTTATAGTAACTCTGAAAGGATTAATTGAACTACTAGCTCAATCGGGAGAAAATTATGAAAATTGTTCTGTTATGTGAAACTGTTTTCCCAAATAGACCTTTTAAGTTACTTATTATTTTTTTTCAACCCATCCAACCCAGCCCACTGTTCAATGTTGGTCTGGGACTTAAAAAGAATATGCCAACTGTAGTTCTTGCCTAGCATGTTGTAAAAGGCGACGGGTTAGCCGCTTGTCACTGCTTTTTAACAATTTTCCATCTAACACAGCCCGGCTTTATTTGTGGCTGAATGTGCTTAAAGGGGCATGCTGCCCCTTTGACTCTACCTACCCCTTCGGGAATTATGGGCGTAATGTTATGATGTTATGTTTTTTTTTTAATTAGGAAAGATGTTTACCTTTGCTCCTCTGTAATACGAAAAATACAATTAATAAAGCAAAATAATTTATCTGACCTCCTTTATTTTTTCTTTAAACACTGTCTTAAATGTTCAAAATCCAAGGTTGTCTGGGAGAGGTCGTAACTGCCGACAATATTTGAAGAACTAGCTAACCTTTTTCTCCGGGAAACTCGTTACGAATACGCACCCCACCAGGGTGGAGGTCACACTCCCTTTAGTTATATACAGGGCTTGAAGTAGAAGGCTTTTTTAGTATTCAAACTTATCATTAACATTTTCAAGGTAAGCGCCTTTGTTGCTAGCAACTTTCAATGGTCTAGACTTTGAACGTCCCAAAATCGGGTTAGTCATAAGCTATGCCAGTATCATTACTTTTCATGTCAACTCAGACTTTATGGTATAAAAAATATATATACTTTGGGTCTTAAATATTATGCGTTCCATCCTTGTTGAGCTTGCTGTCTCTCCTGTTAATAGTTATGACTATCTGGCCTACATGTCGTAATATTATCGAGGGTGCAATATATGCATGTTTATGTACATATAAGCGTTATGTACAAGCGTAAGAACCATTTGTTGACTGGCCCGTTAGTCGAGTGGTTAGAGACTCTGGCGATGAAACCAAGGGTCGCGGGTTCGAATCCCGGTAGAGACAAATGTCTCGTGTGATGAATATGGACATTTGTACTCGAGTCATGGATGTTTATAAACGTATATAAGTGTGTCTATCCGTTTAACTTGTATCCATAGCACAAGCATAAGCTTAGTTTGGAACTAGGGAATTGGTGTCAGTCTGGAAAATTTATTATTTATTTATTATTATTTTCGGTATTGTTTCCTTTTTGGGCTTGGCTATGATTTTAAATTTGGCGGGTCTGGTTATTCACTGAACTGCAAGCTGTGACATACTTTTTACCTTTATAGCTCTTTGGCAGGGAATTCAAAGGGCTTAGACTATAAATATCTATGAATGTTTACACATTCATAGATATTTGAATTTGCAGGTTGCCTCCCTACGTTTTCCTCACTGCCAAGCTGAACAAACATGTACACACGGTTCTTATGCCCTTAGTAATAAATGTTCTGATATTATTTAGATGTTATATATTCAATTGTATTAATGTACCTTAATGTATGTATGTCCCTTTTTGTGCAATAAACAAAATGTATGTATGTATGTGTGTATTTGCTGGCGCTGAAATTACATTTAAAAATTCAAGTCCCAGTTTTGACTCAAAATCCCACGCAAGCGAAGCATATATCCTTACCACTAAGCCACTTCATATCGCACGTTTCCCAACCCTACACTAAGTTTCAGAGCTCACCAAACTTTGTCGTAATTGGAAACATATTGAGTGGCAGGTTCGAGTGTCTTCTATTTGTTTCTAGCTTTAAGAGCGGAACTGGGGGAGTGGAGCTGACTTTATTGTTAACAGGGGGGGTAAACTTTGTAACGAAACTAGGCTAGGTGGTGGAACTGGAGCCGTGTAGGGCTAGTCAAATAGTTTAGCGGTGGGAGAGGAAAAACACTTCACAAAGTATATTTGGATGATTTGATGGAATTCCGATGAATAGAACAAAGATTACATAATTATATACATGGATATGTTATCTGTAGAATATGATGAATTTATTAATCTAAAACCAAATTGTAACCTTGCAAATAAACTATTATTTATATTATTACACTAACTGTGCCCGTGGTTTCAGCCGCGTTTATCGTTAATGTTATGTAACCTAGCCTTTCTTAATAAATGGGCTATCTAACACTGAAACAATTTTTCAAATCGGACCAGTAGTTCCTGAGATTAGCGCGTTCAACCAAACAACAAACTTTTCAGCTTTTTATTATTAGTAAGTACAGATACGTCATCAAACCCACAATCCCTGATAAAAAAAGCATCGTCCAAAGACGGAAAGGGGTTCTCTTTTTCAGAAGGCTCCAGGAGTCCTACAGACCACGCCATCCTCCCCAAACAGCCTGAAGGTGCCTACTGCGTTCCCCGCGTTAAAAAAAATATAGTCCGAAGAGCATTAAGCAACGAAAACCACACTTAGCCAAAAAATTTGATCGTATCGATTTTATTATTGGGTTGGGTTTGATGGAAAATCGTGAAAACAGTACATAGTATCTATAATAAACAAGCCGACTTCACGACATGGTTCAAATGCAAATATGATCTATACACCCCTGTAAAATATGTTGTTGAAAAGAGTAACTACCGAGTTTCTTGCCGGTTTCTTCTCGGTAGAAGCATCATTCCGAACCGGTGGTAGATTTATATTATTAGTTGATTTTCCTGTTGAATTGACGATTTATAAGTGTTTGTTTCAAACATATATAAATAAAGAGTATTTTGACTTTGACTTTGACTTTGACTTTTAATGTACCTACCACAGATAAGATAAATGCAAACATGCGTACTTACAAAGGGCTTAAACCCGCACCCCTTGAATTCGAGGCTCGTATCTTTACCACCGATCTACCACCACTAGCAAATACGATAACTGGCTTTAAATTATCAAACAGCGGTCAAATTGATTTCACAAATTATCGAGAATCAAGTCGGGCAATTTAACACCCGATCGTTGTAATCACAGCCTAAGTGAGAAGCTGCAAGTTTTACAACCAATAAGTACGGCTATCACCAGTCGCTAATTAACCCAATTTATTGCTGTTCTCTTTAAGACGAAATTACTTTGCTCGGGTAAATATCGCGATTATAACTTCACAATTTCTCGTGAGAAGGAAATTATCTTACATGATTAATCTTTATTCAAAGTATTTACGATGATGAGAGTTAGGGTAAGCTGGATGTGGTAGGTGGATCTACATGAATAACTTCAATTACCGCTATATGAAAGACTAGCTGTGCTCGCGGTTTCATCCGCATTTATGGTTAACTCCAATAAACTTTGAAACACGTATTCAATGAAATGTTTTTAAAAGCATGAATCTCAAGTTTTATCACAATAATTTGAAGATTTTTCCATACAAACTTGCAACTCCTATTTCATCCCTATAGGGTTAATTTTTTTCAAAATCCCTTTTTAGTGTGCGTCCGCATTTTGAATTAAAACAACTGTAGAAATTTAACGCTTCTACCATCCATGTCAGTGGGAACTTCTCCTTTTATATAGATAGGGTATGTAATTGTGTAATCTGAGCTATGATATCGAACAAAACGAAAACTCTTTTGCTACAATAATAATCTGACTAATTCCCAAACCAAGCGCCTACCTCAAACTTAATATTGATTTCTTACCTTCCACCAATCCAATGGTTATATCGCGTGAAGATAAACCAAATTGCTACCAAACCCTAACAGCATTGAAGTATTCCTTCACTTACCCTCGTTCGCTAAAACCGCTTTGAAACGGGTCAATGGATACGGTATTTAGTTAGTCCTTATTACGAGACGCGTAAGGTTTAGAACTGTGAGTCCTTGCTTCGAACGAAGTTGACCAAATAACAGTTATTATGCAAATTGTAAAGGCCCGGCGTCGATTGAGACATGTATTGTGAGGGTAGAACGTAAATGAGTCGCTTTGGCGAGTGTTTTAAAATTTAAATTGTTGGCTGCCTCATTTGCTTCATAATGTTGTCGCACGGTGATATTGCATCGTTTTAAGGGTAATTTTGAAGTGAATTTAGATAAATATCCGATCTTATGAAATTCAATTGTTATCTATATGGATATACATAAACTTAATGCACATAAATGTGGGAATACACGTTATGACGTCCGCGATCTCCGAAGAGGTAGACAGACAGTTTTATCAAATAGAAATTAAAACAAACTTGCCCTATTATAACGCCCATAAATAAATCAGTTACACTTTATCTTCTAAACTTTTCATCCAGACACGTACCGAAAGTCAAACCTAGGTACATATTTATGCCCCTAGCGCGATAGTGAGGTAAAACGTAGTGACAAAACAACTAATGTGTAACCATGATCCAACATTATCTGTTTTCTGGATAAAGTTGAGATGGAATCCGCTTCAATGTTATTACAAGACTCGCTATACCCACGATCATGGTTTCAGCGGGCCCTGACTGAGAACCGATTATAACGCTATAAATATTCCTAAACATTAACTATAAAAACACAATCACATACCCAATTTACGACATGCTAGGCGAGAAACACAGTTGGCACATTATTTTTTAAGTCCCAGACCAACATCGGACAAACTAACACCGATAATATAACTAACTAACTAAACTTCACGCCACTTCCCTAGCGGGGTAGGCAGAGAGAACCGAACGCCATATGGCACGATCCTTACACATAACCGATAATATAATTATAATTAAACGATAATCGGTAAGAGAAGTAAACCGTTCCCTGGTCTTCCTATATCTGCGCTAACACACAAAATCCTTATAACATTCTATACTAACACAGCAAGTTACCTTCTACCGATGCAGTGCGTTTATTAGCCAAGTTTTTTGTCGAAGTAATGAAGATTGCGGCGTTCCCATTCGATAGGGGACTTCGTGTCGATTGCTGTTGGCCCTTTGTGTTCCACGATGTTCCGCAATGTCGAGAACACCCTTCAAGGTGGAACAAGGTAGTGGAGTAAGGAATTGGTGCTGTGTAACGTATAAACGGGATTTAAACAACCAAAGTTATAATAAAACTTAAACTAATACAAACAAAGACTTAAATTCAAGTAAATAAAAACTAGAAATAAAATCGTGCAATATCCTGGAGAGTTGGAGCCTAAACTAGGATAATCCTGTATTTCAGGACTCCAGGGTAACCACCCGGATCATTTGGTTTTTTTAACGTAACTTAACATGAATTCTACGTATTTATGTTTTTGTGCGTGTATGTGAATATGTGTGTGTGTGAGTAGTCCATGAAACCATGGGTCGCGGGTTTGAATTTCGCTAGGGGAAAATGTTTCGTGTGATGAATATAGACGTATTTGAGTCTATCCGTTCACCTAGTATCCATAATACAAGCATAAGCTTAGTTTGAAACTAGGGAATTGGTGTGTCACTATGTAAAATTTATTTATTTTTTACTTATGTACAAAGATTTTAGAAAATCTGAATGAGGCGCGTGTCCTCCTGAAAAGACCATCTTTAATGAACAGTGGTCTTTGATAAATATACAAAATATATCTACAGTCTGTTTCTACAGAACAGACGTCCGCAATTTAATCTTTTTTTTTTTCTTCAATCACCTCAATTCACAGTGGACCGTGAAATTCGGGCCCAATCGAGCCTAATTCAACCCGCGGCCGCGTCCAATAACTGTCGTGAGCTTTCCGAGCGATTTGGTCCCGCAGACCCCGGCTCGCGCACGAATGTCCGGCGTTCGTTTTGAATTATCTATCGGGTCTTTTGGACCGGGTAATGTTTTAACAAAAAGCGTACGCTTTCGAGGATTATTGTGTGGATTTGTTTTAGTGAATTTTGTTGATAAAATACTATTAATTGAGAACGGTAAGCTTTATAGAAGAAAAAACATTGTTCTAATTACCGAAAAGCGTTTGCTTTCAAGATTTTTTCATCTATACACTTAATTAAATTTCGCACATTCAGACAAACACTATTATAAATATAATTTGAGGAACGTAGAACATGAATTTAATTCCAAAAGGGAATATTGGCATAGGATGAAAATTTTTACCTTCGAACAATCATATGTAACGGAGGTTCATATCGTTTCCATTTACGCAAGCAAAGCCGCAGGTATAAGTTAGCATTAGTCAGAATAAATGTTCTGCACTGATGATAATTTTTAATCTGAAGTTATCTTTTACAGATATTTTTGAAGCCTATGTCAAAACCTTTGAATTAATTTCAGTACACATATTAAATACTAAATTACTAAATAATGATCGCTGAACATACACAAATTTAAGGATTCTGAGAAGATGGAATAATACCTTCAACTTACTTGTGTACCATACCTATTAGATAGAAATTTAAAGTAATGTGCCAACTTTGTCCCTTCCTGTCATATGGGAAAATGTTATATTGCCTATGGGATTTTTTAATATATAGGCAACTACACCATTAATAGGTACACCATTACGGCAAGGTAAGGAATATATTCTTTCTGAGTCCCAGACCATTGCCATGGAAATAAGAATAATCATCTTCCTAGCGTTATGTCCCGTGCTTAGACGGTGTCCGCTTAGACCATAATCCAGAATTTAGCGAGCTTGATAATTATATTGCCTTCAATATAATTATCAAGCCCATCTGACCTTCGTAGCCCGATCAAGTAAGATCATTGTTACAAATCCAAAATTATTTGAATTTGCAGTTTTCAGCACGACGTTTTCCCTCACCGCCGAGATTATGGTATAAATACGCACATAGATTTGAAAATCCAGAGGTACGTTCGGGTTTGAACCCGCACCCTTCGGTAATGAGGCACGTGTCCTTACCTAACAAAAATTTGGGAATTAACACCATGGGAAAAAATATAAGAAGTATAATATATAACTGAAATGCGACTATCCCCTCTATGCAAACGATCCAGGCCAAACAAAATTATTGGCAACGGAAGCCACATGAGCCATATGCTAGTCCCGTTGATCTATTTGTTTGTTTGACATGTGGCACAACTTGTGTTCCGCAGGGCGTCTTGGAACGCGGGATATTGGAACGCCCCGTGCGTTCCAATTCGGGTTATCTACGAGTGTTGATGCCCAACGTCGTGGAACATACAGTTTAATTGTACATGTTACATGGAACGGCACATGGTTCCTATGATTTGCAATAACCAAACGGTTATTTTATGCGTGTCTTGTTAATTGATTACCAAAGACTACAAATAAACTACCAAGAAAAGTGGGAAATTCAGTCTATTACATAAAGACTCGAGCGTCCCACGCGATTTATAAATTTTTAAGTGATTAAAAATAGTCTGTCCTTTCCCAAGATCCAAACTTTAATTTTAATCAGGCGTGTAGGCGTAATGGACCACAGACCTACTATGGTCTGGTCTGGTTAATTTATGCTTAAATTTTGTTAACATCGTTATTTTATAATTTGGTGTCTGACAAGCCGACTTCATGACATGGTTCAGATTACGAATATGATGTATACACCCTTGTAAAATATGTTGTTGAAAAGAGTAACTACCGAGTTTCTTGCTGGTTTCTTCTTGGTAGAAGCAACATTCCGAACCGGTGGTAGATTCATATTATTAGTTGATTTTCCTGTTGAATTGACGATTTATAAGTGTTTGTTTCAAACCTATATAAATAAAGAGTATTTTGACTTTTGACTTTTATCGAATTTACAACAATAGTTGGTATTCAGCAAATTTCTCACCCGAATAAAAGGCATCAAGTTACAACCAAAGGTCCGAGACAAAGCGACAGACAAAATAATTGCGGATACACTCTCGGTCGCCGGCAAAATTCACATCCCCCGGAAGGAGCCACCGGCGGAAGTTTACTTAGCCGACCGCTCCGCAGGCCTAGCGAATACTGGCCGATTTTAATTAAGCCCCACACAATGATGTTTGAATTAAAAAGATTTCAAAGAACGTCGCTATTGTCTTCAAATTCTGATATTATGAATCTATTTATAGAATGTCTCTATTGTTTTAAATTCCTAATGCGCAATATTATTATGAATTTATGTCTCATTTTTTTTTGTATTTTTTTTGTCGCTAACCAAACCTTCTTGCGGGGTTAACTAATTCTTTTTTTATTATTTATTTTCAATCATATTATTGATCAGGGCCTAGTGAATACTGAATACTGGCTGATTCTATTTAAGACCCAAACAGTGATTTTTTAATTAAAAAAAAATCAAATATACTTTATTTTGAATGTAGGTTGTATGTATGTTTTTATTTTTTAGTAGCATCCAAACCTTTTTTGCGATATTTATTTATTATTTTTATGGTTAATGGTTAAGTTAAATAGATTTATCATAGCCTAGGGAATAATGGCCGTTTTGTATTAAGCCCCACACAATGACGTTTAAATTAAGAGGATTTCAAAGAACGTTGCTATTGTCTTCTCGTCGCTTCATAATACTGCTTCTATGAATTTTATTTATATCGCTAGATTTATTTATCCTTTTACTATTTAGGTATAACTTATTGAACAGGGCTTACCGAATACTGATCGATTTTAATTAAGTCCCATACAATGATGTTGGAATTATAATTATATTTCTCACACCTTTACAGTCTTCAAAATAAATAATTTATTTAGACCTGATTTTTAGTTTCACTGACCTTTAGCCGGTGACAAATACATAGGTGTTTTGGAATTTGTGTGTTGTGTGATGGTGTGAACGAAACCCCTTTTTGCGAGTTAATTCTTTTACATACTAAGTAACAAACCTAATCTAAACCTTTATTAAAACCGACTTATTAAAATCGATAAAATAGAGCCAGTATTTTTTATTAAATTCGTAGTATATTAGAAACGCAATCAACAATAGTAATAAAAAATCGAAAACACTTTATACGAACAAAAAAAAATTTTTTTGAACATCGATATTATATTCATCCGTGAAAAAATAAATAAAATTGTTTAGAATAGATAGGACACGATTTATGTCCAACTACTCTCAACTAATTTCCATAAATAAAAATTGGCAGTGATTTTGCCTTAAAAGTGGCGGTGGCTCCACACACAAGTAATTCATCATCCTCCTAGCGTTATGTCCCGTGCTTAGACAGGGTCCGCTTAGACCATGATCCAGGATTTAGCGAGTCTGGTAATTACATTGAAGCGACTGCCGATCTGACCTTCGTAACCCTAAGATAGGGGAACCAGACAATTTTTGGATCATGGTTACAAATTCAAAGTTGTTTGAATTTGTAGGTTTCATCACGATGTTTTCCCTCACCGTCGAGCTAGTGGTATAAATATGTACATAGATTTTTTAAAATCTAGAGGTACATGCCGGGGTTTGAACCCGCACTCCTCGGTTAAGAGGCGCGTGTCCTTACCATTGAGCTACCACCACACACAAGTAATTCCAATGTATTTTTTTTTTTAATATACCAATTAATTAAGTTAAAAATAAGAGTTATAGAATTGATTTTAAAACGTTTGGCCATTATTCAGTTTAAAATTTTAAAAAGTCACTAACCATTAACTTTGTGTAAATTCGAAGCGAATTTTCAGAACTTTTTACTTTGACGCAAAATGTATGGAGAAATGTGCTAGTAAGTAGTGACCTTACATTTTTGTGGATTCAAAAACACGTGTTAGTTACACTTTGGAATGAAGTTTAAATTCAAATATACCTATGATATGCCAAACATAATGTGGTTAAAGGGGCTTGCTGCTCCTTTGACTCCGCTACCCATTCGGGGATTATGGGCGTGATGTTATGTATTATAAGATATAGATAACAAACAGCATAGGCGACTAATGATGTATTGGTGGGAGTTTGATTGTGCAGGCGACGAGCTAACCACTTGTCACTACTTTTTTACAATTTTCCATCTTACCCAACCTATTGTCCCATGTTGGTCTGGGACTTAAAAATAATGTGCCAACAGTGGTTCTTGCCTAGGCGACTAAATGTATAGCGGGTTTTGGGTATTTGCCACTTGTTACTACTTTTTCACAATTTTTCCATGTAAACCCGGTTTTATTTTTGGCTGTATGTGTTCAAGAGGATTTTGACTCTGCCTACCCCTTCGGGGATTATGGGCGTGATATTATGTTATGTTAAGACCCGCGATTCGACTTTTGAATATGTATACTAAACATAATGATTTATTTATACATTCCCAAACATATAGCAAGACAAAATCGCAACACACACGCCCCCCTAAGACTCGAAGGAGCTTGCGTGCGCCCACAATTTAACGCTAAGTGAAACACACAAAAGCAACGATAACAACCAACATTAGGGGCATCGTTATAACGGATGCGAATTAGAGGCCAGTGCGAAATACGTCTTGAGGATGGGAGGAAGTACATTTGAGCCTCCTTGTTTACGTTTCTGTATGTGCAGGACGTGTTAACCGATAGACGCGAATTGTTACATGTAAAGGTGGAAAACCGGCAGCCGCATTTGTTTAAAATTAAATGCGAACGTCAGTCAGTCAATGGTAAGGCCACGCGCCTCTTAACCGAGGAGTGCGGGTTCAACCGGGCATGTACCTCTAGATTTTTCAAATCTATGTACGTATTTATACCACTAGCTCGACGGTGAGGGAAAACATTGTGATAAAACCTGCAAATTTAAACAACATTGAATTTGTAACCATGATCCAAAAATTGTCTGGTTCCCCTATCTTAGGGTTACGAAGGTCAGATCGGCAGTCGCTTCAGTGTAATTACCAGACTCGCTAAATCCTGGATCATGGTCTAAGCGGACCCAGTCTAAGCACAGGACATAACGCTTGGAAGATGATGTCAGTCAGCGTTACCTTGTTTATTAGATAGTGCAACAATTATTTTCTCAATTTTATGGAAATTCAAAGTAATTTTATGTGGTATTATACTGCATGTCTAACTCAGCTAACTAAGTTTGAAAGTTGGTCTACGAACAGGTCTGTGCTCAAGGTTTAGTTCTTTCGTTATTATAATCAACAAGTTCGTACCCTTTAAACGTGTAAGGCTCACAATTAACCGAATGGGCCATCGAATTAATTTTAATTAAAGACAAGCTCGATGGCGCATTCGGTAGTGACCCTGCCCCATGCGCCACGAGTTGTGGGTCCATATCCCACCCAGGACAAATATTCGTATGATAAATACTTGTGTTTGTTCTGTGCCTGGGTATTAATATCCAATATTTAAGTATATATTTGTAATACCACTGTTGTTTCTGATATCCGTAGCACAAGTGCTACTTACCTCGGAATCAGATCAATGTATGTGATGTAGTCTGATATTTATTATTATTATTTATTTATTAACAAAATTCTTTTGAAAAACGTTAGATGAAAGTCAAAACTCAAAATTGAACATTTATTGGTAGTAAAATATTCTTACGAAATAAAGATTACTTGCCTTTTCATTCTTAACTATTATAAACTGTCTTCTATTGGTTAAATGTTCTTTGAAGGAAATACATTTGGGGGTTCTTTGTTCATGCCTCTGGCTACTGTCTGCCGACACAATGGGGTGGAATAACGCATAGACAATATGCCTTGAATCCCTTCTAAACTTTCAAACCTAAAACTATCTTAGCAGCTAAGTGATTAATCATGCAAATTAGTTTCCCGCGTTATGTAACTATATTGTGTTATCAAGAGAAGTCATTGTAACATAATAAATACTAGCTATTACCCACGACTTGGGCTGCGCAGAATTGATTAATAGAATATTTGTACTTTTTACTGTATGTGGGCTGGGGGGCTAAGGGGAGTTTGTCTTATGTTGGTCTGGGACTTAAAAATAATGTGTCAACTGTGTTTCTTGCCTAGCATGTGGTAAAGGATTTGGGTATGTGATTCTGTAGAAGACGAGCTAGCCACTTGTCACTACTTTTTCACACTACTTTTTCACAATTTTCTATCTAACATAGCCCATTGCCCCATGTTGGTCTGGGACTTAAAAATAATGTGGCACCTTTGATTTTTGCCTAGCATATCAGAAAAGACAACTAATAGTATATCGGGTTATGGGTATGTGATTGTGTAGGCAAGCTAGTCACTTGTCCCTACTTTTCACAATTTTCCGTCTAACCCAGCCCAGTTTTGTGTCTGGCTGAATGTGGTTAAAGGGGCCTGCTGCCTCTTTGACTGTGTCTACTCCAACGAGGATTACGGCCCTGATGGTATGCATGTTAAAGAATTGAACAGAGGAAAAGGGCAAACAAGTAAGCGGGTCAACTAACTAGCGGGCTAGCGGGGTAGCTTCCATAGCGGGGTAGGCAGAGAAAACCGAACGCGATATGGCACGATCCTTACACATACCTCACTCGCCTCTTCAACATTCGTGATCCTTTTCATACAAGCTCTAAGGTTGCTAAGCTAAGCGGGTCAACTAATGGTGTACACATCACCGCCCCATGGACAACAGCAACACAAGAGGGATTGCTGAAGCCTTTAATGGTTAAGCCGTTCGGCCTCCGGCACTCTCCGTCCGTAACAACAGGTGCTGGTCTTTTAAGTTGATTTTCTGTTAGAAGGTTGCTTCTTCAGCTAATGTGACAACCGATAAATGGCGATATATGGCAGCGATATTGGCTTGTTGCCCTGTTTAAGGGTCTCGATACATCTAGGATCATTGTCCAAACAGACGGGACAGAACGGGATGTAACGCTAGCAAGAAAAAACATTTCTCTCATACTAATATTATAAAGAGGAAAGATTTGTATATTTATATTTTTATGCGTGTGTATGATGAAACAAACTCAAAGACCACTGTGCCGATTTCAAAAATTCTTTCACTATTTGAAAGCTACATTATCCGGAAGTAACATAGGCTATATTTTATTCCCATATTTCCACGGGAACGGGAACTACGCGAGTGAAACCGCGGGGCGCTGCCAGTCTGTTATAATCGCATACGATGGCTCGACTCGCTCTTGCCGAAGCAGAATCCATTAATACAAGGAGAGTAAAAGAAAGCCGCGATAACGACATAGGTTGAGTGCGGCAAAGACGGTTCTAAATTAAACTTACCGGCAATCCCTCCGCTAGTCTCACTCTGAAGCTCATTCGCTCTACGCTCACCTGGGGAGACAGGGGTTACTTACGGAATGAAATTGCGTCCAGGACCGATTGATCTCAGGACATATTTATTAATCCATGATAAATATGTCCTGAGATCAATCGATCTTTTCATTGAAGACTTTTACAAAAAATAAACTAACTAACTAAATTTCACGCCACTTCCCTAGCGGGGTAGGCAGAGAGAACCGAAAAAAAACTTAAGACACAGATTAGATACCTACTTTATACCGTAGAACTCACGATATTATATTATCAAGAAACCGAGCTCCATACAGCTAGTAACCTTTCTAATCTAATCATTACCAAAAATATACATTACTTTTTCACAATTTTCCATCTAACCCAGCTCAGTTTTATTGGCTGAATTGGCAAAACGGGTCTGCTGCTTCTTTGACTCTGCCTATCCCTTCGGGGATTATGGACGTGATGTTATGTATGCATGTAGGTATGTATACATTTCACTTTGAGAAATAATGAACAAATATTTTTCTTGTTTTCTTGACACTGCTATGTCACAATTTTCTATCTAACATAATATATTTGCCTTACTCATTGCGTGAAGATAAATATTTAACAGCACCAAATTTGCATAGAACGATGTCTGACTTCATTTTAAGAGGCGATAACTGTTGTAAATGCTGATCGTATTGGTAGTTAGATCTTGATGGAGTACTGTCGGCTAGTGGAATCGACTTTTGATTTAAACTGAGCAACTCTCATTTTTCAATTTTAATCAAGCAGCTAACAAATTGTTAATTACTTGTCACAGTCTGGAGAATTTATTTATTTATTAATTATTATTGCTATTCACCGCCGTTTATTTGTGCATCAAAAACGCGTATGTTTCCAAATAGTAGCTCTTCTTTTAGGCTCTTAGATCAAATGAGATTAGATTAAATGCCGGATCCCTAACAATACCATTGGGGCTGGCTTCAATAAACATTTGTACGAGTTTAATTCACATCGGCTGGAATTGAGTTACGTGGATAATCTGGTACTGTACTTACGCATTAGCTTGTAATTGATGATGTATGGAATAGACTGTGTATTTAGTTAGGCCTAGAACGGTTCTATCTATCAATATGTACATTAAATTAGGACGGTTGGATTCAAGGAAGTTTGACTACTTTTTAATACTAGTACATCTATTCCATGACTTGAAATATTAATGCTCTATGGATCCTATACAACTAAGTTGTAACTTTAATAAACATGAAATAATATGACCGACGTATTCAATAGAAAAAAATATTTAAGCGGGATTTAAACCCATGGTAGTTGGATTCGTGGCCAGTCGATGATCGATGAACAATAATGAAAAGAACTTGTACATACCGTTTTTAAATTCTGAAGTTAATAGACTGTAAACACTATGACGTCATTATGTGGTATTAGCGTGCAAGTTATAGAAAAGCTTTGTGCTTTGACAGTTTATATAATGTACCTACATCAATACAGAAGCTGCAGCAGAAGCAGTTTCAAGTACCATAATGTTATTCACAAACCTTTCATAATTAACCTTATTTGCTACATAAAATAATATCTTTGTTTTAATAATGTTTGAATGCTTTGTGATGGCTTAATACTTGTTAAATTAAACGAACTTACCAAGTGAAGTTCTATTTCAATTTTACGAATTTCACCATCATGGAACACTATGCAGCAATATGGAATGTTGCGCTTGACTTCACAATCTAAAAAGCAATTCAAAAAACTTGAACGCATCTCTAGCTCTTGATATGCGTATGTCACTCCTCTATATTCACTTACAGTTTAGAGTACACCACGAACAACCTATAATTAAATAAAAAGGGGACAGACAAAAATTGTTTTATACGGGTCTGGGGGGGTTGTTCCATGATGGTGAAATTCGTAAAATTGAAATAGAACTTCACTTGGTAAGTTCGTTTAATTTAACAATTTTACTCTTTCACCATCATGGAACACTATGCAGATGTTCAAAGTCAAGGTTGTGAGTGAACCTTTGAAATAAAACCATGTTATGCGTACTTAAAAGTCGAGTTAACATTTTTATTCATGAAGGGATATCCAAAAATAACCAAAAAAAAAAAAAAATCTTCTAAACATAACAGTTAACTTAATAATTTGACAATTAACAATCAACAAAATTAGGCTACTTTAAGAGCCATCTAAAATAACATTACTTAAATTGCTTGTTTCTAACAAGGGTCTATTATAATACTGAGCAAATATTGCTGAATTTTGACTCCACCCAGCACATTTCCTTATAGAGTCTACCGTCATACCAGCTCTCAGCGCGGCTGAGGTAGAGGCGTGACGTGTGCTGTGTGAAGAGAAAATGTCTGTATCAATACCAGCCTCTTTAAGAGTGGATTTTATCCACCTACCTATACTTTGGGTAGTTGCTTTTTTAAAGGGTTTTTTAAAGGTAAGTATTAATTCTTTTGTATTGCATCTATAATTCTTGGTTAAATTAGTATAAGAAAAGATGCATCTAACTGGACAGATTTCTGGTTTTTGATTATAATAAGGTAAATTAAGGATGGGTTGTTCAGCTCCATGTCTTGAAGTTTTTATAATATCTGTTATATTAATTGTAATTCCTACATTATTGTGAATTATGTTATCGATTTTTATGACTGCTAAGGTTTGAATTCTGTGTCCTGTTGTAAGAGCAAGTAATGTCACAAGTTTTCGGGTTAGTTTTTCAATTCCTATTGTATCATTGGGGTACCAGGTTGATAATAAATTTAGAACAATACCTGGGTCCCATGTTGTATTATACTTTGGTCTAGTGGGTTTAATTTTAAACACTCCTTTAAAGAATCTTTTCAGTCTATCGTCTGAACCTATTTTTGGGTCTATTAATAAGGACAAGGCTGATCTAATGGTATTTAAGGTACCATAGGAAGCACCAGCATTAAAACGATTAGTTAAAAAAATTATAATAGTAGGAACGGAACCTATGTATGGGTCTAAGTTCTGAGTTTTGCAAAAATCCCACCAAAGACGTAGACCCGTATTATATTGTTTGATTGTATTTCTTGACAATGAAGCTATCATAATATCAAGGGAAGACTGTGGGACTCCTCTTCTTACTAGGGCTTCGCAGAAAGCAGCCCTGCAGCCAGGGTAAGGGTTCGATGAAGTGGATGGTGTTCCCTGGAATGGGACGATAGTAGTGTTTTATTAGGTTTGAATATTATTGGTTCTGCAATTAAAAGTGATGAAAATAGTGGGAACCACGGTTGTGTTGTCCAATATGGGACAACTAATATGCCTGTAGCTTGGTCATTTTTAATTTTATGTAAAACTCTCAATATCAAACTAAATGGTGGAAAGGCGTAAAAATTATAATTTGACCATTTTATGGTGAATGCATCAACAGCCAGTGCATCAGGGTCCTTTTTCCAGCTAACAAATGTTTCACATTTACTATTGAAACGTGATGCAAATAAGTCTATATCAGGTTTTCCAAACTGTATTATTATCTCTCGAAAAGCAGAGTTAGATAGTTCCCATTCTGTGTCAGATTTCCTAGATTCATAATCAGCTTCTTTGTTATCTTTAGTATTAATGTAGGATGCAAACAGAAAAATATTTCTAGATTCACACCACTGCCATTTATATGGCATTTTTGTTCATCTACAGTCCAAATTCCTGATAACTTTTCATTTTTGTTGACTGCACCCCAACCTGACGGAGATGCATCTGTGAATAATTCCATGATATAATTTTGATGTCTAATAGGATTATCTGAATTACCTAATTTACTAAGCCACCAATCTAATTCTGAATGTAACATATTTGGGATTTTCATTATTGCATCATAATTATCTTTATGTGTTTGAAGAGCTAAAAATCTTTCTCGTTCTAATAATTTTGTGTACAAAATACCATATTTTACACCAGGGCAGGCAGAATTTAAAAGTCCTATGAGTTGAGCAAACTCTCTTATTTTACACTTGCTCTTCACTTTAATTAACTGTAAGTTCTTTTTTATACCATCGACTTTTTGTGATGGTAGAGATACTGTCATATTTTCAGAATTTAGAATGAATCCTAAGTATTTACAACATGTTTTTGGTGTGAGGCAACTTTTTTCTCGGTTTATAATGAATCCTAATGATTCTAATAAATCACATATTGTTTGTACATCCCTAAAACAGGAATCATAGTCTTGGCTTATACAAATAATATCATCAAGATAAATAGATATAATAATGTTTTGTTTTCTTAAATATGATACAACAGGTTTCAAGATTTTGGTAAATACATAGGGTGCTGTACTAAGTCCGTATGGAAGGGAATTAAATTCATAGATTTTCCCATCGAATGTAAATCTTAAAAACTTCCTACTATTTTTTGACACTTTTACTGAAAAATAGGCTTCTTTTAAATCAATAGTTGACATAAAACAATTAGGACTTAGTAGTTTGCAAACAGTGCGTATATCCTCTAATTTGAAATGTTGAGTTTCTATAAATTTATTCAGACTTTTTAAATTTAAAATGAATCTGAATGTGCCATTAGGTTTTGGTATTAGAAAAATTGGTGAAAGATATTGATTTTTCTGGTAGTAGCACTCAGAAATAGCACCTAGTTGCAGTAATTTAGTAATTTCTAATTTTAAGTTGATAAGGTCTTTGTCAGACCATTGTCTTTTAGATTCAAGTTCACACCTAGAAGGTATGTGATCAATAAATGGAATATTATAGGCCATAACCCACGATAAAATTACTCTATCATTTGTGAGTAACTGCCATTTATGAAAGAATTTACTTAATCGTCCAGCATGTACCTCATTCAATGCCGGCGTGGTGGCTTCGCCTGCTGTGGCTTGTATGATCTCTTCATTTGTTGATGGTTCTTCGGCCCGCCCCTGAAGTTGTAGTTCTTTACTGGTGGTCTTTGAGACGGGCTTTTCCAGTTTAAATTTTTACTTGTGGAGGGTTGGTGCCTAAAGTTTGGCTTCTTTTGAGGTTGTTTAATTGTAGATCCAGATCTTTCTACAGCTTTTGCCAACCTTAGATGTTCACCAAAATTCTCTCCGAAGAGGAAGGTGTCAGCTGGAACATCAGCGATTGCCTGTTTTACACTGCTTTGAACCGAAGTCAGTATGAAGTGTCTTCTTGTCAGAGACTCATAATGGTTCATGTTGCATAGAATTTTTGCAGCATCGTTTAAGCCTTCAATCAGTTTTAAGCTATTGAGATTGCCTTTCATGATGTCAGTCAGCATTCCTCCTAGGCATGATAGCACTCTACCTGTTAAATTTTGTCTGTATTCGAACTTCTTGTCTCGTTTTATAACTGTTTCAGAAACTGCTGCTATCATTTCAGAATTTAATTTAGGGGCATTAGCCAATGGAAAGTTAGCAGGTGTAGGATATTTCTGAAGCAATTTAGAGAGGTTATCCTTTTTTATTCCCATTTTGATTATATTGGTCCACCTGTCTGCAATTTCTGGTCTAATGTTTTGTCCTTTTTCTTCATCTACTTTACCTTCTTCTCCTAGTGCCAGCAAAAATTCTTCTGGAAGGATCTCTTCCAGCTGTGGTGTCTCTGTAAGGTTGTGTAAAACAAACAATTAACTCCTTAGGAATTAAGATCATATTTAAATATCCCATTAATGGAATAAAACAAATGTTCAAGCCTTACTTATTAGTAGGCATGGGTCTCCGTCTGCCCTCCCGTGACAGCTCTAAAAAACTTTTGGACCCAAATCTTTATTATGGTGAATTAAGGTAAATCATAATGATTACCTATGTCATAGAAAGACTAAAGGTTCTGTTTGTCCTCTAGTGACAACTCTTAAATATCTTTGAACCTCACCATTATAAATTATCATTATAAATTAAGTACGAACCTGGTTCAGCATTGAATTCAAGTTCATTTTCAGTTGTTTCTTTTGTTGATGTTCCAGCTTCCAGGGTGATATCCTGTTCCATGGCAGGTAGTGTCGGCGTTCCATCAACTTGTAATAAAGCTTCATCTTCACTACATTGAACTGAGGGGTTCTTGGTAGCAGTTAGCTTTTCTTTTTGTTTAGACAGTTTCTTTTCTAATTTTCTTATCTTTTTTTGTATGTATTCATCGTCACGATGTCGCTTCATTTTTGTAATGATTACTTTAAGTCACAATATAAGATTTTGCGAATTTCACCGGTGCATTGAAATATTGTAGAGCAAAGAAAAATAACGAACTATTTTTGAAGAATGAATTTGTCGTAGATAAAAAACTTCGTTCAAAGACAAAAAGAAAGCAACTATATCCGGTCAAATCATGTTATAGCATAAATCAAACGCCGGTTCAGTCGCCGGATATCGACGCATTATGGTTAGGTTGTATTTATTTACTTTTAGGTTTTTATAACCTCAATTAAATATTAAAAACGCGGCTTTCAGATTCATTATAAAGAAAAATATAAGATTTGTTGAAATTATGGTTTGTTTACGGTGTATTTCAATGATCTTGAAAAGTAAACAAGAAAAGAAAACATACCTGAATGTCAACACAACACGATTTTTAGAAATAAACCATACAAACTTGTAATTTTCACATGAACTTTTTTAAATATTCACTTGAATTTCCATTTCCTGAAATAAGATACACTTAATTGATGCCAAAACATCATAAATTTAGTATTTTATACAAAAATATCGGAACAACGTGAAGTCATTTTGGCACAAAAAACCATAGTGAATATAGAGGAGTGACATACGCATATCAAGAGCTAGAGATGCGTTCAAGTTTTTTGAATTGCTTTTTAGATTGTGAAGTCAAGCGCAACATTCCATATTGCTGCATAGTGTTCCATGATGGTGAAAGAGTAAAATAGATATTAGATGCCATAATACGCGTATATTACATGTTTGTAAGCCATATGAGCTGACAATAAATATAGCGAGTTGTGTTCAAATTTATGTTTATTTAGAGAATATTAAAACTGTTAAAAGGTCGTCATAATAACATGTGTAACTAGGTAACTAACTAAACTTTACGCCACTTCCCTAGCGGGGTAAGCAGGGAGAACCGAACGCCATATTGGACGACCCTTACACACCTCACTTGCTTCTTCAACATTCATAATACTTTTCGTACATGTTTTATGGTTTTTATGACTCCTGACAGCGTGAAGTTTAGTTGGTTAGTAGGTATGGACTGAAATATGACAGGTAGAATATGTGTAGATATTTTTAATAAAATACACTTCCTAGAATCCTAGAATTTATTTATTTTATTTATTTATTATGAATGGAAATTAATTCCTATGTCTCTGAATATAAAATTTTCACGCCCAAACTACCAGACACTTCAAATTCCAATTCCGTGCAGTGTGCCATGCTATTAAATAAAATAATAAGTAAATAAATTCTCCGGACTGACACACTAATTCCCTAGTTCCAAACTAAGCTTATGCTTGTGCTATAGATAGTAGGTGAACGGATTAACACGTTTATAAACATCCATGACTCGAGTGCAAATGTCCATGTTCATCACACGAAACATTTGCCCCTGGTGGGATTCAAACCCGCGACCCTTGGTTTCGTGGCCAGGGTCTGACCACTCGATGAACGGGCCTGTCATATTAAAAAAAAAGTGATTTGACACTGTCATGGTGAGCGCATTCAAAGCAATAGCTCATCGCAATTACTTACGCCACCAAACCTCATCCCACCAAACAAGTTATCAACATTTCGCCATCACCAAATACATTAAGAAGTGATCACACATCCATTGTGAGCTGAGTCAGCACAACTTCCAGTGCCGTCTTTAAACTATTAAAGGCTTTGGGCACATAGCGAATTTAATTGTTCTATTTGTAAATATAACAATTAATTTCCTGTGGTTCGGACATGTGGAAAGAATGGATGACGAAAGATTGACTAAACAGATATACAATTCGAAAGTGGAAGGATGTAGGAGCCGCGGAAGGCCCAGGCTCAACTACCACGACCAGATTGGTCGTGTATTAAAAGAAGGTGATGTTAGGAGTCATAAAAGCCGTAGAGCTTGTATGAAAAGGATTATGAATGTTGAAGAGGCGAGTGAGGTGTGTAAGGATCGTTCCATATGGCGTCCGGTTCTCTCTGCCTACCCCGCTAGGGAAGTAGCGTGAAGTTTAGTTAGTTAGTTAGTTTCCTAATGTAACAACGTTGTATTTGGGGGTCGATCGCGGGGCCCTGGGCACGTGCCTAGTGTACCCAGTGGGAGGGAACCTGACAACTCCTCAGCGCAGTTACACACGTCTCCAAACCTCATCCCACCAAACAAGTTATCAACATTTCGCCTCCGCCAATAAATCCCATCCCACCACGAGACTACATAAAAATTCATCGCTCTCCTCGATTTATCATCCCGTATTCTTTTCATTGTACGAGTATTATTTTATGCACCCCAAGCGATTCCGGAAAGGTTTTTACTGCGCACTGAAGATGAGTTACCGAGTCTCGAGGTAATAGATTCGACTCCAATGCTGTATTGGTTTGGAAATTATGGCGCTGAGTAAACAGGGTCCGATTGAAAAATGTATCTGATGCACGATTTATGGGGAGTTTGTTTTAGATTCGAATATGAAATGTTTTCGGATGCGGAGTTATATTTGCGGAGCTGGGAGTAGCGTAATAACGAAATAAGTGATTAGGTTCGCGAGGGGGAGGATGGGACCATCATGATCTTAGCGTCATGTTTTATTCGTAGTGGGGTCCGCTGGGTCACGATTCTTGATATAATGAGGCTTTGTAAACGTTGTATGTATTAATAAAAGGTCAGGTAAAGAACGCCCGTAACCGACGAGCGTGTATGAAAGGAATTTTGAATGTAGAAGAAGCGAAAGGTGTATGTCAGGAACGTAGCAAATGGAAGTACTTGATCTCTGCCTACCCCCATGGGAAAAAAAGGCGTGAAATTATATAAGTGTGTATTTTATAAACCTCGGAAGCAGAAAAATTGGATTATGTTTTTTTTTATGAGCAGATTTTATTACGATGCTTTTCCTTATTCATAAGGTATTGAATTGGCTAAAATATTTACTAAATTTGAAAAATCCGTGGATGCAAGGTGACAAATAAAGTGTGACGTCACATTATGCATACTTAACTGACTAGCCGATAAATGTTTCTAAAACTAAAATTAATTAATGTGTATTCAATATATTAATTTACATATAGAAAACAACAAATTCTTGCATATATACATATCATAACATCACGCCCATAATCCCCGAAGGGGTAGGCAGAGTCAAAGGGGCAGCATGCCCCTTCAACCACATTCACCCAAAAATAAAGCCGGGCTGGGTTCAATGGAAAATTGTGAAAAAGCAGTGACAAGCGGCTAACCTGTCGCCTACACAATCACACACCCAAAACCCGATATACCATTAGTCGCCTTTTACCACATGCTAGGCAAGAACACAGTTGGCCTATTATTTTTAAGTCCCAGACCAACATGGGACAGTGGGCACAACAGTGGGAACAAATTCTTAAACAAAAAATATTGCTTTAAACCACTTATTTTCCTGGTGACCCTATTCGTTTCTTCCCTCCGTCCTCACCACGAGTGTGAACGCCAAAATAAAATCTACCACCAGCTATTTCGGTAAGTGTTTTTAAACGAGCCCAGTTAATTACTTGTTTATTCATCGCGTAACGCACTCGGGCCCAGCCCTCAGCAATTAGCTCGACCCTTAATTTGATTGTAATCATCGGCCCAACATGACACATATTCGGGTATTTTACATAGTTTACTACATTTCACTGGTAGGCTGGTACGCGAATTGAGGAATTCTTTCCACTCAAGATGCTACATTTAAGCAGGATTATAATGTGTCTAGATACTATGGCTTTGTGATTGTATAGGCGACGACCAGATTACTTATTACTACTGTTTGTTAATCCAAATGTGGTTTAACGAATATGCCGCTCTCTAGACTTTGTGTATGCTCTCGGAGATAGTTACTGTCATATTATGTATCTATGCATGTCCCTACATATGAACCACCCTTTATGAACAAAACGATGAAATGATAATCTCATTTTCACATGTCTCTATTAATAGAAACTACATTAATACTAACAGCCCTAAACTGGGACGAAGTTAAGTTTACCACTTAACTGCAAATCCACCTGCAGCTGTATCATCTAACGCATACAAAAAAATATATCAAAATTGGTCCAGCCGTACAGGACAAATTATTTATCTATGCAAATAACCATAATGTAACAGTTTATACTCTTATAACCTTAAGGTTAAAAGCCTTTTAGTAATTTTTTTAGGTAGTTTTTCAAATACCTTCTTCAACTTTAATATAATTTCGTATGAAAGTGGAAATACGATAATGTGTGTACCAAGTCACACAGCTGAGGGCCGGTTCAAAAGTCGCAAGCGTCATGCGAGCAGCGACTAATTGAGTCAAGATTACGGAATTAATAGCTCGCTTTGCGACGCGCACGCAACATGGCTGAGTAGAGTGGCTATGCTGCCGGGAAAACGGGGACTTGGCCGGAAACAGACCTAGTATACGAGAATAAATAAATAACTAAATTCTCCAGACTGACACCAATTCTCTAGTCCCAAACTAAGCTTGTGCTTGTGCTATGGATACTAGGTGAACGGATAGACATACTTAAATATGTTTATAAACATCCATGACTCGAGTACCAATGTCTATGGACCTCCATCAGGGAATTATCACATTTTTGAATCCACTATGGAAGAGGTATTAAAAAAAGTAAGTAATTGTAATAAAAATATTATAATTTGTGGGGACTTTAATATTAATATTTTAGATGTATGTCAAAATACGGTAATGTTTTTAAATCTTTTTAAAAGTTTTGATTTACATCACTTGTTCTCACAGCCTACTAGAATTACACCTACATCAGCTACCTGTATAGACAATATTTTTAGTAATTGTAATGTCAATAATAAATCAATAATTAATTTTGTAAATTCTGATCATAGTGGACAAATTGTAACGTTGGAATACCGTCATGCCACCCCTTCATCAACTTTTACTTGTAGGCCAGTTACAGCCCATCGTGTGGACAGATTTAAGGAAAATGTGGGTAATAAAATTTCATTAATTCAGTTTAGGGATGCAGATATTAATGATTCATATAAAGCTCTTTTTAACGTAATTGATAAAGAATTTAAAAGTATTTTTACTAAAAGAACAGTCACTGTGGATAAGTCAAAAATTAAATTTAGTGACTGGGCCACAAAGGGCATTCACACTAGTAGACGTAGACTATTCGATCTATATGATATTAAGGCAAACTCAAACGACCTTAAAATAATCGAATACGTCAAGAATTATTCAAAATTATTTAAAAAAGTTTGTATAGTTGCAAAATCGATTTATATTAAAAACAAAATTGTAAATTCTAGTAATAAAATTAAAGCCACGTGGAATGTAATTAATAAAGAGACTTGTAAAAATAAAACAGAACATCACAAGCTCTCTTTAAAAATTGGTAATAAATATCTTAATTCAGAAGATGAAGTGGCAAATGCCTTTGAAACCTACTTCTCTAGCATTCCAACTGCGATTACCTGCTCATTAAATTCTTGTCCGCGTCTTGCTCATTCCATCCTCAAATCTAACGTCGTTGAATGTAACACTCCATTTAATTTCCATCATATTAACGATATAACTATTCTAAAAACTTTTAGAGAACTTAACGTAAAAAAGACTGAGGATTTATGGGGAATTTCAATAGACATATTAAAGCATATAATACAGTCTATTGCCCCTTTTTTAGCAGAACTTTTCAATAAATGTATAGACAATGGTCAATTTCCAAATTTAATGAAACATAGCAAAGTTATTCCATTATTTAAAACAGGTGATAGAAGTGACCCGTCCAACTATAGACCTATATCTATATTGCCAGCCCTAAGCAAGATTTTTGAAAAGATTATACTTACTCAGTTACTATCTCACTTTTCTTTAAATAACTTATTACATAAGAAACAGTTTGGATTCACCAGGGGTAAATCCACCACTGATGCAGGAATAACGCTTGTAAAACATATTATTGAGGCATGGGAGGGCAAGCAGGATGCTGTAGGAATTTTTTGTGATCTTTCTAAGGCCTTTGATTGCGTAGATCACCAGACTCTCTTGATTAAGCTAAGGCATTATGGTGTTTCAATTAACTCGCTTAATCTAATAAAGTCATACCTAAATGACCGACGTCAAGTAATAAATGTGAATGGAAGTAATTCTCCTGGCACCCCTTTAGCTATGGGAGTGCCCCAGGGATCAATATTGGGGCCCCTTCTCTTCCTGATATATATAAATGACCTGCCCTACTATACGAGGGACTTATGTGATACAGTATTATTTGCTGATGATACTTCTCTTATTTTTAAAATCGATAGACAGAAAGACAAGTTTGACGATGTAAATAATGCTCTCTCACAGATACTATATTGGTTTACAACCAATAATTTATTACTAAATGCCAAGAAAACCAAATGTATTAAATTTTCAATGCCCAATGTAAGGCAAATTGACACTAATATTATTATGAATAATGAACCTATTGAAGTTGTTGATTCTACTACGTTCCTTGGAATCACAATAGATTCAAAACTTCAATGGGCTCCCCATATTGCTGCCCTGGCAGGGAGACTTAGTTCAGCTGCATATGCAGTGAGAAAAATAAGGAGTCTAACTGATATTGAAACGGCAAGGTTGGTATATTTCAGTTACTTTCACAGTGTGATGTCATATGGTCTGCTGCTGTGGGGATCTGCGGCCGATATTCAAGCCATTTTTATATTGCAGAAAAGAGCCATCAGGGCCATATACGGCCTCAGACCACGTGATTCACTTAGAGAAATATTTAAGGAAATCAATATTTTAACAATAGCCTCGCAGTTCATTCTGGACTGTATCATGTATGTGTACAAAAACATACACATGTTTGCTAAAAAATCAGATACACATACTTTTAACACTAGGAATAAACACAAGCTTGCTGTTCCAAGTTATAGACTTCATAGGAGTGGTAATTCTTTTATTGGTCTAAGTATCAAAATGTTTAATAAGCTGCCACAAAGTCTCACTGATCTACCTGAGCATAAGTTTAAATTATATATTAAAACTTGTTTGATTAAAAAGGGCTACTATAAGGTAGAAGATTATTTAAATGATAAGAATATATGGCCAGTCGCATAATGGGCTGTTCGTCTGCACTGATAGATTTAAATTGACAAAAAAAAAAATATTGTAACTACATAATAGCTATTAAGTCTTGGCATTTAAAAGAGTAACTATCGAGTTTCTTGCCGGTTTCTTCTCGGTAGAATCTGCTGTTTGAACCGGTTTATATTTATATTTATTTTGTTCTGACGATTTATAAGTGCTTTTTGTAAGCCTATATAAATAAAGATCATTTCATTTCATTTCATTTCATTTCATTTCATTTCATTTCATTTCATTATGTTCATTACACGAAACATTTGTCCCTAGCGGGATTCGAACCTGTGACCCTCACTTACGTGGCCTCAGACCACTCGACCAACGGGACACTCAAATTGGCTTTTACCCACAGCTTTGCCATTCCATATTAAGAACATTGCTATTGCCAGTCAAACAACATTTTATATTTCCTTAGATCCGTACGCTTATACATATAGAAAACAACAAACAACATATTTAGAGCGGTGGTAGCTCAATGGTAAGGACACGCGCCTCTTAACCGAGGAGTGCGGGTTCAAACCCGGGCTTGTACCTCTAGATTTTTAGCTTCAATGTAATTACCAGACTCGCTAAATCCTGGATCATGGTCTAAGCGGACCCCGTCCAAGCACGGGACATAACGCTAGGAAGATGATGAGATCCGTACGCTTATAGACAATTGCAATACCACAGGCACTGCTGATGCTTCATGGGCCTATGAGAGTGCGTATTGAAAACAGTAACTATCGAGTTTCTTGCCGGTTTCTTCCCGGTAGATGCGACATTCCGAACCGGTGGTAGATTCAAATTGTTCTACTATGTACTTACTTGACGATTCGCAAGTGCTTTTTTGAGGCCTACGTAAATAAAGATATTTTGACTTTGACTTTTGACTTTAACTTTGTATAACACAAGTGCTGCTATTTCATTTCGATTTTCGAGATTTCTGCTATTTAAAAAAACTCAATTGAAAGTGAGCTTGTTTGATGGTTCGTCTTTAAATGGAATTTATTTTGTCATCGGTACATTGAAATACAAAGCGTACCTCCTTATTTGTCGTCTAAAAAATAAATGCTGAAGGCAAGAAAAATCTATATTAACGCTAGCTAAGCCGTGGGCTAAAGCTAGTTTAGCTAGCGATTGTATATTTTTCAAATACCTATCACTTAATAGTTAGAGCAAAAGATTGGAATACACTGAGCACATGATTATTCACCGTTTTCCAATAGTTACTCCTGCAGAATCGTCCTAGAAACAATAAGATCTATGGTCACCCTACAGTCGGGAGTTAGTGCAATGTATGAGGAAGTTGCTGAATGAGGAACGCTTGGAGCAGGAATGTTTTCACCCGACGGAGATTCGGCGCCTACACCTACGGTGGGTATAAATAGCGAGGCCATTTATTTAACAGTTATGTACGTACATACATGTACCTTAAACTTTCTTTCTAACCCAATTCAATCAACTTCTTCTTCGACTGAATGTGCTTAATAAATATTTATAAATTTATAAGCCACATATTTTATATATGTCGGAGAAGAGCTGGCTGGCCAAGCGAGCTGGCTGATAAGACGCCGCGGCGGTGGTTTGAATTGCTGTCAATGAGGGTTTTTTTAAATAAAACATCAGATAGATGGCGTAACTGTGACGTACGGTCTTGTCACCCTCCTCATTGGTAGGTTTTCAGAACAAACTGACATGCTGTCAACAAAAAACCAATTGTGACAGTGATAAGACCCCGAGACTCCTACGTGCCATCTGGCGGTTTGGCGGCGGTGGTTGCATTTTGAAAATCCTCATTGGAGTTGACGTGATCCTTTGACTCCAGTTGTCATGGCGGGAAAATGTCTTGCAAAAATAAATCCATTCGCAACAAATCCAAGCGTGTCTGTTATTGTTGTAAGAAAGTATCGTGCGAGTAAAAATATTATTGAGAACCTATTGTCGTATGTCATTCCTGCACGCCCACAATAAAGGCGGAGAGCAAGACTGTGTCGACAATATGGCCATTAGAATTGAGTCAAAGATCCTTCTCCGACATATATATTTTATATAACATATATTTATAAAACTTTTATTACTGCTTCGACTTCGGGAATTACAGGCGTGTGGTATACATAGTGGCTACGCCGTAGCTACACCGTGGCTTGATATGTACTCGTTTGTATGTATGTATGTATGTAGTAGTACGGAGTTATAGTAACAAGTGGCTTACACAATCACTTGTGTGTAAATATTAGCCCCCTCCCCCTCATTCGTACTTACACACATATCACGACACCTGTAATCCCCCAAGGGGTCGCCAGAGTCACAGCCTTTATTTAAAACAGCCACATTCATACTAATAAATAAAACTCGACCGAGTTAGATAAAAAATAGTGACAAATGGCTAGCTTGTGGCCTACGCAATCACACACTGATTACTCGATATACCATTAGGTGCCTTTTACGACATGCTAAGCAAGAAACACAGTTGGCATATTCTTTTAAAGTCCCAGAGCAACATGGGACAGCAATATGGGATAACAATATACATATTAATAATACACTACAAGTCCAATTTTATTAACTTCACTGCAGATTCTATACAAACTTCTCACTAAACTAATCGCATAACAGCATCTTACTTTACTTCGCCTACTAAAGGGGTTAAAGATCTTTTTTCCTGTCTTAAGCATAAAAGGCGCCAGTTTTTACATCTAGGAAGTAATTATCTCTTAAAAGTTGTAAGAAATCAGAAGTAGGGGGAGTTCGCCCGCGTATTCTCTAACTACGTATTAACGAATTAACATGAATAGTAGGATCAGTTGAAACCATCGTATACCACTATGCTCGACGGTGAGGGAAAACGTCGTGATGAAACCTGCAAATTCAAACAACTTTGGATTTGTAACCATGATCCAAAAATTGTCTGGTTCCCCTATCTTAGGGTTAAGAAGGTCAGATCGGCAGTCGTTTCAATACCAGATGTATGAAATTACCAGACTCGCTAAATCCTGGATCATGGTCTAAGCGGACCCCGTCTAAAATACGGGACATAACGCTAGGAAGATGATGAGTAAGTTCAGTTGAAATAGAAAATGATGATTATGAGATAATTTATTACTATTGATGATTGGTAGATGGTAGAACGAGATAGAAGTGGTTTAAGTAGCAGTATCAATAGTAAAATGTACAAGTTTGTTTTTTATTTTGAGATATTTTTCTCACCCTCAAGCTGAGCATGCTAAGTTTCGTAACGTCTTATATCGTATTTGTGCTAAAACGTGTATTAAATTCACAGACTAGTAAAAAAAGAAGGACTCCGCGCCACAAACAAGACATTGAAGCTCCTCAGGTGCACCAACTTGACACGTCACACATTGACATAATAAGTGCTTCAAATGACAGATATCTGATATCTGGTATTAAGTAATTATTAAGTATGAGATACTTAATACCAGATATCGGATGTTAGTGAGAACTCACACATGTATAAACGTGGCTTCATGCTATAGTATGACAGCGTGGAGTCCTTCTTTTTTTACTAGTCCGTGTAAAAAATAACTAAATTCAGAGGTGCCTTGGATATGCGGCGTTCATATATCATTAAGCAACCTTTAACTTTGTCGACCACTGTTTTAAGATTAAGGAAGTGTGAGTTAAGTCTGACTGTCAAAAAATTAATGAATAGAAATTTTATGTTTAGTTAAATAAATTTTTTTTTAAGATCTTCGCTGATATACAACGTCTATCAGTATCGCTCTCGGTAGATACAACATTCCGAACCGGTGGTAGAATCATATAGCTGTGGTTTTACCTGTATTTGACGATTTATAAGTAACTAACTAACTAACTAAACTTCACGCCATTTCCCTAGCGGGGTAGGCAGAGAGAACCGAACGCCGTATGGTACGATCCTTACACACCTCACTCGCCTCTTCAACATTCATAATCCTTTTCATACAAGCTCTACGGTTTTTATGACTCCTAACATCACCTTCTGTTAAAACATCCTTCCACTGTCGCATTGTATATCTGTTTAGTCAATCTTTCGTCATCCATTCTTTCCACATGTCCGAACCACCGGAGCATGCCTCTTCTTACCTTGACTCCGACGCTGTCCTTTAGATTTATAAGTGTTTCCTTGAAACCTATTAAATAAAGAATATTTTGACTTTGACTACCACGGACTCATTTTCGCTGTACGAATCCCCTATCGTTACAACTTCCAGCTAATTACGCAGGGAGTTCGCAACCCCGCGGCCGCCGGAAGCCGGTGATCATTTGACCAACTTTTTTCATTATCTCTCCGAACTCGAATACTTTTATAGTAGTCCTATTTCGTTTTAGTTCTGATTTTCTTTTGGTATGTTTTTTGTTCTTTAACTTTCATCGTTAGCTTTTACAAGGCCATTGGGTGAGTTACTTTGCGTAAGTAGTCTTAATAGGTTGTTGCACTGTAATTGATTAGTTTGATTTATGTCTTGCGGATGATTTGAGGGCCTATGCCAAACAATGATGATGGTGATGATGATAAAGCCTTGTTCGTATAGAAAAGAGGTGAGTTAATTTTTAGCAAAATCGATTCTTCTGTAATTTCGGTGGCCAATTTTATATCCGTAATTAAAAATTATCTATTTTATTAAATTACTAAATGATTCTAACCTTTCATTATTTGCTAAACGAATTTTTTTTGTACACTATTTTTTAAGCTTTGGTATGATAAGCAATAATTTTACTGATAATGTCCGTATTAAGTTGTCTGTTTAAAATTTTGCAGTTCAGTTTTTAATTGCGCTGACGTCCAATCTGGTTGAAAAGCTTATTCATGTTCGGTGACGATATATTGATAATGATGCACCGACAAGTAGGATCGAGATTGATGGCCATTAGGATTAAAGAGCAGTGGTAGCTCAATGGTAAGGACACACGCCTCTCTTTCACAATTTTCTTTTTAATCTAGCCCAGTTTTTTGGCTGAATGTGGTTAAAGGGGCCTGCTGCCCCTTTGAATCTGCCTACCCCTTCGGAGATTATGGGCGTGATGTTATATGCATGTGTAATACCTAAATAAATTCTTTGAATCAACACCTTTCGCATTTTGGACTTATGACCTTATCAGTAAGGTCATCATCATCCATCATCATCATTCTCCAAGCGGTATATCCCGTGCTTATTCAAGATCCGCTTAGAACACATCAAGGAACTGTAACCCCTCTTATAAGCAAGAAAATGTATACAACATATAACATACCTTACCCACAAACAATAAGTGTGTGCACCTTACCTTATAAATTGACACCCCGACCGATGGGTCTGTCTGTAAGCATCCCACAAACATAGCACAATTCCTATACGGACAGGGAGTTATTTTCGCAGCCCTTCCAGGGCAGCCCACTAATGACGTGTCAATTACTGGACGATATCCCCACTGTTGTCCCGGGCAAAGAGTATTATCAGTTTAGGTACAGAGGTGTTAGTTTGTAAAAAAATACGTCTATCACAAAAATGTGGATAGCGTTTCAATAAATCCTTCTAAATCCTTAATCCTAATCCTTGTAATAATAAAATAATGAATAGATTCTTCAGACTAACACACCAATTCCCCAGTTCTAAACTAAGCCTAAAAACTTGTGCTATGGATACTTAGTGAACGAATAGACATACTTAAATACGTTTTATAAACATCCATGACTCGAGTACAAATGTCCATGTTCATCACACGAAACATAGCCCCTAGCGAGATCCGAACCCGCGACTCTTGGTTTCATGGCCAGGGTCTCTGACCACTCAACCAACGGGCCAGTCAAAAAGGATTACAACACAGTAGACAGGTAATTCAAGATATGAAATGTTAAATTAATTTTAATTATTTTACAAGATTCCATCCTCTCTAAAAGCTAATTATTTTACAATAAGTAAGTAAAGCATTACTTACTTATTGTAAAATAATTAGCTTTTCGTTTATTTCAATAGCAATTGAAGTAAACGAAAAGCTAGCCGAATTAAGTAGGTATGCTATTGGTGTTTCTGTACAAAATACGTGTCGATTTTGAAAGGTCTCCAGTCGTCGTAAATCCGAAATACTTACACATTATTAAACTTCAGGATCCAAGAGTGTCTGGAAGACGGCAATATACTCAGTTCGCCAATGCTGGATTAAAATAAGGGTCAATCGAAATGTAGACTTTCAGTAACAAGAAAATAATTAACGTACCTTCTGTTTCAAATTACTCTATGCCCAGTCGGTGTAGCAGTGTACGTTCTCAACGATGCAATGGAAAATATTTAAAAAGCATCTACAGACCCGACACAGTACTCGTAGACTTACATCAGTTGTTCCGTTAAGATTGTATGCACACCTAGTGTCTTAAACTCGGTAATGTAACGAGAAAAGTATTTATCTAGTACTTATTTATCCCACCTCCCCCCCCCCCCCTATTTTTGAGAACAAACATCATAATTAGCCGTTTAAGATGTTTATCCCTCAGCCACGAGCAGGAATTGTATGATTACAGGGAGATAACTTATTTTATTTGTAATTATTAATAGATAATAATATACTTATGTATTGACATATGAAATTGGTATATTATTAAAAGGGGGGCGTTGGATTTTTTTTCTTATAAAGGGGAGCGGTAATTCAAAAAGTTTAGGAACCTATGGGTTAGAGTGATGGTGTACAAAACACGCCTCACAGGCAAGAGATGTTGGTTTAAAACTGAGCCAGTATTTCCGGATTTATAAAACTTACGGATTTGTGGAACTAAGCTTTTTTTTGACGCGGGGAATGCTTTATACACTGTCACACCTTCCGAAATAGGAAGCCAGAACCCAGGGGTCTCTGAATTAGAGACCCCCTCTCCGGCCATGATGGTAGGTAGCCGGGGTATACCGACTAAAACCCACGGCGCTTCTATATCACATGAGTGGTGGAGACCACGGGTATTCAGCGAAGCCTTGGACTACCGCAGTGTAGAACTAAGCCTGCAGTGAGATAAATGTCGTAAGGAAACCGTTATATCTATCTACATTTATAATCATGACCCTATTTATCTGGTTTTAATTATGAGAGTAAATATCAGTTGGCAGTCACTTCCATATAAGGCAATTCGTTAAATCTAGGACTGCAGACCAAGCGGACCCCAATTATGGACAGGATATTTAAATACAAGGTGGATGTATATAACGTCATCTGCGCAATGGACGTTTTAAAAATTGGCTAATCTAGTTATTCTTTTATTCTTGAAGTTATCATCATCCTAGCGTTATGTCCCGTGCTTAGACCTGAGGTCCGCTTAAACCATGATCCAGAATTTAGCGAGTCTGGTAATTAAATTGAAGCAACTGCCGCTCTGACTTTGGTAACCCTAAGATAGGGAAACCAGACAATTTTTTCACGGTGAACATCAAGATGTTATCTCTCACCGCAGAGCTAGTGGTATAAATACGTATATATATTTGAAACATTAAGACGTGCTTTTGAATCTTCATCGCTCGGTTATGAGGCGTGTATCGTTACCATTGAGCTACCACCGCTCTACAGATTCTGATTTAAATTCTTGAAGTTATAAGAGACTTTTATTAGAAGAACCTATACATTTCAAGTCTTTGTTTTTTATCAAGCGGCCGCGTTAACGAAAATAATGAGGGGAGAAAATTAGAAAACAGTTCCCTTCAAACTTTGACCATAAAATGTTAGAATTTGGCTGAACGCGGCCCGGGCAATAAAACTGTTCCCCCTTCTCCCCCTTTGAAACTCGCAGTGAGTCCCGATAGTAAAATACACCTGGAGGTCGCTTTGATACACCAGGTAAAGGAACTAGGGGATAGGCATGATGGTGCAACACAAAAGTTATTTCAAGACATTATTTAATTTTAGAGACACTTTAAAAAAAAAAAACATGCTAGCTTCTGCCCCCGGCTTTGCTCGCGTGGTACGTCGATAAAATACAGCCTATATGTTATTCGGGTGTAATGAATAACGTCCAACCGATATCGGTCCGGGCGGCCAATCTCAATGAGGATTAGCCATCTGCGCAGGAGATAGGTGCACAGTTGTTTGCGCAAACACAGATATACTCTCTGTTCCTTTACTCTCATAGTACGGTGAGACGGTTATTTGGATGTATATAAGCTACATTATTTTAAAGTATTAAATCCATGCAGTAGTTTTTGCGTGAAAGAGTAACAAACATCCAAACAAACTTTTGCATTTATAATATTAGTAGTACCTACTAGGAGGATTCGTAGTTGGTAATACACTCGCATCGCAATCCCTAAGGGGTAGGCATTTTAAGAAGCGATAAGCTTCTCGAACCGCATTTAGCAAAAAAAAAATGTTTAAGCAATTTATTTTTCACAACTTTCCATTTAACCCAACGTGACCCAACTGAGGTAGATGGAAAGTTGTAAAAAATAAGGAGTATAGCTTGTAAGTGAGTAAGTGTAATTCAAGAAGTGTGTACTTCCTGAATGTACTTGACAATTTGCTGTTACAAAAACAACGTCTGACGTTAGTTTTTTTTTTCACTTTAAACATAAAGTGTATGTTTTACTTAAAATACTTAAAACCACAGCTAACAATGCAGTAAAAATTCGCTAAACGTACGGGGTGTGATAAAAAACAATGTGTTCTAACAGCTCACAGTAAGTTAGGGGAGTGAAATAGCTCCTGGCAGTCTAAACACCTGCTGGAGTTGTTTGTTGAATACTATTACATTGTAATGGCTTAATATGTTGCTTCGTCATCTTGGTGCATTTAGATACTTATATACTATCCTGTAATTACCTTTACGGCGGTTTAGCAATGCGCGATCCCGTGGACGTCTTATATAAAGGTGTGAGCGGTACATCCAGGGGTTTAGTCGGTATACCCCGCCCACTACCACCTCGGGCGGAGCGGCAGTCCTCCTATCATCTTGAGGGCCCCGGGAGTCCGACATACCCTGCTGATTCCCCCCGGGTTCAGCGGGACAGTGCGTAACGCATTCCCCTGGGTCAACAAAAAAAAAATAAAGGCAAAGTGGCAGCTAGGCCCCATAACCACATTCAGCCAAAAAATTAAACTGCGCTGGGTCAGATGGATAATTGTGAAAAAGAAATGACAAGTGGCTAGCTCGCCTATATAATCACACACCCAAAATCCGATATACCATTTTATGAAAGTAAGTGTTAGGAAATTGGATTTCTTGAATAAATAGTATAACTTTTTTCACAAAAAGAAAATTGCCCCAAGACTGTATGCCACTCTTGTGGTATAAAAAACATGCATGCGTGAGCGTGTGAATTGCACAACAAACGCATTTAAGTTGCGGAAATCTACACTCGCCCTAACTAAAATTGACTGGCCCGTTGGTCGAGTGTTCAGAGACCCTGGCCATGAAACCAAGGGTCGCAGGTTCAAATCCTGCTAGCAAATGTTTTGTGTGATGAATATAGACATTTGTACTCGAGTCATTGATGTTTATAAACGTATTTAAGTATGTCTATCCATAGGACAAGCATAATCTTAGTTTGGGACTAGGGAATCGGTGTGTGAGTCTGAAGAATTTATTTATTTATTTATATTTAATGCCCAGTTAATATTTAAAATGCCCAGACAAAATTTACTGATTCGCTAGTGTTTCAGGGGCAAATTAAACAGTGCGACGAAGCTGATTACGCTGTGCTATGCAACTCGTTAAGTTTAGTCGGATTAATTAAAACTGTAAAGCTGTCTAAAGCGAACTGTCGTACAAAATCAGGGGCCGCTTCGAGTCCAGTAAAATTGTATCGAAAGGGTTATTTGAACCTGAAATATTTATTTATTTATTTGCACAAAATCCACAGCTCTTAATTAATTTTACAAGTAACTTTAATTCTAATCTTAAAGCTAATGACAGCTTTATATATATAACTATGACAAAGAGACGATTTGACGCAGACGATGCATGTACACATGTAACATGTAAGGAGAGTAAAAATTATTGAAGTGTATTATATATAATTATGTAGGTGTAAATATATATATCACACTTTACAACATCAAAGGCTACTATAAAATTGAAGATTTTATACTTGATAGGAATTTTTAAGCTGCATTTAGACATTTAATATTAATTGATTAATTTATTAATAACCACTGAAAACTGTTTTTTATTATCATACATATATTGGAATTATATACAAAAAAAATGTACACCTTCTCATTAGTGAGCTATTTTTGATAATTTAATTTTTCTTTTTGTTTGCTATTCATTGCTTGGTACAAGACCAATACCAACTTGATTATATATATTTAATCGTGATTATGCGTACCTCCAATGGACATTAATAGTATGAGTTGATCTAAATCTCAAGAAAAGTTGTAAAATTAATACTGTGACGCTGAAAAGAGTAACTACCGATTTTCTTGCCGGTTTCTTCTCGGTAGAATCAACATTTCCAACCGGTGGTAGGTTATCAAGTCAAAACAGATTTTCACGCTTTATCCGAATGTAGTAGACACATAGGTACCTGTTGTCAATTTACAAAAATCTTATACGAATTCGGTAATCTTACCAAAGATTCAGAGCTTAAAGAAGTTAGTTTGTTTATCATTGTTAGCTTCTAGAAAGTACTTTGTTCTTAATTTGTTTCCGTTTCCTCTTTTTTTATAAAGCCTGATAGAAATCGTTTTAGTGTTTTAAATACCCCACAACCTCAACTAGACAGGACAAACTACGAGCCAGATGAAGTTTCTAGGTCTCAATATCCATTATGAGGTTCCAGCGTCTAAACTTATGCTATAACGGGACTAAGCTTTCCAAAGCGGCACAAGTAATCAATTCAAGCCCTTTGCGACTATCGCGAGGTCTGACTCAAATAGATCCCGAAAATTGTTGGCTGAATTGGTATCAGTTGCGACTAGCGTTTATTAAAGGTGCTATGCTGAGAGGAAGAATGATAGTAGGTACGTTGGCAGTTCCGGAAGGATGAGTTTAAGAGCAGTAAGCTCCTTTGAGCACTTTCTTTTTGTTCGAACTAAACTGTAACTGTAACTGCATTTTTGTAAAAATTTTAGTGCTTCTTTGGTTTTACGCATGCTTGGTCTAGACAAGACCTTAACAATGTTGAGGCTTGTGTTGCATCGTGCAACTAGTTAACCAAGATTTTGTTGACCAGTTCCATTATTAAATCTTCCCCTAATGTACGTATTAATCTCTTCCGCGCCTCGGAAAATGTAGTGTAGGACGCCCTGGCCAGGTGGAGTGACGATTTGCGCAAGACGATTAGATTAGTCTTGAAATTGGTAACACGTCAGAAACGCATTTCCATCACTGATTCTTCGATATATCATCAGCGAAAGAGTGCACTACAACGGTATTTCCATCTCTAACAGAATATTTCCTTCCAACACAAGATTGTTCTAGAACGTTCTAGGCCTTCCCTGTAATCCGTTCAGTTTATTTAATGGTCCCGAAACTTGCTCCGCAACGGCAAGAATTCATCCGACGCGCCGTGGGTAATAAAACTCGCGCTCTTTACAGCCAGAGCCAAGTTCCGATAGTAAAGTACACCTGTATCCTATACAGTAGGGTTACCAGGTAAGACTTGAAAAAAAAGAAAGATTTGACAAAAATAAAGATATTTTTTTTTCATAAAAAATCAAAAGATTGATCGCAAGAATGTCTGATTATACATAACAGTTTTATGGTAAAAATTAGGTATATTGAGTTTATCGTTTAGTTGGCATGGTTTTTATGAAACAAATAAAAATGTAATAATTTTAATTAATCCAGTAGTGGTACCTACCTCTGATAGTAAATACACGCGTCTTATATATGAGGAGTGCAGGTTGCAAACCCGCACCCGCAAAGGTATATGCATATATACCTCTAGATTCATCAAATTTATGTAGGTACCTATGTAGTTATTTATGCCAATAGTTCAGCGGTAAGGTAAGACATCGTGATGAAACATGCACATTCAAAACTTGAGTGTGTTACGCACTCAAACTTTGAATAATAACCAATAGCTGAGTACGCCCCTGAAACCAAAAAACTAGGAACAGAACTTTTCTAAGTAGGCGACAAGCCAGCCACTTGTCACTCCTTTTTCACAGCTTTCCATCCACCTCAGCCCACTGTCCTATGTTGGTCTGGGACTTTAAAAGAATATGCCAACTGCGGTTCTTGCCTGCCTGCAGCATGTCGTAAAAGGCGACTAATGGTATATCGGGTTTTGGGTGTATGATTGTGTAGGCGACAGGTTAGCCGCTTGTCACTGCTTTTTCACAATTTTCCATCTAACCCAGCCCGGCTTTATTTTTGGCTAAATGTGGTTGAAGGGCATGTTACCCTTTTGACTCTGCCTACTTCTTCAGGGATTATGGGCGTTGGCGATGTTATGTATGTATGTATGTATGTAGCTGGACGATCCCGCCCGACGTCGTAGGCGAGGCCGCCGTGGCGATGGTGTCTAGCCCGGCGGCGCCCTGCAGGGGGGGCTCCGAATACTCCTGAGGTATCCCTGCTTGTCGTAGGAGGCGACTAAAAGGGCCTTTGGGGTCGTGGGGGTTAGGGGATGGGTCCTCTGGCCCTCTATCGTCCCCGGAGAAGCCGACTGCAGGTGTTACACCCGGTCCGTCAGGATAGGGTACACAGCTGTCTATGTGGTCGTGAAACACCACCCTAAGTGTTCTGGGGGAGAATATCACTCCCTCAAGATGGGCCGCTAGGCGGCAGCGCGCGCTGCGTAGACTTTTCGAGATGAATCCCGACAGTGGGGATCCCGTTGGTTTTGCGTTAGCGCCCGAAGAATGACAGCCTTGAGGTTTAGTCGGTAGGGTCTTCGGAAATTGCTACCGGTTTCGAGCCCGACTCACCCTTATAGGTCCACCCAGGACTCTGTTTGGATGGTGCGTAAATGCATTCCTCAAGTAAAAAAAAAAAAAATTTATGTATGTATGTAGAACTTTTCACTAGAAAGATAAGGAGTATAATAGTTCTAAGATCTCAGGAAAAATACTAATTTGTGGAGACCCTATTGTACTGGTCGCTTTAAACCCTATCCACGCTTTACGAGTTTTCGACGAAGGCGAATGTTTCGGTAAATTAAAGGCCTTTTTTAATTTTTCAAAATAGCGCGTTGATTTTGAAAATAATATTCATTCATCATTTTCGTTTGAACTAAAATTTTTTTTTCTTGAGTATCATTTAATTTAATTCATTACTAAGGAACATCTGTTTTCCAAGTTGTTAGTAGTAAAACAAATACACAAGATTGGACTTTTAAAAATTTGAGTTACAGATTGTTAATAGTTAACCTGTGTCTATCAGCAGGAAAACAGCTTTAGTGTCAGCAGTAATAATAATACTTATTAGATAAATACTCCACAGTGAAAACAATAATAAATTCGCACATCCGTAATAATACGTCAAGTGGCTAACGCGTCACCTATATACCTACTGAAAATCCCGAAACACAATAAGGCGCCTTTTACGACCCATTCCTTACAATACACATCAGTCGTACCACACGCACAGCGGCACATTTCTAAGCCCCAACCAACACGACAGTCAGTCGCGTGTCGCGTCGCGTGTCACGGCCGCGGTGACGACACGGCGACGTTGCATGACCTCGTCGTGCGGCGTGACGTCACAACATGGCCGCCGTCCGACAGCGACGCGCGAGCAAAGTAGGAGAGGAGCTAGCGTGCAATGTTTTGTTGTTGTCCTGACTGATGTCCTGCTAATGTGTTTGTTAGTACATAATGTTTACACATCTTAGTTATTTAATCGATTACGATAAAATATACAAAAATACATTCACTTAGAAAAGGACAATTTTCTGATCTGTAGGAATAAATAAATAAATAAATTTTGTTTAAATATCCAAAAATATACTAAAGAAAAATATGTGAATTTTTGTGATCTTTAACCAAGAATACTATTTGCAACGAGATAAAAAGTCTTAAAATGTTTATCCTATTATTTAGGATAAGCATGTTACTAACGTATAATTAAAGTATTGTTTATGAATACTTTATAAGGAATAGACGGGAATCTTAGTATTTACTGTAATTGAGTATGAATCATTACCGCAATTATAACGCGACGCATTTGATGACGTACCCTACACTAAGTTATGCGCATTTACCCGCAATACGGCAACGTCGCAATCGCCTCCTCTGTCGTTAGTACCGCCGCTGTCGCGTCGCACGAACAACGCCTAACCTGCGACATTCGCTAAAAACCAACAAAAATTGTGCCTCAAAAGTATTTGTTAAGACTACTACTTATAAAGAACCACCTGAATTTGAATTTGGAACAACTTGACTCGTAAAAAAACAAAAAATCAAGTTTAAATTTGGAATACTCGTTAAAAAGTCAACATTGATAAGTCCTTCAAGTCAATATGAGCGTTGAAACGGACTTAACGTTAATGGACGCGAATTATGATAAAGTCAAAAACAAAATGGTTTTATATATAGACGCTTTGATAAATGAAGTGAAGAAACGCCCTTTCCTGTGGGACAAGAAACACCAGCATTACGGATGCAGAACTAAAGTTGCCAGGAGCTGGCATGCCATTGCAGCCACGTTGAAGAAGCGACGTATGTATTAAGTCTACTCGTTATTTATGCGAATTTAATAATGTCTGTCTGTTACGCTTTAATACATAAACTACTAACTGGTTTGATGAGTTGTGGTATACATAAAGTTTAAATCTTAAGAAATAATAAATAAATAAATTATCCGGACTGACACATCAATTCCCTAGTTCCAAACTAAGCTTATGCATGTGCTATAGGTACTAGGTGAACGGATAGACACACTTAAATACGTTTATAAACATCCATGACTCGAGTACAAATGTCCATGTTTATCACACGAAACATTTGCCCCTAGCGGGATTCGAACCCGCGACCCTTAGTTTCGTGGCCAAGGTCTCTAAACACTAGACCAACGGGCCAGTCAAAATTATATCAGTGTTCATTATACAAAAGCCTCTAGCGGGATTCGAACCGCTTGCTTTTAGTCTTCAACTACTCGATCAAGCAGTTCCTACAAGTCTGTGTTCGAAGGAAGTGTTTTCGGACTTTATTGCAATAATTATAAGATTCAATATTCATTGTTCACTCGAAAGACAGCTTCTATTTAGTACATAATGCTTACTCTGTTACATTGAGATTGTTGTTTTTTAAAAATTCTATACTTAGTAATATTATAAAGCCGAAGAATTTATTTGTTTGTTTGCTTGAACGCGCTAATCTCAGAAACTACTAGTCCGATTCGAAAAATTATTTCAGTGTTAGATAGCCCATTTATCGAGGAAGGCTTTAAAACAACCAAAAACGCGAGTGAAACAGCGGGCACAGCTAAGTAATTATATTATTCAGAACGGAACATTAATGTCCCGATATGCTTGTATTAGTTGCCGTTTGTGTATTCTATGGGCTTCATACTTTCGATTGGTATAGAATTTATCTAATAATCATACCGGTGAAATGTTTAAAAAAATATTTTTTTTTAATTATTAATTAAACATACTCTGGACTGAAATTTGCCAGGCAACCCATATGGATTATATTTATTGACATATTAAATTAAATATAAAATACGTTTCATTAAATAAGCATCTCGGTGAAGGTCGTTCTATAACGGGATCTTAGACTATATTATGAACATGACGGAATAAAAATCATAAGTCATTGAATCATAGATTATATATAACTAGTGTACATATAACTCATGAATGACGTCATATGATTCACGAATGACACACTCGAACATTTGCTTCAAGCGGGATTCGGACTCGTGACCTTTTTCAAGTTAGACGGGTTGCTTGGTCTAGTGAGTTAGCCATGAAACCAAAGAGCGCAGATTTGAATCCCGCTGTTCATTTGAATACGACAATTAAGACTGAAAATTTATTTAAGCACCTAATCACATCATGTTTTTTATGAAATTTGGTATGATTAAAAAAATAAACTTATATATATTAAGTAGCTTTTTAGTAAGACTTTATAAAAAAAATCAATAAGTGCTTATTCGACAGTATTTTTTTTATACCGAAAGGTTATAGCCGAAAAGTTATAGATAATGCTATAATGTATAATACTATAATAGATAATGCTATAATAAATAAATACATAAAAATTAAATATCAATTATCTGATATAAACAACAAAATCTATACAACATAATATAACAGAATATAGTATAATACATTACAAATATATAATTACAGTCAATAACGAAATTTAATAAATTATAAACAGTTATAATTAGATTAACTTATATCTTTTAAAATCGCCTTGGAAATAATAGATCACAATATTTTTATTTCCTTTATGTTTGCTGTTAGATAAGTATAAGGAGTTTAATTGTGGTACGAGTTAGGTGAGCTCATTGTATATTAGAGACTATCCGTTATAAGAATAGCGATTTGGTGTGGTATAATTATATTCATGCTTAAATTTTCAAAATACAGAGGTACTTACTAAGGTTTGAAACAATATATATTTAATCTCTCTTTAATATGAACTGCTTACTGAGCTATTTCTTATCTTAACGGCACTTTTACATTGCTATTAAACTCATTATAGCCGATATTTTAATAACCAGATAAAACATAATTTAATTGTTTTATATACATTCAATATTATTGTTTTGACTATCAAATTTACCAACCGATGGATAAAATTTAAAGTTACCATTTTAAGAATGTCTATTTAATATTTTTAATACGAAATGGGCAGTCAAACGTTGAACTCATAATTTAATAATAGAAATTAGCACACAGACCTAGAACTAACAAAAGAAGGACCTATCATAGGACAGGGTTACTACCAAATGCTACTCCATCGAGCTAGTCTACTCAAAAATATACCTAACTTGTTTACAAAAGAAATAAAAATATATTTCTTTTTTTATTTCCAGCGCAAGAGGTGAAAGCAAAATGGCGAAACTTGAAAGATTCCTTTCATAGACTAGAGAAACAAATAGAATTTCCGCCTGACGAAGACACACCACTAGAATCGTACTACACAGGACAATGGATCCACTTTGAAAAACTCTTATTCCTTAAAGACACAAGACGTGGAAGAATAAACAACGAAGATTACGTAGAAGCAGATGTTCCAGAAATTTGTATAGAAGACATTAAAGGAGAATTTGATATTTCTGAATACTCAAACGATTCAAGCGTTCGTCACAATAATATAGACAATATTGGTATAGATAAGAGTGAAGAACCGGAGGAAATATATACAGAACCAGTTATATCTTTGCAGAATGTTTTGAGCAGCACCAACGTAGTACCAAGCGGTGATGAAGATGTTCCTGAAAGTAGGAAAAGAGTATTAGATCCTTTGATAGAGAAAGGCTTGGACGGAATAGAAAGTAAAAGAAGAACGATGGATTTGACAACGGAGGAAGCGGTTATAGATGAGGACTTGCATTTTGTGAAGTCACTAGTCCCGTTTTTGAGAAAGTTAAATCCGATACGGAAGCTAATAGTGAGGAATGAAATACAAAACTTGCTGATAAAAGAGATGTTGTGTGAAAATTGTCAGGCGTACGGCATTCAGCCGAAATGCAGATGCAATCTCAGCTAGTATATTTTTATAGAAATAAATATTTATTGTTACTGTTCTTGATTATTTTTACGTACTTAATTTTGATAATCTGACATAATGACTAAGGTGGTAGATTCATATTATATTAGTTGATTTTCCTGTTGAATTGACGATTTATAAGTGTTTGTAACAAACCTATATAAACAAAGAGTATTTTGACTTTGACTTTGATAATATTGACTGAGCTGTCGAATATGACCACAGGATAACTAAAAAATCTGGAGAAATGCTTGTTTTATAATCTTTTAAAATAACATTTCATATAAAATCTTGTTGACCTAACATCATACAAAAATTAGGTTGGTATTATTTTATATATTAATATCAGAAACTAAGATCGGCTCTTTTGGCTAAAATAATAAAGGCAAATGCTTTACTGTAAAAAAGCAGAGATGAAGATTGAATCAAATGAAATTCAGTAACGTTACTAATCAATATTGTTACTGCGTATTCAAAAAGCGTAAACTCCATACGGTAGGTATCTAGTTTAAATAATCAACTTGCAATAAAAATGCAGTGGTACAATGCTGAAGTTTCGCAATCAGAGCTTGTAGAGGGGATAAATAATTTGAGGGTTGTCAATAACCACAAAAAAATATAGATAATTAACAATGTTATACACAATCATATAATAATAATATTAACTAACTAAACTTCACGTTAAATAACAAATTTTACGCCGTTTTTTTTTACGTTTTTTTTTAAGAGGTAAGCATAGATAATTATTAATTATGCGCAGAAATACACATGATAAATAAACTCACCAGACTGACACCAATTCCCTAGTTCCAAACTAAGCTTATGCTTGTGCTATGGATACTAGGTGAACGGATAGACATACTTAAATACGTTTATAAACATCCATGACTCGAGTAAAAATATCGATGTTTGTTCCACACACGAAACATTTGCCCCTAGCAGGATTCAAATCCGCGACACTTGGTTTCGTAGCCAGGGTATCTAACCACTCAACCAACGTGTCAGTCATATAAAGAATTAAAGACATATTACTGAAAATTATACTTCTGGCGAAGTAGTTAGTTAGGTACTCTAATACACATATTTTAGGCAGACGCCATTATAACAATGCATAGAAAATATCAGATTTTTTATTATAAAAAATATGACACTACTAATATTACTCGTTCAAATATAATTGCTAGTCACCAAGCTAGACTTTTAATTTCGTGTTTTACTTACTACATATTACATTCGACCGTAAGTTATATACAAAATTAAAAATACCTTAATGAGATGGTTTTTATAATTGCTCAACAACATCCACTCGGATCCGTGCCAACCCTACCATTACAATTTGTTTCAGTTTGATTTATGAGCTTTTTCAGCCGTGAGCTACCTGAAAAACGCCGCAAACAACACAGTTGTTGATTACATTTGTTCGACAGTTGTTCGCTCCCAGTTGCGCCGTATTAAATCTGTTGGCGGACAACGTTTTGAGTTGTTATCAAGTTTCTACATATAATTGGCGTGCCGATGTAAAGGCAATTTGATTTATTTAAGTTACTCTATGAAGGAAAGAGATATGGATGTGTATGGTAGAAATTGGGTAGGATACGTATTAATTATTGTCTTTCTAGCACTATTAGACAGGGCTGCTTGGTCTATGATCCCGGATAAGCAAGCCTTATAAAAGTGACCTTTACAAATCGGATAATGATTACAATCCTATAGTCTTCTGGATGAGCAGGTTTCTTTATAAGGTATGAAATGAATAGGTATAATAATGGATATAATAATGTCCTCCTAACCGACATCAGTCATGGCAGCTAAGCTCAACGAGGGTTAGCCAATTGCGCAGGAGATATAATAGTGCACAAGTGTGTGCGCAAACACAGGTGCACTCTCTATTCTTTCACTATCATAGTCCGGTGAGACGGCCATTCGACATGACCGGGGAGAGGTCAGGCGCAGGACCAACGGCTTAATGTGCCTGATCTCTCCCCGTATAACATTGGAAAAACCGTCTAGATACTTACATGGCATTATGATACAATTTTACTTTACGCTACATCGGTATTCATTTACATATACCTTTATCTATGTAATGAAAGCTGAAACGAAAATACACTATCTGTCAATCAAGCCTATCAACTACCACGTAATTTTTCTGAAATTTCCCATGAAACAACAATGCCTTTGATGCCAATAACGGAGATATTGGAAAAAGATTTGAAAGGTATACCGAGTATACTATACAAACAAAAATTCCACGACGTGTCTGACAAACAAACAAAATCGAACATAAACCTATAGATAACACTGGTGACCTAAATATTTGGGGGTTCACAGAACATGCTGTTTGTTTAAATAATAAATATCAGTCCCATGTTGGTCTCGGACTTAAAAATAATGTGCCAATTGTGCTCCCTGCCTAGCTGTCGTTAAAAGCGACTAATGGACTATCGGGTTTTGGGTATGTGATTGTATAGACGACGAGCTGGCCATTTGTCATTGCTTTTTTACAATTTTACATCTAACGTAACTTAGTTTTATTTGTGGTTAAATGTGGTTAAAGGGGATTGCTGCCCTTTTGACTCTATCTAACCCTTCGTGAATTATGAGCGAGATGTTATGTATGTATTAGTCAATACTGACGCGCAATGGCGTCTATAATACTCTTAGGAGGAGAAGAATTGCAAATAGACGCATAATTAGGCAAAGTTATCTTTTCGTGATTTGCTTTATTGAACAAAACCTCCACATGTTTGAATGTTTCATTGTTTTCTTTAACTTAAAGACGAGTTCGTAGCAAATGCAATACGGTATCCATGTTTGATTGAAAATTAAAGTCAACATTCGTCACGACTTTAATTGAGCCAATGTTATGTCTACTAACATTTGGCTAATTGCAAGTTAAGAAATTCAAATCAATGTAATGTTTTGTCTAAGATGGGGTGGAATATTTCTTTGAATTATGCATACCTAATGAGTTACGTTTGAACGTTTCTCTTCTTTGGAACTTATTACTTGTAAGATTTTACGAGTTGAGGTTTGCAACTTATGTATAATTTTATTTATTCTTATTGGTACACGATAATTGTTTTAAGGTTATAAATTGTTAATAAAATGTTTAAATTTAATTTTAAAATAAGTGATTCATTCTTTTTTTAAATTGGTTATGATGGTGATTGCAATTTTATTAAAATATAAGTACAGATAATTTAAACCAAGAAATGACTTTATCAAGATCTTATTTTGGAAGCCATTCCTCCTATTATGAAATATAATAATACCTTATTGGCATTGAATTGAATCATACCAAGATGCTATCAAAATGGGACCAGTATTAATATTAAGAAAATTAAATATCAGATAAAGCTTGAGAAGGTACGTACATTATTATTATCAACACTCCTATTTAATCAGTGGGCAGCCTTTGGTGTAGGCTTTTTTAACCACTTTTAGCTGAAAACGAATTAGAGCTGACTATGATAAAAATTGTAATAACAACTGGGTACTATCCTCAAAAAACCATTTTTAGTCCGTAAAAAGAGTACTGAATACGTATTTTTTGCTTTATCTGATAATTGAAAAATGACAAAGATACAGCGCTTCAAAGATCTGAAATTTAGCCCTTTACGTCACTTGTACAATAAAATTTTACACACCTAGTGACGTCACGCGGTACTTAAACGCGTTGTATCTTCATCATTTTTAGTTTGTTGAACAAAATAAAAAATACGTAAGCAATATTTTTTTTAATCTCAAATAGTGGACTATAAAAATAATTTGAGAAAAATAGCCTATAGGTAAAAACGAAAGTTCGACGCCTCCCCAATCATAAACCCAATGCACCGTAACACCATTTTAAATTAAGAGATAATTTTTATGATTCAAATATTATTTCTGCCCAGGGGGCATACAGTCAAAGTTTGGGAACCTTGTACAATGCAACAAGATAGCAACTCATTCCTACGGAACGCAATTCAATTGTTAGACGCTATTGTAATATAATATCGGGCCCAAAGACGATTGCAGATCGTCGGTAGTGGTAGAAAATAAATCTAAATTGTTTATTTTATGGTAATTTTTTTTGTTTTTTTTTTTGACCCATCGCTTTGTATCGTTATATCGTCATTGGCAATTGCTAGTCATAGACTTTACGCTATCTAGGTACGTATTATTGCATGTTTTATTACACATTGCCAGTGTCTACATCAGCTTGAAATTTAACAAAAAAAATGTTTTTTTTTTTGCTTTGCTTAAGTTACTCCTTAAAACACCAACAATGAAGTACTATCAAAATCGATCCCATTTTGTCAAATGTTAGGCAACACAGACAAAAACTTTAAACATTTATTATGTAATAAGTAGGTATCGTAATTACTTGCAAACACTTAGGAGTAATTTAGACATTACAAATAATTTTAATATAATTTACTTCGATGAATTGTTTGCATTGTTACATTTTACACAAAAAAATGATTTCACATTTATGGCCATTCTTAAACGGCCAGCCTAAGCGAATCTTATAAAAAAAAGATACAATTTTACCAGTACATTTTACAATTTGTCGACAGTTTACAATCTCGCGAGATCGATTACAAATTAAATAACCAATCCTGTAACATATACAAGCCGAGTAGTCGTCACAATCTCCCAATGAAGCCGAATCAACAATTCCGGACACAACACAACTTGTCGATTGCACAAATGAACTGTCATTTGCGTGCCGACCTTACTCCGTCACAGTCAGAAGTGATATCCGGACGGAATTGAATGAAAAACGCGGCGAACGTCATTTCTGTCATACAACGAGGTTGTACGATGAATATTTATGTTTGCTCATTGCACGTGGGTGGGAACATGTGTTGTTATTGTGTCGCCGGGTGACATTTAGCCTCAACCCGTTCGATGTGTTGAACTCCGATTGGCGTCGAGAAGTCTTGTATCGGGTGCCAGCGAAGCAAATAGGCGTCTGAAATTATTGTTGGCTCATGTTTAGAAGAATATAAACCTTATTTTTCTGTTTCCAGATCACACGATATCAACCTGAAGACGAATCCTGATTTGTTGTGGCTTTCATAAATTATTGGATATTAAAATATATTAATATTTTACTGAAGTCATAGAGTCAAAGTTGTCAAATGCCTTCGTTAAAGTAGCAAAGTAATAAATTAAAACTGGGATTATAAAGAACTAAACTATTTTACAAACTGATCAATAAACATTTAAATTTTAGACGAAATAAAGCAAAATTGCTAAAAAACATGCAAACTCGCTTTAGAACTATCGTGTCTAATACACATTGGACGCAAAGTGGCGTCCATGATATACCGGTAATTATTTCGACAGCATTACGCAAAAGTCGTCGTATCGACTGTGGCAATGGATGGGTTAATGTTGGGAATCATAATTGTACGGCTACAAGAGGTCGAGTTGGATACTGGTTTCGACACTAGCACACAACGTCCCGAAGTTAAGAGAACAAAAGAAAATTACTCTGTTTGTTTGTGTAGACCGGCTTGTGTGCACGGCTTTGTCTGCGTAAAACTGAAAATTATATGTCCAGTGGTAGTTTAGAAAGTTATTATGATTTGAGTGATGTACATTGCAACCGAGAAACTTTAGTATTTGTCAAATTTTATTTTGTACTAGCTGGTACCCGCGACTTCGTTAGCGTGGAATTTTAATTTCACAAGGGTTTTTCTGAGAGGAAAGATAGCCTATCATCATCATTTTCCTAGCGTAGCGTTATGTCTCGTGTTTAGACGGGGTCCGCTTTGACCATGATCCAGGATTTAGCGAATCTAGTAATTACATTGAAGCGACTGCTGATCTGACCTTCGTAACCATAAGATAGGGGAACAAGAAATTTTTTTTGGATCATGGTTACAAATCCAAACTTGTTTTGAATTTGCAGGTTTCATCACGATGTTTTCCCTCACCGTCGAGCTAGTGCTATAAATACGTACATAGATTTGAAAAATCCAGAGGTACGTGCCCGGGTTTGAACCCGCACTCCTCGATTAAGAGCCGCGTGTTCTGACCATTGAACTACTACCGCTTATAGATAGCCCATGTTACTGCTTAAATACTGTTACTGATAGTAAAATATTAACAAATCAGTCCAGATTTGAATACTACCCAAAATAAACAGACAGACAGATTGAAAAAAAATAATTAAACTGGTTTTTAGACATAAGTATCGTTTAAGCAACCGTGTAAGCATACAAAAAGCACTATATTTTGAGCTCACAAACAAACACTTCAATTTTCTTTATTTGTATAGATTTTTACCAGTACCTCAAATTCGTCTTCGAATCCCACAGGGGACAAATGATTCGTGTGATAGTCATGAATATTTTTCTTCGAGTCATGTGTCAAAGTTGGCGACTATTCAAATCCTGGCGAAATTGCGTTTGGTAAGCAGCACAAAAAAACACTTATTTCAAACTGAACGAGAACTCCAGCTTGCTCACTTAAATCCAGCTTATACCTAGAGCTGCGACCAACAAGCTATACCGCGAAACATCACAAACAATTTAAGCTGCATTTCCACCAGAGATGTTCGAGGTTGCTAAGCAGATGCTTTGTAATGTGTTTATTCAAATACAAAAGGCTTCAAAAAAGCATGTATACTCAAAAATAGTAAATATACAAAAAATAAAAGAAATAATACTACCACCGGTTTGAAGAGTAGATTCTATCGAGAACAAACTGGAAACATAAAAAAAAAAAAAAAAGAAATAACTGTTATTGGGAACACATACAATGACAAAACAGGAAACAGACATTAAACAATAGACAAAAAGAGAGAAAGAAAAGTAGAAAAAATATGGTAGGTACATAGTCAGATAAACAGAGTAGGTGCTGCCGACTAGGTCCCAGCCTCAGGGGTTAACACCGCAGAAGCGGTATTCTGGCGGGATTAAGAAACAATACAATCGTTTCATTTACCTATCCTCGCTAAACGTGTGTAGTTCTAACCCTGTTTCGCCTTCGGCACGAGCTTTGTGGAGTCCCGACTTGACTGCATCTCGAATGCGCCAGATATTACTCAAGCCCGAGCTGCCACACTACGGATTAGGAGTGCCATGTGTTGAGTTCTGTTTAAGAAACTGGCAATTTTCTTAGTAAGTAATATCATGACTCATTCGGTAGTGATCCTGCCCCATGCGCCAACAGTTGTGGGTTCGATCCCCACCCAGGACAGATATTTGTATGATGAATACTTGTGTTTGTTCTGTGTCTGGGTGTTAATATCCAATATTTAATTATATATTTGTTATACCACTGTTGATGTCCGGTACACAAGTGCTTAAGCTATGTGATGTAGTCTGATATGTATTTATTTATTTATTATTATTTTGTGACTGTAAAACTAAACTAAATACGAAATTCTTCCACTTTCTCGACGGTGAGGGATATCTTAGTTAAGGTAGCTGCAGATTCAAATAACTGTGGGTTTAACTATGATTTATTTTTAACTTCTACAAGATGGCGACCGCCTTAATCCTACTAATATTATAAATGCGAAAGTATGTATGTTTGTTGTTACCCTTTACAAAAAAGAACTGAATGGATTTAAATGAAACTTTCGAATAATATAGCTCATACACCCGAATAACATATAGGCTATGTTTCATCAATGCACCACGCGAGAAAAACCGCGGGCAAAAGCCAGTGTTATAATAATTAAACATAATCTGAGCAAACCATGATCATGACTATTGCTGGTATCTAAATCTGGATTTTTTATATATTATTTAGATAAGTATGTATGATTCTTTTATCTAAAGGTTATGATCGGCGACCTTAATAATAACCAGGTTTGCTAAATCCAGAATTATTAAATTACCAAATCAATAAAGATATCATTAGGGGACGAATATAGTTTCCCTTCTGTCCCGAGATTACTAGCCCACAAAGACACCGTAGTCGTGAAGTTTTAATGAGCAGCAAGCAGAGGTTTACGAACGAGTATTGACTTTTCCTATTAAAATTTGAGACAAAAGCTTTATAGAACGACGAAATGTAATAAACAAAGTTGCACTAACAGGCTTTTAGACGCTGGTAATTAACGTTGGGCTAAACGAAGCTAATTAGAGACTGGGGATTCTTGGAGTTACGACTGGAGGATCTGATGAGCGTCTTCTAAAGAAATGCAGTTTAGTGTGGGTTATATGAGAGTTTTAATAAGCTGACTTTTGCGACGACTCAGTTGGCGTAGAAAATGCATCTGGAGCTTTAGTGGGTATACCCCGGCCACTACAATCTTAGACAGAAAGGGGGTCTCCTGTAGCAGAGACCCTTGGGACTCTTCCTTAACCACTTTGTCCCCCCGAGATGAACTGGTATGCGTAACGTATTTTTTTTGGGTTAAAAAAAGGTTGCGTACCCATGGGAAATAGGCGTCATATTATGTATGTATGTATGTAAAATGTATGTTTAATAGGTCTCGTTAATCACTATCTTGGACAAAAAGGTTTCCCCCTGCTAAATACAAGAAGGCGAGTCCAAAGAACAGTTAGTTAGCTGCTTGAACCGAGTTTTGCCCAAAATAAATTTGAATTGGATAAAAATTAGAAACAAGCTGGTAGCTCAATGCCCACAAACCCATAACGTCATTAGTCAACATTTCCAATAATTTACGCAAAGAAAACATTAATTTAAGTCCCAGACTAGAATGGAATATTAATAAATACTTATTAAACATGTTAAAAAATATATTAGTGAACACAAACTTATGTTCATCAGAACATACATTTGTGAGTGTAGATTTAATTTTATTTTTATACGAACATTGACTTAAATTCTCAGACCAATGACAATAACTTGTTGTTACCGAAATGACTGCAATTTGAATCAAACAAAACACTGGTTAATACTAGGACAATGGGTAAGGTTATATATTATATTACTAGGTTAGTGGCAAGCAGAAGCGAGCGCGGATTGTGTCTATCATTTATCTCTATAAATCATTATTTGTGTGATAATGATAAACGATATACATTATATGACATTTCGCCCGCAATCCCCGTTCGGGAAAACAGAGTTTAAGCTAAGTTAATTAAATCAATCAATTAAATAAATTTATAAATTATTCTTTACTGTGGAGAAGATAGAAGAAGTATCTATTTAATCATATAACTTTTGAACACACAAAATTTTATCAAATAATTTTGACAAGCTCAAACGCGCATTCGGTAGTGACCCTGCCACATGCGCCAAGAGTTGTGGGTTCGACCCCCACCCAGGACAAATATTCGTATGATGAATACTTGTGTTTGGCCTGTGTCTGGGTGTCAATATCCAATAAGCTGCCAAGAAGTGCTTATGCTAATTACCCCGGAGTCAGATAAATGTATGTGATGAAGTCTGCTATTTATTTTTAATTTATTTAATAAAATCATCTAAATTGATTGTTTTAAAATTTTATCTTATTTACTATATAAGCAATTACCTAGCTCGATGTCAAATTTGAACTTTCTAGGTAATCTTGGAGTTGGTAAGGTTTTGATCTATATGTTGGTAAATAACTCATAATATTAATGATTTTTGTAAGTTGATAACTGTACTGTATAAACTAAATTTATATATTCCAAACAATAATTAAATAGTGGTTTGGACATGTGGAAAGAATGGATGACGAAAGATTGACTAAACAGATATACAATGCGAATGTGGAAGGATGTAGGAGCCGCGGAAGGCCCAGGCTCACCTACCACGACCAGATTTGTCGTGTATTAAAAGAAGGTGATGTTAGGAGTCATAAAAACCGTAGAGCTTGTATGAAAAGGATTATGAATGTAGAAGAGGCGAGTGAGGTGTGTAAGGATCGTGCCATATGGCGTTCGGTTCTATCTGCCTATCCCGCTAGGGAAGTGGCGTGAAGTTTAGTTAGTTAGTTACAATAATTAAATAAACAAACAAATTCTCAAGACTGACACACCAATTCCCTAGTTCCAACCTAAGCTTATACTTGTGCTATGGATATTAGGTAAAAGGATACACATACTTAAATACGTTTATAAACATCCATGACTCGAGTACAAATGTCCATGTTCATCACACGATACATTTGCCCCTAGCGGGATTCAAACACACGACCCTTGGTTTCTTGGCCAGGGTCTCTGCCCACTCGTCTAATGGGCCTGCATGTGTTAGTCTTAATAAACCGAAGATGCTTTCTTCAGTTCTTGCCTCTTTAGCTTGGCTGTACCGCTCCCATGTCTAGACACAAACTCGCTTCGCCTCCCACCAAGCCCCCACACCGACTCTACACGCACAGTAGCAATTTGTTCACTTTTTGTGCGTGCGCTCCAAGTAATTGTTAGTATTAATTCGGTGCCATGTTATAATATAGAACACGCAATCGACGCGATATTTTCCACACCAAAATTTATTGTAGTCATATTATTGTTATGTAAGGCAGCTTTGGTAGCTGATTGGAATGGGTAAAACACGGTGAGGTGGAATTTAGACGAAATGGTACCTTCGTGAATAACAAGTGCACTTTTGGCAGTTGCTTTATAAATTGCTAGAGACCCGCTCCGGCTTCGCAGGTGAGCACAAAACAATATGGAACTATACAAGCTCGATGGCGCATTCGGTAGTGACCCTGCCCCATGCGCCAAGAGTTGTGGGTTCGATCCCCACCCAGGACAAATATTCGTGTGATGAATACTTGTGTTTGTTCTGTGTCTGGGTGTTAATATCCAATATTTAAGTATATATTTGTAATACCACTGTTGTTTGTGATATCCGTAACACAAGTGCTTAAGCTACTTACCTCGGAGTCAGATCAATGTATGTGATGTAGTCCGATATTTATTTATTATTTATTTATACATATTAACCTTTCTCTTGAACCACTGTTAGTGTGGTTTAAAATACCATACGAACAGATAGAAGCAGCCACCTTGTTTTATTATGTAAATATTAGCAATAAGATAACTATTGTTGTGGCGACCGCGCCACAAGATAGTCAAGATTATAGCTCCAATAATATGTGACGTTAATCGTACATGCAGAAACGCCAAACAATCCTGCATCGCGCTGACGAAGTTATTCTCGCCACTAAATATATATACAATACACCGCGATGGTTAGTCGGACCTAGGTTCCCGAGCAAGCAACACCTAGCTCGGCGGAAGTACTTCCACTATTAGTGCGAGCCCGTAGTTTGCACATTGTCATTGACTAAGAATCTATTTAGTTATTATCTTGTATTAGAACTTTCGTAAAGGCTACACGAATAATTATTTTACTATTTCTATTTCAATATGTCAAATACTCCGTTGAGCTACCATTGCTCCTAAGAGCATACAATGTATGTAAATATATGTATATACCATCTAGCTTGTAATCTCAAAAGAGGTAAGTACTTAGATACAAAAAAACTGCATCCCTCGACCAAGTTAAACCAAAAGTAAAATTAAGTTTGGTCACATAGGTAGTTCGTTGTCTCTTCAATTGAAAGTACCTATGTAATTCTTTTTTTATAATCTTATATCACTCTTGAAGTATAAAGACGTGCTAGAAAGGCACATGAAGAGATGTAACATAGACTCCTCTAGATGGGAAACGCTTGCCCAGAATTAGTCGAAGTGTAGACGACTTGTGAAGCAGAACATCTACGCTTTCGAGGAAAGACGAAAAAGGTCTGAACACCAAACGCGATGAGCTGAAAGCCAGACCAGTCGCGGCATTAACTTACAACTACCAAGGCGGTGGCCTTGCTTGCTCCGAGTGCGACCACACATTTCTCGCCAAGATTGGCTACGCTAGCCACAGAGCACATAAAAAGACTGGCCATTAAAGAGTACAAAAAGTGGTCATAATAACTGAAACCAGTTAGAAACCATTATTAAACATCACTCGAAAACCTACACACCAAATTCTTACAATCTAAAATTAGTATACATTTTGTTAAGGCTACCTGTGATTTCCTTGCCTTGTTAGGTCATTTATAGCTGCCCGTTGGCAAGCTTGCGTGTCGATTTGGTGCCTAATAAATAAGGTTTTTATTGGTGCTTATTTGTGAAATAGTTAGGTATTACTCTTGTGAGTGATGTCATAAAGCATTGTCCCTTAGTGAAATGGAATGGATATTGCTAATAATAGTTCACCCACATAGTGTTTTTTGTGAAGTTACGCTTTGCAACATGGTAACATAATGTCACATTCTAACTTTTACTAGTTACATGGTGTTCAGAGCAACCCCATTGCTGACAATAAAAAGTAACAAAGAGTAATATTGAGCACCAACTAATTTTACGGTTTTTTTCAGATCTAAAACAGTTCGTAACATATTTTATGTATTATTTTAATATGTTGACTGTTTTGTAAAGTTGGGCAACTTTCAAAAACACAAAGAAGCAACCGTTATTGAATGTTACTACAATTTGAAAACGATACTCTAAATAAGTAATCTAGTCTCAACTTCTCGACACTTAAAAATTATGTGTTATTCCTAATACTGCGAATGCAACTCTAGCATTTGCTCGTAACATTGCCACAATTAGAAGTCCTCAATTATTAATTTCCTTAACTAATTTCCTCCATGTTTTTATACGTTTAACGGGTGATTTCTGGGACAAAAAATATCCTTTATCCTTTCCTGAGACTCAAACTATATCTATAACATATTTCATCCAAATTAGTTAAATCATGAAAAGGAAACAGACAGACAGATACACTTTTACATATATTATATTACATAGTATGGATTGCACTAGCACAATCGCTAAGTACCTAAAGCAAATCTGTCACGTCACTGACTACAGAGCAATGATCAATCAACTGCTAGCTGCTGGACTAGCTGTCGCTGGTGAGTGAAGCTGTGTGACCGCAGCTCTGTACAGTGATGTCGTTTGATGTATGGACCAACAGATTGGTGCCAGTTCACATCGATATGTATAACAGGTTTACTTAACTTGCGATGTTTCTTCGTTAGACCTTTGTTCACAAAATACAGATATTTTGTATTGCATAGAATACATTTTCATCAAACTGTAATAATATTTAAGTACTGTTAATTCTGATATCTGTGTACACAAGTGCTTAAGTTACTAACCTCGGAATCAGATCAATGTATCTGATGTAGGATGATGTCTGATCTCAATATGGAAATAATCACTATCTACGTTTAAATAACTTAAGTAAGTGTAGACTTGAGGAATGCTTACTTACGCACCATCCAGTTAGAGTCCTGGGTGGACCTAAAAGGGTGAGTCGGGCTCGAAACCGGTAGCAATCTCCGGAGACCCTACCGACTAAACCTCAAGGCTGTCGTTCTTCGGGCGCTAACGCAAAACCAACGGGATCCCCACTGTCGGGATTCATCTCGTAAAGTCTACGTAGCGCGCGCTGCCGCCTAGCGGCCCATCTCGAGGGAGTGGTATTCTCCCCCAGAACACCTTGGGTGGTGTTTCACGACCACATAGACAGCTGTGTACCCTATCCTAACGGACCGGGTGTAACACCTGCAGTCGGCTTCTCCGGGGACGATTGAGGGCAGAGGACCTCCTCCCCTAACCCCCACGACCCCGAAGGCCCTTTTAGTCGCCTCCTACGACAGGCAGGGATACCTCAGGAGTATTCGGAGCCCCCCCTGCAGGGCGCAAGTAAGTGTAGTTAACTTTACCAAATACAATATTCACCAAGCGCTAGTTTTCAACAACTTACTGTAATTCCATACAAACTTTCGCGTTTGTAATAATGACTAGTTTCAGCCTGCGGCGTTGCTCGCGTAGTACATTGATGTAACATAGCTTATGTGTTATTCTAATGTATAAGCTAATTATTGTAAAGTTTCATTAAAATCCTTGCAGTACTTTTTGCTTGAAGGAGTAACAAACATCCACACATCCATCCAAAGTTTCGCGTTTATAATATTAATAAGATTAGTATGGTTATTTTAAAGTCTTTTTGAAAAACTTGTTTTACTTATCTCTAATAATGTGGTACATTAAAATATCATGATTAAAATTTTCACTGTGCATGCGAGCAGATTATCTTGTCCAAACATTTTTATCATTTAAATAATCGTCTATTTTGTAACCTTTTCTTGTTAAACATGATTTAATATAAGACTTTAATTTATGCGTGGGTAATTCAATAACATTTTGAGGCAGTTTATTAAATATTTTTTAGCTTAGACTTACAAATGAACCACTAATCTGATTAAGCCTGAGTTTTGGTATTCTCTCTCTGTTCATGATCACTAAACATAGACACAACATTGAACTGAGATCTATCACCCTTAGGAGGTGGACACTAATGGCCGTATTCGATTACAAATAGCCGTCAATTCCTATCAATTTGCATGAAACGGATTGCAACCGAGTTCCGAAACAGGACAACGACGTTAAAGCAAGCACTACGGAATGACCGACAGCCCAATAAGATTACAGATGTTATGAATAGTTAGTCCCATGTTGGTTTGGGACTTAAAACAATGTGCCAACTGTGTTCCTTGCATAGCATGTCGTAAAAGGTGACTAATGGTATATCGGGTTTCAGGTATGTGATTGTGTAGGCGACAAGCTAGACACTTGTCACTACTTTTTCACAATTTTCTATCTAATCCAGCCCAGTTTTATTTTTGGCTAAATGTGGTTAAAGGAGATTGCTGCCCCTTTAACTCTGCCTCTAGTTTAGGTTTAAACTACGCTCTGCGTCATTAAGATATTTGAACCTCGCATATGACTATATACTTATTTAGTTAATAGTTTTTTGATGTGAAAATTTGTTTTCTTTTCATCGCGATTAATACTCCGTTATAGTAGTTCGGTCAAGGTGGCATGATTGATTTGACAAATCTGAGAAAAAGGGACGTTATTATTATAATAATGATATTTGAATTAAGTTATCTATAGTTTGTTAGATGCAGATTTTTGGATAATCTTTTGAGCCCAACGGGGCGAGTTGATATGATTGTTAAAAAAAAGGATAAAATTAATTTCATAAGACAGAAGGTATCGGCTTTTATGAATCTAAAGATACTTCTTTGGTTGTTTTTCTGGCCATTTAGCATGTGTGATACTTTCCTGATCTACTAAAACTTATACTAGCAGAATATATGTGCAATATGAAACCGATAAAGACCCTTTGAAGTGAAGTAGCACCAAACTGAATCAATTCCAAGTCTGCAAAAGCTATACTACTGATTTCTATTTCTACGAAAACTGTTTCAGGCACTGCTATACACAAGTAGGACAGTACCATGATTGCAATTCGTCTCTCAGGACCATCATTTACTCATAACTTTCATAGACATCCTTGTATTCATTTTTCATTCATGTACAGTCGGGCAGAGAAGTACTCAAACATTATCATCATCGTAGCGATATGTCCCATGCTTAGGCAGGGTCAGCTTAAACCAGGATTTAGCGAGTCTGATGATTACATTGAAGCGACTGCCGATCTGAACTTCGTAGCCAATAAATAAGGAAACCAGATAATTTTTTGATCATGGTTACACATCCATAGCTGTTGGAATGTGCAGGTTTCATCACGATTAATTCCTTCACCGCGAGGTATAAATGCGTCCATAGAGTTGACCTCGTAATCCTCGGTTAAGAGGCGCGTGTCCTTAAGAGATACTTTTATGCGCCTTTTTGTAAAGAAATCGAAAGTCACCTTCATACTACGTACGTACGTACATTCTTCCAGCTAGGTACTAAGTAGCCGAAGCAAACGCCTGATACAATCATCTCGGTACGCAATACGCGGTGAGAATAACTCCGTCAGCGCGATGTAGAATGACGTGACATCTATAGGCCATCTGTTACCGCTTATTGGAACTATAATCCTTGTGTCTTATGTGTATTACACAAATGTCGCTAGATGTCGCCACAACAAACGGGGTCATTGAAATACAAGTCCCGGTAATCCAACACAGGCATGTGGGACGTTCATATCTATTGGCACGTTTATCCCGACCCTGAGTATCGTACCGTAACCAATTCCGCGGGGATTATCGCCCGACAAATATCCGGGATAAGGCAGCCTTCGAAGGGGCCGTTTGTTAACGCTTTTGTCTTTGTTTCAAACAGTTTTTTTTGTGTTTGGTTGTAAAGTACGTCTCATTTTAGGGCTCCGTACTCAAAAAGGCAAAGGATACTATACTTTGGGACAATTTGTTTTGTATTTGTTGGTCTGGGACTTAAAAAGAATGTGCCAACTGTGGTTCTTGCCTAGCATGTCGTAAAAGGCTACTAATGGTGTATCAGGTTTTGGGTATGTGATTATGTAGGCGACAAGCTAGCTATTTGTCACAAATTTTTCACAATGTTCCATCTAACCCAGCCCAGTTTTATTTTTACCTAAATGTGCTTAAAGGGGCCTGCTGCCCATTTGACTCTGCCTACCCCTTCGGGAATTATGGGCGTGATGTTATGTATGTATGTACTATTCCTTTATTTGTTGTATTCACGAAGGCTTGTGACATATGTTTAGTTTAGTTAAGGATATCATTTATTAATCAAAGTAATGAAGATGTTATATTTTGTAGTATCAGGGTAGTATTAAAAGTATTATAAAAATAACTAACTAACTAAACTTCACGCCACTTCCCTAGCGGGGTAGGCAGAGAGAACCGAACGCCATATGGCACGATCCTTACACACCTCACTCGCCTCTTCAACATAAAAAAAAATAATAAAAATAAAAATAATACAAGTAAATGAAATATATTTACAAAGGATTCATGGTTAACTTCATAATGAAGTCTTCACCTGCAGTGATATCTACATAGTCTAAATATATAATAATTAAATTTACAAATTTGTAAAATTTGGCTTTTATAAGAGTAACTATCGAGTTTCTCGCCGGATTCTTCTCGATAGAGTCTACCTTCCAAACCGGTGGTAGTATTATTTCTTATCCTTTTTTTTATGTATATTGACTATTTATAAGTGCTTTCTTGAAGCCCATATAAATAAAGATATTTTGAATTTGAATTTGAAAGCATTCGTTTTAAATGAGTGATACGAAAGCATCGATATTTTGTAATCAGGTTTTTGTTTTCCAATTGTTTTGAATATTTATAAAATATTTCAACTTTTCTTACGAATTCCGACGAAACTTCTACTATTTGATTTGGAATTTTCTGAAAACTGAATTTAAAGATACTTATTCAAAGCGCCTCACCTCAAGGGCATCAAAAAATCGCCTAAGTTCATGGATTTTTGTTCCAATGCATTTCCGAGTTTCTCTAAGGGTTTTCCTAGTTCCGAACTAAGCTTATGAGCTTGTACTATGGATAATAGGTCAACAAATAGACATACTTAAATACGTTTATACACATCCATGACTCGAGTACAAATGTCCATGTTCATCACACGAAACATTTGCCCTTAGCGGGATTCAAACCCGCGACCCTTGGTGTCATAGCCAGGGTCTCTGACCACTCGACTAACGAGCCTGACATAGATAAAGATATGAGTAACAAAGTTTTCTACAAGGAAATTCAATATTTTTGGTAAAATTTATCATAATATGATGAACAGCTCAAGTTTGAAATATCAACAGATATGTGTGGTTGCTTTTGCATGTACAATCTAAGAAAGTATAACTATCAAAGAGTGAACTTTGTACAATGAACAAAACAATACAATAACAAATTTTCATGCCCACAAATACTTACTCAAAAACACCAGCTCTCCACCGATACATCTCCGAGGCAACACATCAATATCTATTGGCGCTTTTGTGCCAATCTTGTTCTGGACTACTCGACCCCAGCTCGTAACCAATTCAGCGTGGATTATCGCAGTACAAACAGGATAAATACACGGGAATAGTGTCCAGGCGTCTGGATAAATATGGACAGTACACAAGGTTTTTGATTTCGTATTCGACCAAATTAGATGGTCTCCGGCCTATATGGCCTTTCGACTTTTTTAGACTTTTGAATATTTTTTTTATTTGTCCTAAGTTCCTTCCACTCGGACCCACTGAAGAATTTAAGAACATTTTTTGGCTTCTCAATTTTTTTTTTTTTCAAATATGTCATGTGTTCTTTTCCATTCCGCCTCCACGTCAACAATTTAAAAAGGTTTTGATAAATCATAAGAAGTGTTTTTTTTTAAATATAGTGTTATTTAAGAATAAAATTATTTTCTTACTTTCATTTAAATATCCAATGAAAATGGCTGGTCTATCCGGCTTTTAGGTATGAAACTTGGTAACCCTACACTGGACCGCACCGACCCGACTATTTGTTAACATGTGTTTGTTTTGAGACCCCTCAAAATAATCGTTTGACATACTTTTTGAACGCGACAAAGAAGGAGATGAAGATTCGATGAGAGTTGAAAGGCAAGACAAGCCTATTTTGACAACTAGAAATATATTATATTTTTTGGTTTTGAGTTTTGTACAAGTTAATACACATACATAACATCACGCCCATACACCCCGATGGGGTAGGCAGAAGCAGCAGGCCCCTTTAAAAACATACAACCAATAAATAAACTGGGCTCGGTTAGATGGAAAATTGTGGAAAAGTAGTGACAAGTGGCCAGCTTGTCGCCTACACAGTCACATACACAAACCCCATATACCATTTTACGACATGCTAGGCAAGAGACACAGTTGGAACATTCTTTTTAAGTCCCAGACCAACATGGGTTTAGTGTAAAAATAATATAGACTCTCTTTGTCATGAAAAGATGAAGCGATTGCTTTTGACCTTGACCAACCTGCCTTTGTAACTCTAATAAATATGGGAACTAGACAAATCAGAACGCACATAGTGTATAATGGTATGAGCAGGTAAACTCATAATAGCAGCGCCCCGCGGTTTCATCCGCATAGTTCCTGTTCCCGTGAGGATAAAATAGATAAAGTAGCTTTCCATTGGTGAAAGATTTTTTCAAAATAGTTTAGTAGTTTCGAAGCCTTCAATGCTAACAAACAAACAGTCAAACCTTTCCTTTTATATTGTTAGAGTAGATGTTTTCCGTAATCGCTGAGCAAGCGGCATTTATCAATAGGAAGCTTTGAATTCTAATAAATCCAGAGGTTTGTCCCGGGTTTGAACTAGAACCTGGCATTTAAGGACTTGTGAATATGTAAATATGTGCAAGCTATGATTGTAGTTTAATGGCTTTGCAGCTATGCTAAGCTATAATTGACAGCCTCATTGGTCTAGTAGTAGCGTGCGCCGCCTAAGGACCAAGAGGTCCTGGGTTCAAATACCGGGTCGGGCCAAAAATTTATGGTATTTCATTATTGAAATTACTCAGTAACAGCCCGGATTTAGGAAGTTGGCAGTTTAAACACCCCCGTGCCTTGGAAAGCACGTTAAGTCGAATCACTATGAGAGTGAAGGAAGAAAAGAATGCACCTGTGTTTGCGCACACATTTGATTACACTATAATATCTCCTGCGCGGATGGCTAACCTTCGTTTAGATTAGCTGCCGTGACGGACATTGGTTAAGAGAACATTATTTCAATAGCTTCGATAGCTCTCCTTACTATTGGGCCACCGCCGCTAAATGTTACCTAATGTTACGTTATCGTGTTATAAAAAAGTTGATTCGTTCCAAACCCCCTACAGTCATTGTTCTTCACAAAGCAAGCGTACATACAAATCGATTAATTCCCTTCAAACATTCGCGTGTCCTTCCGTGCGGCACGAATGCCCAAGCTGTCATAGCCCACTCGAATTAAGCATTCGATTAAACCGACTGTTTAAATCGGTGTGAACATTAGAAGCCAGCTCTTGTGAACGAAGTGCCGTAATTGCGTCACGATATAACAGAAATGATGGTTCATTCTTGAGCCATTGCGTGGAAATTGACAATAGATTAAACCATTTGGATTTAGGTATAAGCTTGAGACAAATATTGTAATACATCATCATCAGCTTCCTAGCGTTATGTCCCGTGCTTGGACGGGGTCCACTTAGACCATGATCCAGGATTTAGCGAGTCTGGTAATTACATTGAAGCGACTGCCGATCTGACCTTCGTAACCGTTCCTAAGATAGGGAACCAGACAATTTTTGGATCATGGTTACAAATCCAAAGTTGTTTGAATTTGCAGGTTTCATCACGATGTTTTTCTTCACCGTCAAGCTAGTGGTATAAATACGTACATAGACTTGAAAAATCCAGAGGTACGTGCCTGGGTTTGAACCCGCACTCCTCGGTTAAGAAGCGCGTGTCCTTACCATTGAGCTACCACTGCTAAGAACATGTATCATCATGTTTTTTATAAAAAAAAAGGGGTTGGTTGCCACTAACAAAAAACGGGCTTGTTTAATTTTTAACCGGATCCGGAACAGCAATTCGGTTACCGCTGCACCGTCGCGGTCGGCTGGCTCCGCTTCCCGAGGATCCTTCATCCATGGATTTGTTTGACGTATGTTACGAAAACCAGTTAATTGATTGGACGTGTGAAATGATTGCGTTCGGCGCTATGAGCGGTTTTTCCCGTTAGTCTGTTCGAGTTTACTTACTACACATATAATTGTGCTTGCATGTGCTCACGTGCGCTTACTATTGCTGGCAAGATTGGGTACATTAGCCATGTGAGGGTCAACGACCGAGAGTGTCGTAGCCTAATCGCCGTAGCCGAAATCGGAAAGGATGATGATGATGATATAATGTCTATTCTGTATTTAAATAAAGTTTTATTTTATTGCATTTAGGTTTTACTAAATATGGTCCATCAATTCTTTTTTATCTATAATAGGAAAAAAAGGCCAACTCCTTGTTGCAATAGCAAAGTGTTACTAGAAACATACATCGTAGGTACATAGTTCAAATTCGAAATATCTTTATTTATATGGACTTGAAGAAAGCACTTATAAATAGTCAATATAGAAAAAAAAAAATACCACCGGTATAGAAAGTAGACTCTATCGAGAAAAAACCGGCAAAAAACTCGATAGTTACTCTTTTATATTTACATAAGATAGTTACATAAGATAACCAAACATCAAAAGCCTCATTCAAAGGATTTTTCCTAATGTGGGATTTATTCCAAAAACATTACACTAGTTTACAAAATTACACTTTTTTTTTGTTGCTGAAACGATTCATTACTTTTTTTACTGTTCAGTGCCAGCATAATACAATTCAGTTATCAAAATTGTCTTATCAGCTCACATTTTTTATTTATTTGAGTAGTAACATTTGAAAATTAGCTATTTTAACGATTTTCGTGATTTATTTTAACAGTTAAAAAATTATTTATACATAAACTTAATACATCTATTTGATAGTTAGCATGCTTTACATATCAATACACATCGAATCAAAATTCTACTATCCTTCTCTGCAAAGATATGGCTAGTTACATTTTTCCATATTTTTTCCATATATTGTAAGCTGTGCCCGTAGTATGCACGATTTTTTTATACTATTTATTTCGAATATTCTGCGAGGCGTCAATAAAACAATATAATTTATGCTGTTTAACAAAAATTTAAAATTTTTCTTTCCAAAATACATGGTGAACATTTAATATTTAGTATTATTGGATTGATTCATCAATACTAAAGCTAGGCCTTATAACCAAAATTTTGTCACTTACGTCCCAAATATCTCAAAAATGTGAGCTGATTGACCAATTTTTGTAACTGGATCTACATCAGCTGTTACTAATTTATCAAAAAATCACTTAACTGATTGAGTAACCAAAATACTGTAAACTTGTGATCAATGATTTTTTGGTGCCAAAATATCTAGGTCTTATGTTTTAGGCATGAGAAACTATGTAATTTTCACAAACACCCAGATCCGTAACAAATACCTAACTCATGGACAACTTTGTTCCGATTTAAAGATCGAACTGAGTCCCTTGCTTTTGACATGAAGTCAGAATCATTACATCAACGGAGTTATCAATGTTTTTACTGGGGTAGACAGCAGCCAGGCCTTTACCTTCAACCTTTTTCTAAGCACCACACAGAAAGATGTGCTTGTCCATCCGCATTTATAACATTAGTAAGGATGTTTTTCAATAGCATTACTCGTTCGCAAAAGTCGTGAAATTATATTACCATTTTCCATAAAAGTCGTCCCACATTCAATTAGATATGGCCAGGGATGCCGTACCCTTGTCAAGGGGATCCTTCCACGGATTTTGGCTATGTTAATAAATTTGGATTGCATAAAGAAGTATTCTAATTTTTGGGCGATACACAATCCACGGGTATTAGATGTGGAAACGTTATTGTAACGGAGGGAATGAATGAAAGAGGGTTCAGAGGAGGAAGATATGAAAATAGAAAATGAAGCCCTTATAGCTACTAACTAATTGAAATTTCCGAAATCCATAGTGATTTGGGTTTTAATCATAGATCCAATGATCAATACTACCTTGATGCTAGAAATGACCACCAAGGACGACCTACTTTAGAAAGTCTCCCAGGAATTCTTCTTAGGAAATAGACTATTATTTCAAACAGAATACGATTAATATACGATTAAATATCCTATATTACAAATATATGCACAAAGTCACGCCTTTTTCGTATAAAAGGAGACGTGACAGATAACATCTTTTCATTAAATACAATCCTGATGACTGGTAATATAAATGTGAATAATTTTATGCACCAAAATTCATCGGTGCGGCGTGTTTTTTTTTTACTAAAGAGTATCTAGCTAGAAGATAAAACAATCATTTAGCCTAAGTTAAACCAGTTTCAAATAGAAGCAAAATAAGAAACAAGAGTAATGATAAATTTCAAATTTACAAACGAGTCCAAATGAGCCGATAATTCATCCTTGTCGCGATTTCTGAAACAACAAACTCATTGACACGAACCGACTACCGTGATGATTGATCGTCCAACTTCCACCTTATTTATGTGCCCCTCCCCCAATCGAGACTTGGAAACTCAGTACGAAGTGGAAGGTTCACGAGTAACAGTAAATTCACATCGTGAGATATTTGATGATTCTATTCGACGAGCAGAAAATCTAAGGTTGTCGTTCTTAATAGTAATCAACCAATGCTTTAGTAGAAACAAACTTGAGCTCTTACTTAAAATACTTTTAAATCTCAAAAATTTGTCCCTTTTTTAATAAATAATTAAATATCAGACTATATCACACACATTGATCTGACTTCAAGGTAAGTAGCTTAAGTACATGTGTTACGGGTATCAGAAACAACAGTGGTATTACAAATATATACTTAAATATTGGATATTAACACCCAGACACAGAACAAACACAAGTATTCATCACACGAATATTTGTCCTGACAATTCAACACACAAGTTACTCTGAACACTAAGTCATCAAATAAAAACAGACTGAAGATATACTCAATTCTCAGTCTTTAACGAAACGACTCAGTCTTTTTTAAATAAATGAACAACGGCGATCGATCTTTGGTCTTAATTTTTTTTTAACATACTCAAAAAAAGTGGAGGTTCTCAATAACTTGGTTATTTCCCAACTAATATGATAATACCTGCAATAACGGGTAAAGTTCAACATACCAGGAAGTGAACATCTGATTCATTATTGTAACTGGTTCACACCCAACTCCATCACAGGCCATCCATCTAGGAGGACAACTACGGCCTGCCACCGATGCAGGCTACAATTTGTAAACCGAAGCAGTGATTTGTCTCGTTCCATTAAGGGTATTGGGTTTGATTGAAAGGGATCGGTACAAATTGAACTTGTTTTGATTACGTCCGAGTTTATTAAGGGGCTAATTGATAAAACTATTCGGCGTTTTGTGGAATTAGTTCGATGAGCTGTTCGGTCAAATGTGAAATGTAGAGTAATACTTGATAACAAATAAAATAAATATACGCATTCACCAATTCGTCCACCAACAACCTCCTAAGGATTAAACAGAGTCTAAGGTCAATATTTTGACTGGCTCGATGGCGCATTCGGCAGTTACTCTGCCCCATGCAGGCAGGCCACTTTAACCACATTCAGTCAAAAACAAAACTGGGCTGGGTTAGATGGAAAATTGTGAAAAAGTAGTGACAAGTGGCTAGCTCGTCGCCTATACAATCACATACCCAAAACCCCATATATACCATTAGTCGCCTTTTACGACATGCTAGGCAAAAAACACAGTTCGCACATTATTTTATGTCCCAGACCAACATGGGACAAAATAAACTACATATATTGTTGATAAGCTGAGCAGGTTTTTAAAATCATAATTATACCCGCTATCTGTTGTTTATAAATCAATAAGCTGCTTTGCGACACTCATTTCCAATTAAAAGTTTGCTTAACAATTCTGTGTTGAGTGAAAATCTATGTTGTTTTTCTTTGTACACGAGAAACGGTCTAATTAATTAATATGGGTATTTTATTTATCAGATTGATATCGTCTCACTGCTTACAGAGCTGTGAACGACAACTATTTTTTGATATACGCCACCTAAGGGCCAAGAGGTTCAAATCCCGGGTCAGGCTAAAATTTGTGGCTGGGTATTTCAATATCGAAATCACTCAGTAACGGCCCAGAGTCAGGAAGTTAGCGGTTTAACCAACCCCGTGCTTCGGAAAGCACGTTAAGCCGTTGGTCCTGCGCCTGAGCTCTTTTCGCTCATGTCGAATTGCCGTCTCACCGGACTATGAGGGTGAAGGAATAAAGAGTGCACCTGTGTTTGCGCACACACTTGTGCACTATAATATCTCCTGCGCAGGTAGCTAATCCTCGTTGAGATTGGCCGCCGTGACCGATATCGGTTAGGAAGACGTTAAGTAAGCCAGACCCGTTGGTCGAGTGGTCAGAGACTATAGTCATGAAACCAAAGATCGCGAGTTCAAACCACGCTATGAACAATATGATTACAAGCAAATATTAGTTTGGAACTATGAAATTGATGTGTTGAACTGTAAAATAACCCCACATTTATTTCAATCCAATGCGATTTGAGCCAAAAGCATCAAAATCATGGTGACATATCAATTACTTCACCATGATTATATAGTAATACTAAAATTACATTACATAGGTATACATCTCCTACATACATTAATAACATATTATCACTCCCGCAGCCCCGAAGGGGTAGGCGAAGCCTTAGAAGCAGTAAACTGCTTTAACCACATAATACACACGTTATAAAAATCACCATATTTTAATTAAAACTCAACGTTCTATTCCCACATTAAAACCTTCATCATCACAACCGAATCAAAATCCTAACTTTGATTAAAACATTTCACAGAAAAGATTGTCTTTCAAGTATTTGAATTGTGACCCCGTTTGTAGTACGTTAGATAATTTCTTTGAATAATGAATCTATTTGCATATTCTTTAGAGTCTCGGGCGAAGTGATAAGAGACTTAAAAAGAAATATTGAATCGGAATGATGAGACAGGCGGTTTTATTTTACGATATTAAATTTACATAGTATGTTTGAGTGGATTCCAAGTTTGTAGGAACATCACATTACATATTTTTTCATATCTCATATCTCCCATTGTTTCATTACAAGCAATTAAATTTACCCCAAAATTTGCCTTATTTTATCATCATCACATAGCGTTATGTTCGTAGTCAGGGATTGATTTGACGTTGATTCTCGATTTGGCGAAACGCTATTTCGTAATAGATGAGAAGAATAAACAAATCGGATAATCCTATTCAATAATTTGAAACCTTACAATGTTTGTCACGTTAAACTATTATAATTGTTTTTTTTTCAGAGGCAGAAGCATGGAGCATCTACCAATCCTGTTTCTTTTTATTTTATAAATTCTTCGCGAGAAATTTATTTGAATCTTTTTAAATTTGAATTTAAGGAAGTGATATATGTACCTACATAGAAATATTCAAGTAATTTAAATGCATTTAAAATATTCAAACATTCACGTTTCTCTTAATGGCTCCAAGCATAAAGCTTAACACTAAAAATCTAATCAGAACACGATCAAAACGCGTCCAATTTCAAATATGTCGTTAATCAGCTAAACCCCATTTGGAACGGTCGCAGCAAAACCTGCTGACCAACAACCTAAAATAGGCTTTATCGTGTGTATGTAGAGTAGAATTTTGACTGTGTGGCTGTTAGTTAACAATGTGCGTGGTCCCTTAATTGTCGCTTCTCAAATTGAATTCGACCGGCTAGGGCCGACACGCGAACAAACCTTGCGACCATCTGAAACGTCGCGTGAAAATTACAGGTTTTAGTGTGACCACTGCAGGCTGGCACTCTACTCGAATTCCATATAATTGGGGGTCCGGGGTTCTTATGTAAAAGCTGTACGGAGTTTGTATTGGATTAGCTCGATGAAGGTATTTGGGTTGCCCGATGTTGGTCTGGGAGTCCGATGTTGGTAATCGTTAAAGGCGACTAATGGTGTATCGGGGTTTTGGGTATGTGACTGTGTGGGCGACAGGCTGGCCACTTATCACCACTTTTTCACAATTTTCCACCTAACCCAGCCCAGTTTTGTTTCTGGCTGAATGAGGTTAAAGGGGCCTGCTGCCTCTTTGACTCTGCCTACCCCTTCGGGGATTATGGGCGGGTGTATGTAGGTATTTGGGAATTGTTTTGTAGTGACATTTATAGACATCTGTCAAGGTATCAACCATATGACGGTCAAGACTTAGTTCCAGTAAGTTTAAAGATGATGTTGTTCAAATTGGAATACTCGTTTTGGCCAACTTAAAGCACACAGATCAGAATCAAAAGGCTTAGTGCAGACAGAGACCCAAAAATATAAGGAGCCTAGGTTTTTTTTCTAGTCAAATCTCAGTATAGTATTTAATTTTCATTATTGACTCTTCAAATTAAATTCTCCTGAATTCTCCCGACTAACACACCAATTCCCAATCTCCAAACTAAGCTTATGCTTGTGCTATGGATACTAGGTGACCGGATATACATACTTAAATACGTTTACAAACATCCATGACTCAAGTACAAATGTCCATGTTTATCACACGAAACATTTGCTCCTAGCGGGATACGAACCTGCGACCCTCGGTTTCGTAGGCAGGGTCTTCAACCACTCAACCAACGGGCCAGTCATCAGTCATAATTGAGTCGTTCTCTACAGTTATAATACTGTATCTATCCAATTACAAAGGTGTAGTGACTTTATCTAACAATCATCATTCCAGTATTACTAGTGACCACTAAAACATTACTACTCCAATTCCACATAATACAGGGATTCAGGGTTCTAAGGCATAAGCTCAGCGGAATTTGTACTCGATTACTTCATGATGCTATTTAGGAACCCTTTGAACCCCGGAATGTCTACGCAGGAAACCTCTAAAACGATTTTAATTCGATTTAAGGCCGATTCCCTTGGAGCTGCGTATTTGAGAAGAAATTGAGCGCTTAATCCAAGTCCATAAAATTCTGTACTGTACTGTACCACGTAAGTACTGTTTTATTTTTATATCGAACAGTAAGTTATTCAATAAATTCTATAGACTGACACACCAATTATCTAGTTCCAAACTAAGCATGAAATTAGATCTGTGAGTAAAACATTCACATCTTTATGTAGGATGTATATTTAAAAATGAAAAAAAAAAAAACAAAAAACTATACAACACAAGAATATTTTTTCAATTCGGACCAGTAGTTTTTGAGATTAACGCGTTCAAACAAACAAACAAACTCTTCATCTTTACATATTAGTAACAGATTTCAAAAATAATTTAAAAATAAAATACTGATCTAATTTTGCTGACAACACTGCTGCCTGTCATTTTGAAAGCGAACAAATATTTTATTGCAAAATGCCATCAACAAACAAATATGACAGGACGTGATTGATTTACAGAATTGTAAAATAAATACTTTCACACCCACGTATAATGATATTATATATCCGTAAAGCAAAATATTAATATAAATAAATAAATATCCGACTACATCACATACATTGATCTGACTCCGAGGTAAGTAGCTTAAGCAGTTGTGTTACGGATATCAGAATCAACAGTGGTAGTACAAAAATATACTTAAATATTGGATATTAACACCCAGACACAGAACAAACACAAGTATTCATCATACGAATGTTTGTCCTGGGTGGGAATCGAACCTACAACTCTTGGCGCATGGGGCAGGGTCACTACCGAATGCATCATAGAGCCAGTCAAATATAATAATATATAAATTTGATACAAAGATTGAAAACATACCTAAATTCGTATATACACACATAATAACGCCTGTATCCCCATTCAGTGGTTAAGGGGGCTTCAGTAGACATTCAGTGAATAGCTACTCCTTTAAGAGGACAAATCATTATTTAGCTGGGTTAGATGGAAAATTGTGAAAAAGCAGTGACAAGTGGGCTACACAAAAATACGCTCAAAACCCGTTAATTAGTCGCTTTTTACGACATGCTAGGCAAGTAACACAGTTGGCACATTCTTTTGAAGTCCCAGATCGACATGGGACAAATTGTTATATAAATACTTTCACATCCAAATAACAAAATATCAGTAAAGTAGACATTAATATGTCGGAATACGAAGGGTTCCTTTAAAATAATTTACTTTTAGTTTTTATATAATATTATTCTCTGTTCCAACCCGCTTTGGGTTCTTTCTTTACAGACTTCGTCCCACATCGCTTTATGATTGGCGTACACCGACCTTATACACGTGTATCGCCTAAATTTGTTATACATTACAACCAGTAATCTCCACAAAGTTGGATGAACATAATTTCGCACTTTGTCGCTTAACTCTCATTTCCAGCGGATACAGAAATAAAAGAAAGTTGTTAAACACTGCTCTTTATATCCAAAAACCATTGTTTTATATCCGTAATACTTAGGCTGGACAAGAAATTCCAACCCGATAAATTTCCAACAGCCCTATTATAAAAAAGTTAATAATAGGTTTAAGGCTTAAGCCCAGTCTGAAAACAGATGAACAATTTGAAATGTTGTCACTATAAATTAAATTAGATTAAGGGATTACTAAGACGACGGACTTTTTGTCCGCTGCAGACAAATGTTACTGCTACAAGAAAAAAGCCCGCCGAGAATGAAGGCACACGTTGTGCGATATTATTTATTGCATATGTACATCACTTTCGAGCGTGTAACTTCCCGCTAAATTTCAAAAAATGCATTTGTTAGCAATTTATTGAGACGGACAAAAAGTCCGTCTTTTGAGGGCTAGTGATTACTTAGATTAAAACATCTTAGGTTTTTTACTATTATAGTTTAGGGGTAAAATTTCACCTCAGGAGCTTAGACGGTATACTTTGCCTGCTATTGAGTATTGAGTATTGAGTACTACAATTTTGGTATGCAAGGGTCCTTAACTACACGGACCCTGAGAGACACGTCCAGCTGATTCTCTGGCCTCAGCAGGACAGTGCTTGAACTATTGTCTCATACACATGGACTGTGTCTATCCAGCTAGCTTGTCGTAAAAGGTGACTAAAGGTCTATTAGCGTTGGTTTATGATTGTGTAAGCAAATAGTTGGCAGATTGTCATAACTTATCCACAATTTTCCTTCTAAGCTAAGCTTTTTGGTTTGTGAAGTTATTAAAGTACTTACTATTCCTTGGCCTCTGCCTACCAATAATTTCTAATGTTATAAATTACGGGTGTGTTTGTATGATAAGGCCTTTACTATGGAATATATTCGTTTATAGTGAATTGCGCAGTTCATTAGAAACTATCGCGATATTGCACCGTCCGCGCAGCACTTCCGGCGGAAGCACTACGGATATTTACTTAGAGGCAGCGCTCCGATACACATGCAAAGCGCTATGCAAGTTTTCGACGATGAGACGATATTGAACAGTTCGAGTTAATACAGAAACATAGTAAACGGGCATTAATGAAACGACTAAAGATGAAAAAGAAGCGACAGTTTTGTGCCAGGATGTTACAAATGGCCTTCCATTCCTGGCACAAAACTTTGAGACATCATCACATCCTTATGTGATGATGTCTCAAAATTGAGAACAAAGAAAAAAACACGTACACAACAAGATTAGGTAGACTATTTAAACCAGTGGTCAAATTCCGTTGCAGCTAGCCACATATATAAGAGTCGCCATTTCTTCCAATTTTTTTTATGTTATTATATACTTTTTTTAAATAAGGGGGAAGTACCTACTGTGCCGGATTGCTGCACGTAGGAAAACATAGCACGTACCACACGTAGGAAACATAACACAGATTAAGCATACACTAACATATTAGCGATATAAAAACTATGATACGACGGTAATAAAATCGGACATCTACCAACTTTCGTCTCATTCCACACCATCCCATTCGCGGTTATATCTACCTACCCCCATGGGAAAAAGGTTACACTATTAATATATTCATTCTTCATAAAGTTAAAGTTTAAAAGTTGTATGTATAGAAACTGTACTGTATTGGAAAGACGTATCATGATTATTAAATTTTGAGAAGTGCAAAGGGATTTTTTTTTAAATTTATTTTAATAATTTAAAGGCATGATAACAATCTGGCGACACCCTTTAAACACAGTGACCATATTATCAATAGTCTTTTATCGTCACTCACAATAGAACCGAAAGTCAACCATTTGCAGCATTGTGTCCGGAGACACGACACGCCAGCAGCGGAACACTCGCGCATCACGCGACCACGTCGAAACGTGTTACTCCAGCTGACACGTTGCGATAAGCTGTCAGGAGCTTTTTAAGTACAGCCACAGAGTAATAATATACTACGTACAACAGAGGGTCACTGCCCATACTTGAAAAGTTACTGCTTCAACTCGCGCAAGAACAGCGACAGTGGTGAGTATTTGGAACTTCAGCAAAGTTTAGTCTGTTTGTCTGGAATAATACAAGATGGCGCTACAAGAACAGGTTAGTTATTTCTTAGTAATAATACGCCATCTGTGTAAAATTCATGGTTTTAAAACAAAGATTATTTTGGTTTGTTTCTGAAGAAAATATTTTATATTCGTGTTTTTTTATCAAAATTTCATGAAATCATTCATGAAATTTTGATAAAAAAATAAGAAATGACTTATTTTATGAAAAAAGCATTTTTTAAAGTGAAATAATAACGTTTTTAATCGGTTTTATCTCTCAATCAGTCTAAATGATGCCTGTAGCGACCTCTGTCTGTGTCAAGTCCCTAAGAAATCTAAAATGTATGTGTACATGGTACAGCTAACGTATATCCCAAGTTGGTCTATGACCTAAGAATAAGTAAAAGGTGGCGACGTATCGAGCGTTGGGTATGTAATTGAGTAGGCAACGAGCTAGCCTCTTCTAACATTACTTTCTCAATTTCTTCCATGGAATCTAATTAACTAATTAACATATTCCTATTAATGTTCATAACTTTACGTTGTTTTTACTTAATTTTTTTAAGATAAGAATGCTGGGAATTGTAGGTAAAATTGTAAGGACAGTTAGATTTAAGCTATTTTATTATATTTGATGTACCTGCTGTACATTGGACATCGGACATCGGACTCTTTCTATACAATCAAATTGAATTTAACACAAATGAAGGAAATAAATAAAATATATAAATGGAAGCGTGATGGTATGTATAAATGTATATTAATAACATGACAGAATGCTTCGCTTATACATCTATGAATGCACTGTAATGCAACATTTCATAAAAGCATGTTAATTGATTGATGACAGAAATATTGATAGGAAAACCTAACTACTCCTTTCGCTCTATCTATATAACAAAATTTGTGATGGAAAGGGCTGTCAATTTGTAAATCATCACAACGGCCGGACCCGTCAAATAGTTACTTATCGAGTCTGGCATGCCGTGTAATTTTTTTTTTTTTAATCTTTAACAGATCTCTTTGTTCTTTGATGAAATAAATAAGCCCTTTGTATTCTTGCGTATTATTAGCGTAATACATCATTTTATAATGACTGCTAATGAATCTATCAGATAATTAAATTTTTACCCTCGAATCGATTTACACTTTAGGTATCTATAGCAATTTTATAAAGAGGAAGGATTTGATTATTTGTTTGTTTGATTGCATTGAATAGGCTTCGAAACTACTAATCCGATTTGAAAAATTCTTTCACCAATGGATATCTACTTTATTAGCGAGTAATATAGGCTTTAATTTATCCCCGTATTCCTACGGGAACGGGAACTACGCGTGTGAAACCGGGGCGCCGCTGGCGATTCCCGAAGGGAAGTTTATGGAGCAACTACCTCCTGAAACCATAATTGGCCGTAAATAAATTTTCATGGTAACATGGAAAATTTTTAAAAAGAAGTGACAAAAGACTTTTTTACAACATGCAACGTAAAGAACGCAGTTGATATACTCTTTGGTGTATCAACTGCGTTCTTTACGTACAAACAAAAACATTGGACGTAAAATGGAAGAAATTTATTGTTGGATGGATGCATGTATAAATGTTTGTTCTTTCACCCAAACAGAAGGGAAGATTTCAATAAAACTTAACAATAATATAAAACGTAGGCTATATTTTAACAATGTACCTCACGAGCGAAGCCGCGGACAGAAACTAGTAATTAATAATCGCTTATACAGGGCGCACTGCATGCTGGTGTAAATACGGTTTGTGAGCAATAATTAATGTTTTGTTTACACAAAAAACGTGTTTAAATAAACAAGACCGCGTGTCGCGTGTCACGTCAGCTTGGAGGTGTAAAACCTGCCGTGTGGAACAATGTGAGAGACGTAGCGGGGGCGAGAAATGTAATCAAATTTACGAAATCGTCAGAAAAGGTAGTGCTTCCATCGCTCGTTTTGGCAGATAATATAGACGTCAGTTAAAACTGGACATAACACTCGAAAAAAAGGTACGTTTCCTGTAACTGCAAAAGTGGTACGCTAGGCTCCACCTGGTATGATGGTAAGTGATCATTGTAGCTTCAAGGGGATACGAAAGTGCGTTATCTTGTTTTTGAAGGTTTTAAGGAAATAAAGGACGAGCTAGATAAGTTATTTTAGTCTATCGTCATCAGTGTTGCAAATTTTGAATTTGGGCTTACGATATTCTCAGTCATAGAAGGATAATGCAGTAAGTACGTCAAAAGCCTGATTCTGAGCCTGTCCTACCCCATTTGAGCGGTCCAATTTTCCTGAAAGCAAAGGTTTTTACCACCGTCATATATCAAAGCTGGTCATTTACGCTGGTTTTTCTAATATCGCATGTTGGTCTGGGATTTAAAAAAAATGTGTCCTTGTCTATGATGACATAAAATGCGACGATGTAATAGGTATTGGGTTTGTAATAATATAGGCGATGAGTTAGGCAAACTTTTACAAATAAATATTTGATTAACATCTTCTATTTAACCCAACTGGAGTTTCTTTTTGGCTAGGTATGACATAAGGAGCTGGCTACCCGTTGGGATTTAGGGGTGAAAGGCCTTTTATAGATTACAGGTGTGATCATATTATGTATTTACATGTGATGTTGTCTGAGAGGCTGGCTTACCCCAGCCAGTAAAGCTGGCCCTGTTATACCGAGATTGTTATACAAAGCAGGAAAATAATCAAAGCTTACCACGGTTCTGGAACGATGAGATATAATGATAAAAATAAAGTATGCAAAACCGCTCCCGCTTATGACAAAGGACACCCACTGTAATCACAAGTGGGTTGAGTGTTGTGACATGACAACGATTACAGTTTTTTTATACAGTAATTCATAATACACTTCACTTGTGGAATGAAATAAACTGGTTGTTACTTAACATGCAACTATAGACCTACTTGTAATGTCCTCCTAACCGATATCGGGCACGGCGACCAAACTTAACGAGGATTAGCCATCTGCGCAGGAGATATTACACAAGTGTGTGCGCAAATACAGGTGCACTCTCTATTCCTTCACTCTCATAGTCCGGTGGGACGGTAGGTAGTTCGACATAACTGGAGAGAGGTCAGGCGCAGGACCAACGGCTTAACGTGCTTTTCGAGGCACGGTGATTAAATCGCCAACTTCCTGACTCCTTGAAATACCCAGCTACAATATTTTTGGTTCGACCCGGGATTTAAGCCCGGGACCTCTTGGTCCTAAGGTGGCACATGCTACCACTAGACTACTGAGGCAGTCGAGGTAGATCAACTATAGAACTGCATTACACATTACATGGTATGAATGTATAATGTATTGGTACACTTTTTTCTTTTTCTTAGCTCATAGATCCCACTGTTGAGCAAAAGGCCTCCCATATCTCAAAGGAGAGCCCTTTGATAACAATCTTTTTTTTTATGTTTTTCTTAAACAATAAGATTTATAGACTTGCATAGTATTGCATACATATTCATTGAAATGTTAAATGTCCGATTTTTTTAAGTTAAATCATAGGTGAATCCGGACCTTAATACACTAGTTGTTACTAGGAGTAGAACAAGGTGAGGAGATAGGTAAGGATCAGATCCACTGAACCTCATGACGCATATTATCCTGCGATTTTTCGGAGTTTAAGAGTGATAATTTCGGCATAAAAGATTTCCGCACTCGCTTGACAATGTACTTAAAATATTCAAATAACTAACTAACTAAACTTTACGCCACTAAACATTCAAATAATTACATATTTATTAAAATCTAGCTGTGCCCTCTGTTTTACCCGCATATATGGTTAATTTTATAAAGTCCTTACCTTGCTCGATAAATGGGCTATCTAACACTAAAATAATTTTTCAAATCGGTCCAGTAGTCCCTGAGATAAGCGCATTCAAGCAAACAAATAAACAAACTTTTCAGTTTTATAATATGAGTAAGTATAGATTCAAAAATGTTTTGGACATTCATTGGTTTAAACCCCAAAAAAAAAAATTTCACTCGAATTAAATTTCCATTTTACTTAATAGATTCAAGACTTTGTTAAAAGTAGGATGAAAATAACACTGGTTCGTATCCCGCTAGGAGCAAATGTTTCGTGTGATGAACATGGACATTTGTGCTCGAGTCATGGATGTTTATAAACGTGTTTAAGAATCCGTTCACCTAGCATCCATAGCACAAGTGTATAAGCTTAGTTTGGAATTAGGGAATTGGTGTGCCAGTCTGGAGAATGTCTTTATTTATTTATTATTATTTATTCATCTATATATTAAGTCACGCCATCGTTGCTGGTCAGGCCAAAAGTCGTTATATGTTTGTATGTAAATTCCACAAGAATATAGTCGCGGGCAACGAGTAGTTATTTACAAAGATTTCCATTTTATCAATATCATGTTATTAGTTCAACTTAGAAATTTTACTTAGAGAGAAATATAAGCCGTCCAATTAGTTGAGCTTATGTGGTCTGAGCTAATAGACGTCATCAATTTGAGCTCAGCTCAAATTGAAACGTCATCGTACGTGAACTCCCATTAATCAAAGAATTAGTCTTAAAATGCGGTTTGCTTGTTTTGTTTTGAGGTAGTTGGGGCCATTACAAAAGCGAATATTATATTTATCCAACGAGTAACTATTATTTTTATTTGTAATTTGATAAAATAACAAATGGTTATATGTTTTATTGTAAAGCTAAAGGATTAAGTTTAGATAAAAATTTGAATGAGTGAATGAAAATAAAGTAACTAGATATCACTATCCCGTCATTGCTTACAAGCATTGATTCAACAAGAATATGAAGTCTGAATAAGTTTAAACACCCTATAAATATATTATATCCCAGGATAATTTGCATTATCAAACAAAATACATATCAATAATATATCAATATTAATGGACCAGATTGGTCGTGTATTAACAGAAGGTGATGTTAGGAGTCATAAAAACCGTAGAGATTGTATGAAAAGGATCGTGAATGTTGAAGAGGCGAGTGAGGTGTGTAAGGATCGTGCCATATGGTGTTCAGTTCTCTCTGCCTACCCCATTAGGGAAGTGGGGTGAAGTTTAGTTCGTAAGTTAGTTACTTATTTTTATTTAAATATTTATTATTGAATGAAACTAAAACATAAGCAAATCACATATAACAATAATACTATGAAACCACTATATCGTTGGCGATGCTGCTATACAGAGTAATAAGCTTCTACATTAATAAAAGGTCACTCAAATAACATTGAACATGAACCCTTACTTGCAAAATCTTGCTTATCTACTATCGACATTATTCAGAATAAGCACTCCTAAACTGACTCAAGTCTAGATTTTTTGAGTGAATCTCTATCGTCATATGTTATATGAAGAAGCGAAAGGTGTATGTCAATAATGGCAAATGGAAGGATGTGTTCTCTGCGTACCTCGTTGGGAAAAAGGCGTGACATTATGTATGTATATAAGTAACATCCACTTATATTGTAAGTATGTTATTGATTTAGAACATACATTTTAAAGAAAGATTTTTTTATTAGGTTTTTTCCCACATCAACATACCTAATGTTCATTTCTTAGTTTAGAAGTTATAAATCGCAATTCTCGTGGCCCCAAAGTTAAGTGAAGCGGTAATTTATGGATAAGACAAATTGTAAGTAATAAATGAAAGCTAGTGCGCTTTAAATAATGTGGAAATAATTTATGAGATTGCCTAATCAGATTTAAACTTTATGTGTGTGTCAATAAATTTGTTGAGAATTCATAATAGTAAGTACATTTTAAGCAACTCATTACCTTCTTACATATTATTCATACAACATATACAAGCTTATACTTAACTACGTGTTTGACCTGACTCTGTCCGCGTAGATTTTGAGAAGACATATTTGATCTAGCAGCAAAATTCAAGGTGTTGTTTTTGCAGAATCATGTTTATTTTTGTAACATAAAAGTAGCTTACAAAGGTGACAAAAAAAATCTATTTATTCCGTCAATTAGATGATAAAAAATATTGAACACCTATTTTTTTATTTATTCGTCGTTCGTCACGTCACACTTTCGTACATTTTTTACTAAATAGTGACGTCGCAAGCCCCCACGCCAAAACTTTGATAAATAAATAATAAATTCTTCAGACTGACACACCAATTTCCTAGTCCCAAACTAAGCTTTTAAGCTTGTGCTATGGATACTAGGTGAACGGATAGACAAACTCAGATAGGTTTACAAACATCCATGACTCGAGTACAAATATTCATATTCATCACAAGAAATATTTGCCTCTAGCGGGATTCGAACCCACGACCCTTGGTTTCGTGGTCAGGGTCTCTGGCCACTCGACCAAAGGGCCAGTCAACTTTGATGTTCTTTGTCTGTGTGATTTTTGTTAATTTGATAAAGCGAAAAATATCTCTCTAGTATTTTTGTATAATCTAACTGACGGACTAAATATAATTATAGTTTTTTAATGCAGTCATCATCTATATTAGCCCAAATTACACTATTATACAAAGCTGAAAAGTATGTCTGTTTAGCTAAATGCGCTAATCTCAGGAACTACTGGTCCGAATTTTTGTGTTAAACAGTGCTTTTATTTGATTCTCTCTGCCTATACCGCTAGGGAAATGGCGTGAAGATAATCTAGTCTAGCCTTTTATTGAAGGTTATAATCTATACTTATACTAATATTATAAAAAGGAAAGATTTGATTGTTTGTTTGTTTGTATTGAATAGGCTCCGAAACTACTGGACCTATTTTAATAATTATTTTTCACCAATAGAAAGCTATTTTATCAGCACGTAACATAGGCTATATTTTATCCCCGTATTCCTACGGGCACGGGAAATACGGAGTTGAAACCGCGAGGCGCTGTTAGTAGGCTATATACCATTACGTTATGACAAATTGACCATAAACGCAAGTGAATCCGCTGTCACAGCTAGTACAACATAAAATTACTAAGTAAATACCAAAGTTTGTACGGCACCGTCATAGCGATTCTAGTTTTTCAGATCCGAGATTTTACTAACTTCCAGGGTAAGTAGCCATGAAAAGTTGTCTCATTAAAAGAGCGATGATATTGAACAAACGGGACTTGCTGTTAAAGCCAGCTAGAGTAATCAAATGTCTAGAGCTTATTTAACATGAAGGTCTATTTCTAGTTTATGAGTTCCGGCCCCGGGTGTAGGGTTGCCTGTTTTTTTAATGATGGCAGCCAAAAGTCTATCTCTATCATATACATTACTAGCGGCCCGGTACGTGCTTCGCTACTTGTAAAGTGAAATATTTAAAAAGTTTCAATTTTACAGCAAAATCCCCATTAACAAAATGATCCGCCATTTATTGAATTAATTTGTTACAAAAAATGTGATAAATGAAGACATAAACCACATAAACCATTTACTAAATAGTCCGAACCGACAGTAAACTTCACATAAACCATCTACTAAATAGTCCGAACAAAGCCTAAACATCTGGTTTGTATAGGCGAGCCCGTTCTTGAGTTATAAAATTACAACGAAAAGTGGCATTGATTTTTAAATATATTGATTAATGTTTTTATCAAATTTCACAATTATTTTAATAGGTACTTGCGGAGACTCGTTATAGTGTATTTCATCTGCAGGTTTTATAAATATTTCTTGGGATTTTACTTTTCATCTCAGGAAAATCAGTCCTAGGAAATGTATCCTAATGTTGCTATTTAAATATTGAAATTACGCAATACTAACCTGGATTTAGGAAGTTGGTGGATTAATCACACAGTGCCTCGAAAAAGCACGCTAAGCCGTTGGTCCTTCTGCTGAACTCTCACCGGTCATGTCGGGTTGCCGTCTCACCGGACTATAAGAGTGAAGGAACAGAGTGTATCTGTGTATGTGTATTATTATTATAACCTCCTGCATAGTTGGATCATCCTCGTTAAGTCTGACCGCCGTGACCATTATTAATGTGATTTCTATACCTCTAGTGTAGCAGCAAGTGCGAAGGCGCCGAGGATTGGTGTTAAGCCGGTATTTAAATAATGAGGACTTGGCAATGCGTAGATAAAAGTAGTTTAATTAATAAAAATAATTATATGTCACATAACATTGCCATGGTACAAACCAGAAACAAAAGACGCGCGTAAATACAATAACTCATTCGAACGCATTGTGAAAAAGAAAAAAAAATGGGTCACCAATGAGGTTTCCAATGGAAATCCCTTCATTCTTTGTGATCTGAGTATATAAGAAAAAAAAAAGAAACTTTCGCATCAAAATATTTAAAAAGGATGTCGTTCTCAGTCATCTTTTGATATTTCAACAATGCAACTGGAGTTCAGAATTCCATCAGAATTTTATGGATTCCGTGAAATTTTATATTTTCAACAAAGCAAAGCACTATATTACGATTCACGAGAAAGTCTCTTTCATAACTGCAATGCAAAAATAGCCCTCGTCCTGAACTACTAATGTTTGTTAATTAAAAAAATTATGTCATCATTATTTTTATTAAGCTATTTCCCACCGGATTAATGTAATAACTGTCACTACTTTTTCACGATGTTCCATCTAATCCAGCCCAGTTTTGTTTTTGGCTGAATGTGGTTAAAGATGCCTGCTGTTCCTTTGACTCTGCCTACCCCTTCGGGGATTATGGGCCTGATGTTATGTATGTATTAATGTAATAATTAATTTACAGTCTCTTAATATAATGATAAGAGAACTTGGATATAAGCGTATCTTTGTATGTCTATTTGTTTCTATTCTATATAGTAGGTACAAGCATATAATCTTAGTTTTAAAGCTAATTAATAACCGTGTATATTTGATAAATGTAAAACTTTTTTAATATATGTACTTGAAGCTGAAATTTTATTTATATATAAAAAAAACATTTTTTTTATAATACTTAATAGCTTTCTGATAACATTAGCTCATGTTTATTAAGACTTGTGAATTTTTAGTTTTTCTTTTATCTTTGACAACCCTTGATCCGGTCGATACCGGTAAAGACCGCCATAAACTAGTTACGGCGAACAACAATCCGGCAATAAAGACGCCGACAGATAATGCGTTCACCCCGGTAATTACTGGCGGACTTTTGTTTCATTCATAAACTGTTCCGGCTCTACAAATGTACAGTTGGAAATCGGAAAACTTCGTTTAATGAGAAGATTTTCGTTTTCATAGCGTTATGTCCAGTCTTATTGGAGATCCGTCTTAAAATCATCACTTTCTATCTAGCGATTCTGGTATTGCATTTAAGCGTCTACCATCTTATCATCGTAATTCTATAGGAAAGATAATTTGGATAATGATCACGTGAACTTTGTTACCTAAATGTACTTTCCTCGTGATGTTTTCTCTCAAAAAATCCAGAGGTACTTAGATTTGAACCAGCCCCTAACTGTGAGCTGCTCTCACCATTGAGCTACTGCTGCTAAAAATCGTTTTAAAATCACTCTTTCAAGAGTAGACATTGCAACGAATTAAAAAATATAACAAATTTCTAGTATTTTATGCGAATAACTTTGAATTGTCCTATGTTTGCCTGGGAATCAAAGAAAATGTACCAACTACATATGTTGTTTGCCAAGCATGTCGTAAAAGGGGACTAATGGTGTATTGAATTTTGGATTTGTGACGTAGGCGACGAGCTAGCCACTTGTCACTGCTTTTTCACAGTTTTCCATTTAACCGAATTTATTTTTTGGCCGAATGTGGTTTATGATTGGCTCCTTTGAACTATGCTTACCCCTTCGGGGATTACGAGCGTCATTGTGAGGATGATGGCTTCGAATTATACCTACGAGTAGCAAAAATCAATATAATATAATATTATACTTAAATCTCATATTGCCCAAATGTCAATTATTTTTAAGAAATAATATTCTCAAACCGTAAATTCGGATGCTGGACGAAATTACCAGTAAGGTGAACCAATTTAATACTGATAAAAATTAATAATCGCTAATTAGCACATCAAAGATGGACAGACTAAGCCGACCTAATTAGCTTTATTGGAGTTCGAACCGATCCGTATTAATCTTTAATACGATACCTGTGCTTAGTAATTAAATTCCATAATATTTAGTGGAATAAGGAATTTCGTTAATTTGTAATAGATATTAATTGAGAACTTTAAATATGTAATAATCCATACTTTATTGAGATTTAATTTGATTTGATTAATTATATTAAATTAGGCAAATTCAAGTGGGTCGATAGATATTAAAAGTCAGACAAAGAGGGATGCTGGACTATTTATATCAAAATTTATGGTATTCCGACTTACTCCACAAGTTGACATTGGCAAACTTGGATCTAAAAATAATTTTGATTTCATTCCAGAAGCAAAAAAGCATTTGAGAAAGGCGTGCTAAAAGTAATCGGGATTTGCAATATGCAATGACATAAAACTATAAATCTCCCTTCATCTAAAAGGCATCTCACGACGTTTTTATGGGAGACTTTGTTCGGTTCACTACCCCATTGCAGAGCCCTTTTGCAGGAGTTTCTGTTAGCCAAAGGTGGCCTTCAATGATTCTTTTCCCCCATCCCCGAAAACCGTCACCATCTCCGGTATACTGGGGTAGGCATAAACCTAAGTGCAGGTGGGGTCCTGAGTCATACACTTCCATAGGCAGATCTCTCACTATATTTGCCTGTCGGTAGTCTATGTCTACTTTCAATAGAATCGATCGATGGCTCTATAAAAATCTGCCTCGGAGGCAAGTAACTAAAGCACTTGTGTTATGGATATTCGAATATATAGTGATATTACAAGTATATACTTAAACCATCTATATGTATAAAACAAAGTCGTGTTAGTTACACCATTTATAACTTAAGAACGGATAGATAATTTCAAGATATTTTTTTTTGGAATTGTCTTAGTCTGAAATAGCATAATAAAAAAATTATCAGTTTTCAAAAGCAAAGCCTGATTTTGTATCTTCTCATTGACTGTCAGACGGAACAAAATACGCCGGGTCAGCTAGTAATTAGATATAAACACCTAGACACAGAACAAACACAAGTATTCATCACAATGTTTATTCTGAGTGGGGTTGGAAACCACAACTCTTAGCGCATAAGACAGGGTCACTTGTCAAACTATCTGCTATCGATATCATTATTTGTCCCATGTTTATTTATTTATTTATTTAAGGACAGCTTACAAGACATACACCAAAAATACGTTAATACACTCTCAAAAACGACACTTTCTTACAGTGTTGCCTTAATTATTATTATTTTTTTGTCCCAGACCAAATAAAAAGTGCCAACTGTGGTTCTTGCCTAGCATGTCGTAAGAGGCGACTAATGGCTTACGGACCTTTGGGTATGTGACTGAGTAGGCGACGAGCTAGCCACTTGTCACACCTTTTTCACAGCTTTCCATCCAACCCAGCCCAGCTTTATTTGAATATGGTTAAAGGGGCTTGCTGCCCTTTCGACTGCCTACCCCTTCGGGGATTATGGGCGTGATGTTTTGTATGTATGTACGATATTTTTAATCGTTTTCAAGGTCAACTAACGATAATCAAACTAACGATAGTTGGCAACTCTATCTCTTATCTGAGAGACGTCTCAAGAGAAGTGGTTGAATGCTCCTATTCGCAAGTCGCAGTGACTAGTTGATTATTAATTAATATTCGCCGAATACCTAATAATGTAATTTAATAGTCATTATTAGCTCGAGCGATGGTTGATGTGTATGTCATGCTTTGTGTATAGATTAAATTCAGATAATATTATTATAATTTCATGCCACAGAGCTGTGTTATGATTAAACTGGAATATAGGAAATCGAGATCCAGATAACTAGTATAAAGCGTTGACTTTACTTAGTATAAAATAAAGTCGCCGTTTCTGTCTGTTCCTACATCTTTTAAACTACGCAAGGGATGTTGATGCAATTTTTACCAATTGAAAGGGAAGGTTTATACGTATAGTTTTATATTGTCTTGTGATTACCGTGCGAAACCGGGGCCGGTCGCTAGTTGTTAATAAAATCTCCCTGGCTATATAGTAATAATATCATGGTATATCGGGTTTTGGGTACCTATGTGATTGTGTGGGGGAGGAGGTAGCCACTAGTCACTACTTTTTACAATTTTCCATCTAACCCAGCCCAGTTTTATTTTTGGCTGAATGTGGTTAAAGGGGCCTGCTGCCCCTTTAACTCTGCCTACCCCTTGGGGATTATGGGTGTGATATTATGTATGTAAAATAAAATTTAATTTATACTGTTTTCACGGATAATTTAAATAAAGTAAATTACGTAATTTTGTTTTGGAGATTTTAATAAAAAATATTTTACAATTTTTTTAAACAGCATTTGATAAAAAGGGGACATACAAAATGTCTTTGTTACTCGTGAATTTGATTTTAACATTAATAAGTAGGTACATATAAATGTCAAAATCAAATTCACGCGTCTACCTAGACAGCAGAAAAAAGGTTTCTTAAATTCAAAAACGTAATGACGAGTTATCTTACACCTAGTAAATGAAAAGTCCAATACAAATTAAAGCATAAACCGTTTTATAGCGCGTTCAATATTGATGTCTTCGTATCCAATTTTTTTTAATTTCGTCTTTTACGATACGCGCACGAAACAAAGCTCTAAAATAAAGGCTTATATTTTTATCAATTTTAACGGCACTGTAAAAGTGGAGTAGGCATAAAAATCATACTAAATCTTGGACATCATTAAATCAAGAAGGCTGGATCGTTCGCCGCGGGGTCCCGATAAAATTTAACGTTCCAATATTGTGTACGACATAACGAATTCAGCGTGTCTCTTTTGAATGAATTCCAAAAAAAAAAAACGTATTTTATTACGTAATACTGCTACGCTATCCGTCGGACGCCAGACGGTAGGTAACTTAATCAAGAGTCTCTCAATGTCAGAGTCAAACTGTTTGTCTGAACTATAGACTGGTTAAAAAAAAGGACTTCGCGCCGTTATACCACTGCGTTAAGCCACGTCATAAGCGAGCAGATGAGCGTTAATCATTGTGAGTAAGATTCTTATGATACCAGATATTGGAAATCTGACATTGAGAGCGCTTTTGTCAATGTGTGCTTCAACGTCTAGTTAGTGGCGCGAAGTCCTTCTTTTTTTACTAGTCCATGGTCTGAACAAACAACATGGTTTTTTGGCGTAAGTGTATTTACTTACTCTGGAGATGTAATGTCTTCGACGAACATCCAATCACCGTCACCTACTAGGGAAGTGTACCACTATGTACCTACTTATTGGAATATAAACACGTGGGTAAACATACATACATACATACATAAAATCACGCCCAAAATCCCCAAAGGGGTAGGCAGAGTCAAAGTGGCAGCATGCCCCTTCAACCACATTCAGCCAAAAATAAAGCCAGGCTGGGTTAGATGGAAAATTGTGAAAAAGCAGTGACAAGCTAACCTGTCGCCTACACAATCACACAACTAAAACCCGATGTACCATTAGTCGCCTTTTACGAAATGCTAGGCAAGAACCGCAGTTGGCATATTCTTTTTAAGTTCCAGACCAACACGGGACAGTGGGCTGGGTTGGATGGAAAGCTGTGTTTTTTTGCGCAGTCGTCGTTAAACTACCCCGTACCTACCGCCCCTTTCTACACCCTGCTATAATATCAGTCATCATTATTACAAGACTTCAAGCGAACAACAATAAACAAAAAAAACAAAACCGTTTAAAATAATTCCTTTTGTGCGGCACAAATTTAATGCAGTGGAAATGGACTTTATATTCGTTAACCCTTGTAATAACAGCGCTTTTATATTTATCAGGTCAAAAATTCGCTTGTAAACAATTTCGCGGACGTCAGTCAACCCTCGTCACTTATAGAATATGAACATAAAATATCTTGCTTTGTACGAAAAAAAATACTTAGCTAGGTTACAGATGAATGCTACATAGACCATATCAGACCGACGGCCTAAGACGCATGACAGTTATTTTCCATTCCTTCGGCAACTCTGGGCAAGCGTAGAAAACTGTCAGTCTAAATTTTACGATAACTGTTTCTAATAAGACTTAAATAGATGATTCTTATAAAATTTTCCAACTAAATTAGGTTCCAAGGATAATATAACATAACTCTTCGCTTATAGAAGCTAGCTAGCTTCTGCCCGCGGCTTCGATCGCGTGGTACATCGATGAAACATAGCCTTTATGTTAGTCGGGTATATTAGCTATATTATTCTAAAGTTTCATTAAAATCCATTCAGTAGTTTTTTTTTGTGAATTATAAATTATAAATTCTTCAGACTGACACACCAATTCACTAGTCCCAAACTAAGCTTATGCTTGTGCTATGAATACTAGGTGAACGGATAGACATACTTAAATACGTTTATAAACATCCAGTACTCGAGTAAAAATGTCCATGTTTATCACACGAAACATTTGCCCCTAGCGGGATTCGAACCCGCGACCCTTGGATTCGTGGCCAAGGTCTCTGACCACTCGACCAACGGGCCAGTCATGATGAAAGAGTAACAAACATCCATCCATACATACAAACTTTCGCATTTATAATATTAGTAGGATGAACATATCACAATCTTTTTTTTTTTTTGTACGGCAAAGAGTACTTAGTGATATTACAGAAGAGTCGCCTACACTTTATCAGAACGAAGCAACATAAGATGCCGAACACTTGTTAGCTATTCCTTCGGCGACTGTTGGCAATCGTCGGCTACTGTCAGTCTAAATTCCCAGATAAATGTTTCTGCGAAGATTTATAGCAGGTGATTAAAAGTATACCAATAAATTAGGTCTCTTGGCTATGATATAATAGTGATAAGATAAGGGTACTATTAGAATAAAGGCGTTATGAAAGAAAATATTTTGAACAAATGTCTTTATCACAAAGTTCGTCAAATTTTTAATAAAAAAAATAGTGTTGTCTAACAGCTAATTGATTTATAAACACCAGATAGCGGGTTCAGTTCTCGGGTTCCAATTAACCGTATCAGATGGCAGGGTAGATGCTGGTATTATTTGATTGGTTGTTGGAAATATGATAAGAGTACCTAATGGAAAAAGAGACAAGTAATTGTCACAATTTTCCATTGAAACCGGTTTAATTATATTTTTGGCTAAATGCGATTTGAGAGGCTCGTCGCTCCTATGATTTTACCTACCTTCTTGGGGATTGTGGGCGTGATGGCATGTTTGTGTGTATACTGATAAATAAATTAGCTTTGATTAACTCGATGTAAACTTAAATTGCTCAAAAATAACCCATTTACAAATATCCTATATACTAGTAGCAACTTCAGTTGCTCAGAAGATGTGAGTGTACGTTTTAGTGAGAAAATAAATAAATAAATAGTAAATAATCCCACCAAAAGGGAATTAACATGTGATTTGTGCTGGAGTTATAGGGTAATAGAGAAACTAGAATATGTATCTTTAGAAAATATTACATGTAAAGTTTTGAGTTTAAAAAAATAAATTTCTCTACAAATTGGACTAAGAAATTGTTAAATAATTTCGAGCTCTTTAAATGGAATCTACAAAAGTCGTATTACAAAAGTTTCTGAGAATAATGGGTAGAACTAATTGATCAATTAAATATCTGACTTTAAACTATTTACCCTTAATTGGTTTAATTTTCAGCAAAAGATACTGGGTAGTGTTATTGGCCAAGTTCGTAAAAAAACTAGGTTACTTTTCATTTTATTTAATGCTGTCTTATAGTCATAACTTGTCACTACTTTTTACAATTTTCCAGCCAAACCAGCCCAGTTTTAATTTAGGCTGAATGTGGTTAAAGGGGCTTGCTGCCTAGTTGACTCTGCTCTGTTGATGTTGTGTATGTACATATAAAACACAAACGAACTCAAGTTAAGGCACTAACTATATTGAAACAAAACTCTAAACAAAAAGTATGACATGTCAACGGTTATGGCGTGAGAGTTCACAACTGTCAAAAACGCTAGGGCTGGGTTATCAGTATTGCAATCGACTAGGGATGGTACAATCGTCGATTATATCTTCCATTTAAGAGTTTGTAATGATGTCATTTTATCGCGCTTTGCGAACGTAAATAAATAAATATCAGACAACTTCAAATACATTGATCTGACGCCGAGGTACGAGCTTAAGCACTTGTGTTACGGATATTAGAATTTATTTATTTAATTAAGATATTAGAACAGTGGTATTACCCAAATACATAGACATATTTTGTTACGCCCTTTTCCCTTAGGGGTAGGCAGACAAATATTCATCATATGAATGTTTGTTCTGGGTGGGGATCGTACCCATAACTCTTGGCAAGATCACTACCGAATGCGCTATCGAGCTAGTCGATGGTACGTTAACGTTAATTACGAATATGTTTACATAGCTAAGTTATCTCAAAATTTGTACATTAAAATTCTTAATTACAGTATACCTACCTAATTTAAGAACATTACATTTAATCGTAATCGCCTACGGCTCCGCCCCGGTTTTAAATTTAATTCAATAGACAAACTGACGTGTCGATTTCTAATAATACAAAGTTTGCATATCACGCATGTGTCGAAAATGTATTTGTAGAGGAAAATAAGGTGGATCAAGATCGTGCCATACTGCCGGAGATGTTGTGGATGTCAAGGCTTTGCTGTCACCTATACCATCTCCACTAGGGCGTTGAGGGGTACCGCGGGGTTTAGTGGGTATAACCCTGCCACTTACCATCTTCGGCCGGAGAGGGGGTCTCCGACTCAGAGACCCCTGGGAGTCCCACACACCACCCTGTCACCCTCCGGTGACAGTTCGTAAAGCATTCCCCGCGATAAAAAAAAGGTTCGTGCCATATGGCGTTTGGTTCTCTCTGCCTACTCCGGGCAGTGGCGTGAAGTTAGTTAGTTAGAGGAAAATAAAACAAAATAATCATAAATGCTTGATTTTTATTTGGAAACATTTACAAGAAACATTCTTTTAACAATAATTAAGACCCATACTTTGTATTGGGCATCGGCAATTGACATAGCCTAAGAATTATCGTTAATATTATACAGTACTTAGCACCGTTAGACCTAAATTAGACTAGACATTTAATTTCGTTAATTATCATTGGTATTATTTACAATTTACATAAGTACAGTAGAAAACACAAGTCTGAGACTAAATAAAGTTATAGTTTGTTAGATCAGATGCCGCCGTTCTGTCTTAATTACATATCTAGTAATATTATTAATTGTCACCTACTTTATTACGAGTTTGCTATTGATACAATAATTAATAAAGAGTATTTTACAACCAGTTCTAAAAAAAAAAAATACGAAATATATTAACCGTCATTAAATAAAAAAAAAAAATTTAAGGATTAGTAACACCAGCCTTAATTGCTTTTATTACAGGAACAATGATGAAATAAATTTATAAATATATTGTACAATTTCCTTTTTCATAAGTGTTGTTTGGTTTATTGAATAAATTTTATTAAATGTTTCGTCTCAACTATTCAAAATTGCACACGAAATTAAAAAGATAAAAATAAGTATACAATATACAATTCAGAAAACAAAATTGAATTTCTGATCTAGGTACAGTTATTTAGTCTTACACTCGATTTTAAATTAGTATTCATGTACACAATATCATTGAGCGCCGTTTACACAGATTCGAGCGATCATATTTGTTTTATGCATTCCGAAAACATTTACGCTTCGCAATAAAATCCGAACAAAAAATATTTTCGTTATTTCATTACAAAAGTACATTTGAGCACAAATACCTTTGATAACATGATGAATGGTCTAAATATGATAGTCTGATTTAAAAATATTGGTATTTTTGAAAGAAAAATCTGTTTACAACTGTGAAGAATAGTTCAAAATAATTGCTAAAAATAAAACCCATTTCGTTTGGTCTTGGAACCAGAGACACCAGCCACGATACCAAATGCTAAAACTAGGGTCTGTAATAAATTTCATGAATTCGAATTCCGATAGAGACAAATGCTCGTGACGAACAGGTTAATTCATACTAGAGATATAGATTTTTGCACTTGAGAATTATAAATAAATAATAACTATAAAAATTCTTCAGAGTGACACATCAATTCCCTAGTTCCACATTAAGCTTAAGCTTATACTATGGATACTAGGTGAACGGATAGACATGTACTTAAATACTTTTATCAATGTCCATGACTCAAGTACAAATGTCCATGTTCATCACACGAAACATTTGGCCCTAGCGGGATTCGAACCCGCGACTCTTGATTTTGTGGCTTTGACCCCTCGACCAATGAGCCTGTCAATTTTAATTTGACATTCGTATTTATTTACATGTCACGTATCAAATTTGGTGAAAATTATGTTCATTCAATTTTAATTTTTACGTTCGTTACATACAATTGATTTTTTAATTTTATAGTTACTTTTTATATCAATGGTTAATTACTCAGTAAATTAATTAAAAGCTCGCTGTCATGTTATTCCGTTATCTACACTTAACACGAAAAAAACAGAAAGTTATAAATTCAGTGATTTTGCTAAGTTCATATTTAGTTAATAGAATTAGTACAATAACTTATAATGAAATATAAATAATATAAGTATATATAAATTAAATGTAAAGCTAAATAAATATATTACAAAGTGTACTTATACTTATAATATATGGGCCTAATGTACACGTTCAATGTTTGCGGTTATTACACATTACAGTCGTCGATTTGAACTATCTAAAACTAAAATTAATCCTAATCAGTTTAATAATTTACCATGGCACAAAATTAGCTGAAATAAAAATATTATTTTTGTTTAATGCGGCTTACAAAACATGGCTGCGAATTTTCCCTCTTGTAAAATGTTATATTCCTTTAATAAAGTACTAAAGAATTAAACATTTAAATTAAACTAAACATTTATCAATAAAGGATTTTATAAATTTTTAATCATTTCTATAACCAAATTAACCTTATTACATTACAAAAAAAATTGATACTTTTTTTTTAATTTCATTCCAAAGAAAAACCGACCAGTTTGATTTATAAGTATGTTATCGAAAAAAATAATGATGTTTATTTTTAAATCTTTGGCTGTTATTTAGACGGTGTTTCAAAACTTGGTCATTATTTTTATTTAGCAATAAGGCTGATAAGTTTCGAAATATTGTCATAAAAAGAGACATTCCAAGTTTACAAGAGTCCAATTCGATACTAACTTTTTTGGTAATGCTCAACATGTTAGAAAAATAATAACGGATAAGCTTGAGCCGTTATAATTCTTGAAGTCAAATCTTAAAGCATTTGATATAGAGTCGATGACAAACGAGGACTTAGCAACAGCGTTAAATATAAATGTCAAGACTTAAAGCAGAACGTTATACAAGTCCCGAATTTAGTACTCTTACATAGTGTGAAATAAAAAAAAATTAAGCATATATTTCAATCAAATTAAGGAGCACACCTTTCTCCAATAAGCAAAAAAGTGTCCAAATATTCAGCATGATACACGTTTGGGTTGGCCACGTCTAACAAAGTACAAAGCAACCGACAAAATGAAGATTTCCCCTTTTATTTATAACAATTTCTCTCCAACACGCGCCTTCAATAACATGTGAGATTTTATTCTCGACACAAAGGAGGTATTTTCGCTACTATACGCCCCTTGTCTGTCGCTCACGTAGTGCGTACGTGTGAGTAGACAAAATTATACGCGCTGTGTGAAATATAAATAGTGTCTCGCTTTGCCATGTACAGTCGAGTGTAGTAAGTGAATATAAATGTATATTGTTAAGTTATTACTTGGGTGCGGAGGTAATAGGGGTATTCACCTCCATACAGACTAGTGTAGGACAGTCGCCTGAAATTCGAGGCTTTTCGTTTAAATCCGGACACATTCCTCTGGAGTTTTCATAACTATGTACGTGTTTATATTATTATGTATATATTATTAGGTATACCTGGAAAAGGAGGTACCTACCTATACCTATCTGAAAGGATAAGGGCTTGCGCCTGAAATGTGAAGGGATTTTGTTCAAATCCCTGCCCCTTTTGTATTTAAAATTGTGGTAAGAATGCTACTAGCTTAGCGGTGGAGAAAAAATTGCATTCAACTATGAACGTGTAACCGTGATCCAATTTGTCTGGTTTCCTAAGTCACTCACGTTCTCACTCTGTTTGACTGGCTCGATGGCGCATTCGGTAGAGACCCTGCCCAATTCGCCAAGAGTTGTGGGTTCGATCCCCACCCATGACAAACATTCGTGTGATAAATACTTGTGTTTGTTCTGTGTCTGGGTGTAAATATCCAATATTTAAGTATAAATTTGTACAACTGTTGATTCTAATATCCGTAACACAAGTGCTTAAGCTGCTTACCTCGGAATCAGATCAATGTATGTGATGTAGTCTGATATTTATTTATTATTTATTTAGTATAATTACAAGACTTGATTATTCCATGATCGTGATTCAATGATCCGGTAACAAAATACTTCTACTACTGAAATAGAAATCTAAATGAAAATTTAAATTAGCAGCACTATAAAATATAATGAAGTACTTTAAAACAATGATTATATACTAGCTTCTGCAAGCGGCTTTGCTCGCGTGGTACATCGATAAAACATAGCCTATATGTTATTCGGGTGTAAGAGCTATAATTATGTAAAGTTTCATTAAAATTCATTCAGAAGATTTGGCGTGTAAGAGTAACAAACATCCATACAATTATTACAAATTTTCGCGTTTATAATATTAGTGGGAGTTTGGTGTGTAAGCTAACTGTACATTTCAGTATAAGAGCTAAGCTAGTTGTAATAACAAGGTTTTTTCTTTGTGCGAATTTGACGTCTATTTGTAACTAAATGACAAGGGTTCTATTTATTTAGTTCCAGAAGATTCACCTTACTGTATGAGAAAGATAGAAGAAGTACATCGTCTCATATAGTTACTATTTGATCCAATTCCAAGAACCTGACCCAGAATTTTCAAAACCTAGTTACGGTTTAAGATGTTCATCACTGAGCTACCGCTCCTTGCCTTAATATCATTAACGTTTAAACTTGCACACATATAACGTGTATGTTTGACCATAATCCAGTTTGCTGGTCCCTTTGTCGAAGGATTACAAAGGTCAGTAATTGGTAGTCTCTACAGTGTAATTACCACGGTCGTTTAGGGACATAGCAGGGTAACCGACTATGAGACGTAATACTAAGAAGAAAATTAGAAAAAGTTACGAAATACTCATTTTGAAAATGTTTACAAGTGCTTTCCAATGTTTACTTAACATAAGTATGCCAGTACGCACAAAAAGCGATAGTTCATTAATAGGCATGCACGCACGGACTACTATTATTATATTATAGTATTGAAATGTTATGTACACATGTTGCGAAAAAGATTGTATTAAAATTTAATCACAGACATAGATTCTGATGCTTTGGCCTATCGCGGCCTTTGGACTATCGCGATACCGCGAAGGTACAATTTGGTATCCTGCTCGACAAAACTTAGACAGAAATAGAAATCTTCGCTATAGACTAGATGACTGAAAAATGTTGTTAAGTCCGTCAGTTAGATTATAAAAAAATATTGAACACGTATTTTTTTTTTTGTCAAACAAACATTGACGAATATACATAATGCATTCAAGTTGCGCGTGACATTACGCTTTCGTAAAATTTTTACAAAATAGTGACGTCACAAGCCCCCACCCCAAAACTTTGATGCTCTTTATCTTTGTGATTTTTTGTTTATTTGATAAAGCGAAAAATATGTTTCTAGTATTTTTGTATAATCTAACTGACAGACTAAATAGATTTATAGTTTTAATGCAGTCATCATCCCTGTAGCGTCATAATGTAGTCAAGGCTTTAGAATACGAGAAACTTTACGCTATTACAGTCAGACAGTGTCAAGTTGTTTTTATCTCAACGCGAAGACATTCGATGCAATAGTTTAAGTGACCATTAGCAAGGGAATACAATATTTACTGACACACCATTCTTCGAAGTTCGACGGCACACTCAAAATGGACTATTACACCGATAGCTAACAGATAAAACAGTTTAATAAGCCATTTGCCTGTCAAACAATGTGACTACATAGTCAAACGGTCTAAAGGTGTATACAGAAAAGACAAAACAATCTTAATGTATATTACAAAGAAGAAAAGTTGTATTTCTATTTGTTTTAGTGTATGTGTAAATATTTTGATATCTTTGGAACACCTTTGTAAAACTTCGACTGAAAGAATAACTATGTTTCTTGGTCGTGTTTCTTAGTAAAATCCAATCATTTTAAGCCAGTGTCAACTAAACTAAATCAAGTACGGTTTAATAACATTTCCATAAAAAAAATCATCCCAGTGGACCTACTCGAGTAATAGCGAATGCAAAATTAAATTCTGGATAAATGCGTCATTTAAAAACTTGGACATACTTATCCAGTGACGAACATCCAGCAGTTCTTCAGCTTGAAGGCGGTAGGCCCAATGCATAGGACCATTCGTTTATTTATTATTCGAAAGCTGCTTCGTATGAGACGCTACAATGAGAAAGCGCCCTATCCCGGGCCAATAGCACAACTGTCACGTTGCGACGCGCCGACGCGCATCAAACGCGTTAGCCGAGATAAATGTCGTCGTTGCGTTAACGGCGCACCGCGTGTGGCCTGACGCGGCCACACCGCCAGCGGGCGAAATGAGCGGGATTCAAAGACAATGTCAAAGTAAAAATCTTCTTTTTACAAGGTTAATTTTAGTATACACGAAAATTGAAACAATATTTATATTAAAGAATCAGTATAAAAAAATTACAATGGTATCTCAAAAGCTAACGAAATAACAAGGTTTTAGATTTACCTCATTGTCCTCCCATGCGTTTGCGCTTATTAGAAATATACTAACGGGATTAGAAGAACTTATGACAAGCGTTGCGCACACGCCATACAATTACTCACTTACGCCTCATTTATGGACGAGGTCCACATAGAACATGGTAATACTAAATACGGAACTACCCTCGCTCTAAATAAAATTAAAGCGACTGCCACTTGATCTTAGGAATCCTTAGAAAATGGTTAAATAAGTTGGATCATGTTTACACATCTATAGTTTTTTGAATGTGGAGGCTTCTTCACTGCTATTGGTATAAAAAATTATCAATGTGATTGAATAATTAAACACATAAAATGTTATTTGGGTTTTATTGCAAATTATCCTATGTTGGTCTCGGACTTAAAAATAATGTGCCAACTGTGTTTCTTGCCTAGCATGACGTAAAAGTCATAATATATCGAGACATATGTCCAGCAGTGGACGCAGACATGCTGAGAGAGATGTCGTAAAAGGCGACTAAAGCTATATGGGGTTTTGGGTATGTGATAGTGTAATTTTCCATCTAATCCAGCCCAGTTCTGATTTTTGGCTGAATGTGGTTAAAGGAACCTGCTGCCCCTTTGACTCTGCCTACCCCTTTGGGAATTATGGGCGTGATGTTATGTATGTATGATAAATTATCTTATTAACGATAAAAGCATATTGAAAGTGTATGCCATGGTTAGTAAAGAAAACTTTGGAAAGAACAAAATATGATACAATGTAAATAAAATATTGCTGCCTCGTTTCTTGTTAACTAAAAACGCACTTTTCCTGGCCAATGGTCTTCGACATGTCTGTCGAGACTTCTAACGCCAAATTCAAAATGTTTTATGCCTTCGTTAGATTCTACATCTAACTGAAGATTTTAAGGTGACGTAATTAAAATGTACCCATTATAGAACTGATAAAAAAGAACGGAAATGCTCACATTTCGAGCATACCTGGCTAAAAAAAATATAATCGGTTTGAAGTAGGCATTTATTATATTAATAATAGGTAAAGTAATGTGTTCTGAGCATTTCTAAAAAAACAAATGTTTTAAAAATTAGGATTGAGTTCCAAATATATTTATAAATACTATAAAAAGGCGTGAAAGGCATTGTTTGAAATTGAACAACAAAATAAAATGAGAAGTCACCTAAATTTCATAATTTTTCCATTCTTCTGTAATATATTTTTTACAAAAAAGCAGATACCGACAATCCGTCCATTCACTAAAATCGAAAAAATCCCGAGGTAGTTAAAAATACCGCAAGGTACTGTATAGTAACACTAGTTTGATTATCACAAAACCATACAAATTCAGTAGAAACAAGTTGGAAATATAAGTCGTAATCACACTGACGGTTTTTCGTTGAGTCATTGTAACATTTAGTTAGTTAAAACACAAAAAAATAATTGATAGTACGCATTCCCCAATGAAGGAAAAAAAAATCTACGGATATTTTTTTCTGTTGAAAAAAAGATCATAAATGTTAATTCTAAAAAAAATACGATTTTCACACTTTTAGGCCTAATGATACAGGAGAGTTTATTTACAATGTTTATTTTTTAGGAGACCCTAAAAAGAAAACTCAACAAATCAGATTTTTACTTTAAATTTACTTACATTTTATTTATACAAATAAAACATTTTATAGTTAACAAAAACCGCCAGCTTGACACAAAAATATGGACGCCACAAGCTCACACCGACTTACGTAATTCGTATAGAAATTCGTAAAATTTTAATTTACAAAGGGTTAACTAACAAAGGAACACAGTCAGAGATTAGTGTAATGATTACTAATGTTCATAGTGTATATACACAATACATATCATTAAAGCACACGCGGTACATAAGCATTATGCATCCAACGGTGGATCCTAAAGGTAAACCAATGAAAACCTTACTTAAACGAAAGTTTTGCTACAATTTCTTATAAAAACACGAAGAAATTGGTCGCTACCAGGTGGCAATTTTTTTTAACTTAAACCAATGGACAGTAAACCATCTATCAAAGTAGGCATATACATTTAAAGTCTTATTTAGTATCCATATATTTGATATGCAAGTTCTGTGGGAAATGGTTATTAAACAAATGATTTCCACGAATAAAATTAAATTTATGGTGAACTAAAATTAGGTAATCATTTTCGTACAAGTAGATATAGCAATTCTCATCTCATTTTGAAATGTAGCCGTCTAGAAGAAAAATCATCGACTCATTTTCCCGTTAATTTACAATAAGCAATATATTAAAATTTCTATTAATTAATATAGCCACTTTCGCTTGCTAATTACTAAGGCTTCATCAGAAATAAATCGGCAGTAATTAGTCTCTCCGAGTTTCAATCTCTTTACCGCTTTTGCAAAATAGTCACAAGGGGTTTCAATATTAACTTCTTTCTCTAAAGCTTTCGATAATGAAGATAAAATACTTTGAAACTGCGAGCATTAGATGTATGGAATGTGATTTTGATTTATTTATATGCTGGATCAGCTTATTACGGAACGAAACATGATCTTTAATATTGATGTGCTTATTATTTATATAATTATGTCTTATGTGATTTATCTGGGACACCTCAAGGCTCACAAATAGGCCCTCAACTATTTCATAGCTTCACAAATCATATTGAATCCTAACCAGTGCCCTTATTTAAAATTGCGTAATATTGTTTTTTAAACTAGTGGATCTAACAATTTTGAAATATTACGTAATCTAGATACCCTGTCTTAATGGTGCAAAGACAACTAAATGTACCTAAATATTAGAAAGATTTTCATAGCAAAACACGGATGACTGGCTCGATGGCGCATTCGGTAGTGACCCTGCCCCATGCGCCAAGAGTTGTGATTTCGATCCCCAGCCAGGACAAATATTCATGTGATGAATACTTGTCTTTGTTCTGTGTCTGGGTGTTAATGTCCAATATTGAAGTATATATTTGTCATACCACTGTTGTTTCTGATATCCGTAACAAGTATCTACTTATGACTTACCTCGGAATCAGATCAATGTATGTGATTTAGTCTGATATTTATTTATATATTTAAAATTGAAATGAGCTATGAAGGACACTACTTAGTACACATATAACAAAGCCGTACGCCTCTTTGGCTTAATGATATGCAACAACAAACACCACACTACCAGTACAAGATACTTTTACAAAGTCTTAGGCTTTTACTTAACGGCCTATTTAAAGTCTGGTTTCTATCTAGACAACTTAAAAAACATCCAGATAAAGGATTTTATAATTATTTACGAATCTCAGATTATGGAGCGATATTTGGTCACCAATTTCATCAAAAACACCCACACAAAAAAAATACTTTAAAATATTTTCTTTTGGCAGAGAACCCACTGGAAGCTACAGTGCTGATAAAATAAATGCTTTAAATCTAAGCATTGCATTAAGTTGGAGTTAAGACCGAATCTCTGAGAACTTTAAAATAGAATATTTGTTTCACTCATATGTCTATTTGGACGCCATTTTCAGAACGCGTAAAGCTGGGTCATTATTTCGTCATTCGATTTTTGGAAATACCTTACAAACCTGACACCTAGATCGCCTTTGGTATGAATGATTTGACGACTTATAGATCGTTAAAGTCAGGCTACATTTAAATATCTTTAAAAAATCACGAAGTTGCGTAGTTAACAGCCATATACGTACGTACACGAGTGTAGGAAATTCAGAAGAGATTTGTTTTAAATTCATTATTTTACGCTTCTACCATTCAAGTTATTCAGAGTAGAAAAAATGCTACTTTTAAGAAAGTTTATATAAAACAAAGCTTGTTTTCCTCGCAGAAAGTTTAAAATACGGACGATAAGTAACAAAAAGGGCTCAACTCTATTTGGGTAACAGTGCCCTCAACAATGTGAATAACAGTTGATCCCAACATTCGCCTGCATCTAAACTTGACCTAACGGCCCTAACAATTTCAACAACAGTTCTCCCGTCCGTAACAGTTCGTCTGTCAACCCGAACTGTTTACACATCAGTAACCATTACACCAAAGTCAACGCTTACGTTACTATGTACATCGGAGGGTTTGTCTTATATACAGCTTTCTTGGACTCGATGGGATGTGGTCACGACTTCTGGTCGAAGCCTGTGTGCAGTGAGTGATGACGTCACGCCCGTGGCTGAGTTGGGACTGCACACATTCACACCTTTGTTCACTCGTCCTAAACTATGATACGACTGGAACAAAGAGGTTACTGTTAGTAGTGATAGATCGTTTCGATGAGCCAGATTTTTTTTACTGTTCATAGTTCTAGGAAACTAAGGGGTATGTGATAAGAATACTGGGATTTCACATCAGATATATTATGTTTCAATTGTAATTTAAATGGTGCAAGTAACAATATTTTAAATTGCCTAATAAAGTATTAAAAAACCTATGCTGCTGTCAGAATCCATAATGATGATCTACCATTGGCTTCCAACCAGTGGTCCGTGGACTGCCGGTGGTCCGCAAGACTTATTTTATCTTATTATGTAAATTTTGATGTGACTATTGAGCCAGCCTGTACTGATGATAGATACCAACTCCTTCTATACTGAGTTGAAAAATTAGGGTCTAGTCTGTTGCCACGTTCTGTCCTAGCCCAATACATCAGACTCTCTCTGAGAATTATGGCTCATGGAAATGGGTTTACGGCATATGTATTACGTATAAGTCAGTTTTTTACGTATAAGTTGGCGGACCCCGGGCTTCGGTACACGGACTCAACCGGGACAACGCCATGCTGATGACGATGATGTATTACGTATAAGTCAATGCTCTTATATATCACTGAGAGTGATAGCTCACGGAAATATTTCAAGAATGAAATACGTACACTAGTCAATGGTATTCTATAGTCTTTCTTCCTAAAGTCGGTGTAGTAAGCGCCCCCGTCGGGCTCGGAGCGGACGTCTTCGCCCAGTTTTGGTATCTTGCTGGTAGACGGCGGTCTCTGCAGGCTCATGTACCCGTTTGAGACCGGCCGACGCTCTGTTAGATAGAAATAGATGGTGGTGATTGGTCTTGAAACTATATATGAATAACGTGAACCAATCGAAGGAAAATCAGAAATTTCTAGAAATTTCTCATAACCACTTCCAAGAATTTCAAGAATTTTTTAATTAGTATTTGAATGGTTAACTTTAATAATGTCTTCATATTTACTTGATTTTGACTAGATTTATGAAAAGATAATTACGATTAAAACACATCACCCAAGTCAATGTATTTCCGTTAGAAATTTGGACACACTTAGACAGTAAGACAGATAAATTGTACAATCTTAGTTTCTTTTAAATTAAAACATACATGTATTTCTTTTAGAATAAAACTGCATTAATTTTTTTTTGCAAAAAACGGAAGACCATATTTTTAACTAAAAGCGCACTTATTATAAATAAACTTCCATTTGGGCTTATCTGTGCTATTTTCGTAGTGTACAAAATAAAATTTGACTATATTTTGTCACATTTTAATTGGAAAGTTTACCGTATTCCAATATTTATAAAATTACACGCTGCAAATAGGTATCAAGTTAACTCTTTGTAGAGCAACACTATTAGCAGCATATTCAGAAAGCAGCAAGTGTGAGCATAAAACATTCTATCTAGCAGGATGAGGACGCCTCCTGCAAACGATTTTCTAAAAGGAAATTACAAAGTCTGGCCGTACTACCTTTTATTAAATTTTCCTCCGGGATCAAAGATTTTCTCTCCACAAGGACTGGATCTGGTCTTTGACTTAGACTTTAAGGACTTTATGCCCACAAATGAAAGCTGGGACTTTTGTATCTTTATTTCTGTCTGTTTTATTTGTTAAAAGAAGTATTTTTTAGGAAAGTAAAATACATGTCTCTAAATTTGTATTTATTTTTATATTTATTAAAGATTTAATATTTTATGTATGATAAAAGTTTAGTATAAAGAAAAATAGCTGAACCGTTGAACTTCCTCCCTTATTTTACTCGGATATTTCAGAAAAAAGCTAAGTATAAAACTTACCAATATAAAAATAAAAGTGAAAAATAATCTAAAACTGATAGTATTTTTACATTTTCTATCCAAATATGCACTATCGGGTTTTTATGAAAAAAATAATAATTCAATACTCATATACTCTGATGGTAAATATATTATTAAGTGACAAGATTTATAACTGACCATATAAACAGGGTATGATGTCAGGGTCTGCATCGTCCACGTCCCTCGGCTCTGTCGCGTGCAGGAGCGCTCCCCGCACCCCGTATCCCTCCCCCCTTGGCTCCGTACTGCTATTCCGGGATTCTACCTCATGCTTGACCGGAGTGGGGCAGTGGCCGGAGCGCTCCACATACATGGCCTCGCTGGGGAAAAAAATAAAACGTCAATATCTTCATCATCATTAACCTACTTTCGTCCACTAGGTACTGAGCATAGACCTTCACTAATGAACGCAATTGAGCCAGATTTTTGGCTTTACTCATCCAGTGGATGTCTGCTTGCTTGCTCTCGGAATATTTAAGGATCGAAGGGTAAGATAAGGTTTGTCTAAAACGGTGTGGGATTTCTTGTAATAAAAGGGACTGTTTGAATGTTACCAGCAATTAAATAGGCAGGTCAATTATATAAGGAGACGCGCCTCCGATGCGAAGAATTTACGCTTAAACCTAACTAAGTGCAATTTAAACAATCGACTTATTTAAAATTTAAGTGTGTTTTTTTCGCCGACTCGGTGACATTGAAAAGTAATGTAGGATTCTTGTACCTACATTGATTGCCCCCTATCTGAGTTAGATATAATAATTGACTATTAACCACAATATCTAGCTCAGATAGTACCAGAAATTATTAATAATTACTTAGTAGCTTGTGCGTTGAAGCATTACGAAACTAAAGATTAAATTTACAATAACGGGCATTTAATTTATTGGACTATTATATATATATTTTAACTCTTATTTTTCTATCTTACTATTGAAGAATAAGTTTCAAGAATAGTGAAAAAGAAAATATAGGTATTATACTATTGCTACCAATTTCCTAGCTGCCACGGTTCAAGTTTAAACTTAAATCGGTAGTAGCTTTAGAACTGGCAAAGAGTTAAATTAAAATTTCTACTTCAACTTTGACTTCGCTGAAAGTTCTTATATTCATATCGTTTCCACTTATTTAGTTTGTGAAAATATACGCTGATGTATATAGATTAGATTAAAGCTAACAGAAAATAAATAAAGATCATTTCATTTCATTTCATTTCATTTCAGTTGTGATAATAGTTGTGAACTATCCAATAGGACCTTAAGCAAGAAAAAAAACCGGCCAAGTACGAGATGGACTCACGCACGAAAGGTTCCGTACCATTATCGTTACAACGTTAGACACTAAACAATTAAATATTCTGTAAATATTTTTATTGTATATCTGTTGCCGCTATTAATATCGAGCACAAAATGGCAGAAAAATCATGTTTCTTGTATGGGAGCCCTAATTTTAAATTTATTTTATACTGTTTTTAGTATTTGTTGTTATAGCCAACAGCAATACATCATTTGTAAAAATTTCAAGTATCTATCTATCATGGTTCATAAGATACAGCCTGGTGACATACGGACGGACGGGCAGCGGATTCTTAGTAATAGGGTCCCGGTTTTTACCCTTGGGGTACGGAATCCTAAAAAAGAATATCATAGTCACGTCACGTCACGTCACGTCACGTTACGTCACGTCACGTTACGTCACGTCACGTTACGTCACGTCACGTCACGTCACGTCACGTTACGTCACGTCACGTTACGTCACGTCACGTCACGTTACGTCACGTCACGTCACGTCACATTGTATTATGTAATGTATTGTTAATTATGTTCCTACCTGAGCGGGGCGTGCTTCGCGGGCAGGTGTCGTTGTCGCGCGGCGTGTCTCCGATACAGGACGGCCAGCACGCTACAGACGGCTGCTGCTAGGAGCGCTGACATCGCCGCAATCGATGCCAACACGGGAGACACGCCTAGCGTGCTGCTTTCTCCTGAAATAATGTGTCTAGTTAGCTTGGGGAAACTAGTTGGGTAAACAAAATATTTGTTCGTCCATACAAGGACCATTGTCTAGAAAGACTGTAGTAAATTGGTTTAATTTCAAATTAAATTTCAAAATTATCTTTATTGATATAAGAAACAAAAAAAGAAACAATACTACTACATTACACATTTCCAAATTCATGGTCTTCCTTTTATTTCTAACACTATGTTATTTAGCAACAAATTATCCCTATGATGAAGCCTTTCAATTGCTAAAATAAAGCTACAGGGTATTTTTTTATTCTCGTGTATCGGCTTCTATTCCCGGTTCAACCATGCAATTATTTAAAAATCTATGAATGCAGTTTAAATTGTATTTTATTAAAATACTGTCTTCTTTCAGTAAAATGTTCCATCTACAATATTCAAGGTACTTTCCCTTCATGTGGCTCGCGATGGGACGCCCTGTATATAAAGAGTCCATCTATTCTGGCTCTAATGCTATATTTAGATAGGTATTCATAACTTGTAAGTGGAAAGGCTAAGTTATCAATGTAACCAGACTCGCTTAATCTAAGGTCTCGCTCCAAACGTCACCTATAACAGGGACATAATATTAGAAAGAATCACATACATATATACATACATAACATCACGCCCATAATCCCGAAGGGGTAGGCAGAGCCAAAGGGAGAAAGAATCACAGGATCGTAAAAAGTATATACCCAGTTTTAAACCGATTTAGACAGAACTGAGCAACGAATATTTGTACCTCACAAACACTACCCACGGATGCCATTGCTAAATTGTTACGTTGCACTGATTAAAGTTCAAACACAAACAGAGTTAATACCTAAAGCTGAACACTATGAGTGTTCGTGCCGGGAACAAATTGTGAATTATATCACGCGATTACTGCGAGCGGTGAGGTAGATGGAAGTTTTAAAATGTATTTGAATATGAGAGAACGAGGTTATGACTGAAGTTAAATGCATCCCTGGGTAGCCTTTTGGTGATCCTAGGCTACCTAGTAGTCGTAATTGTAAATGCAAAAGTTATACTGTCTGTTTGTTACGTCAGGCGTAAACCACTTCATATATAGAAAAAAAAAAAAAAAAACATTTATTGGACGCACAAACAGGAAAACGAAATTTGACACAGGACATAATAGTACCTACGAAAGAAAAGAAGAATCAGTAAAAAAAAGCAGATAGGCGCCAATTGGGTCCCTGCCTCAGCATTATGCTACTGCGGCGTCAAGCTAACGCCGCCAAAAAATTAAGTCAAAATAGTTATCAATAGTATTGATTAGTTTTAAACCTATCGATATCATCTGGTTGTGTTCGTTTCATGAAATAGTTTTGTATATTGTTGATGGACAAATTGATAGTTATATTGATTTAATCTATATCTATACTTATAATAAATCTGTAGAGAGGTCAATTCTGTACATAAAATATATTTTCAAAATAACTATCAGGGGGTGATTAGTGATCGATACTGATGCCAAAAATGCAATCAGTAAATTTTTTGTCTGTCTGTCTGTCTGTCTGTATGTTCCTTATAGAAACAAAAACCAGTCGACGGATTTTAACGAAACTTGGTACAATTATTTTTCATACTCCTGGGCAGGTTATAGTATACTTTTCATCACGCTACAATCAATAGGAGCAGAGTAGTGAAGGGAAATGTTGGGAAAACGGGAGAAGTTACTCAATTTTTTAAGCTTCCGTCGCGTGTGCAGCCTTAATGGTTAAAGTTACATAGAAATCATGTATGACGGAAATAGTCTTTATAATATTAACCATAAACGCGGGTGACACCGCTGGCACAGCTAGTTCATTATAAGATATTAAATCGGTTCTCTCTGCCTACCTCCCTAGGGAAGTGGCGTGAAGCTTAGTTAGTTAGATATTATTTATTTTTGTTACAGTTTATGTTAAAAATATAATTAAAACATTTGATAGTGTTGCGGATAAGAATCCTTACTTCATATTACAAATTTATGCAAACATTACTTTATTTGGTTTTTACTGCGGTTAATTTTTACGTTTTCAAAACCTCCTACTACTTAGTTGATAGTGTTTTGATTTGTAACGTTAATAATTTAAAACATTTTAACACTAGAAAAGGACTTAGGTAATTTTTAAGCCTGGAAAATACCTCTATAGAACCACAGGAAGTTCGATAGAGCCTCTGCAACAGATGGAATTTCAGGCGGGCAGATTCGCAGCTAGAAGCTGGTTTATTATTTAGCACAGGTACGGCTACAATAGAGATTTAGGGAGTAAAGCCTTGCTCGGTACATCCGACAATTTGTGCAATACCAGACTGTTCCTTTCGGATCATATCGGACAATGGTGCGCTCTCAACCCTATATTTTTAATCTTATTAAACTTAATCAATATTGAACGTCGAAATCCACGCTGACATGAATTTAATGAAACGTCGGATCATTCAATCCAGCACATAAGATTTCCTAGGCAAATATGGTATTCTATACAGTGTGATTTAGAAAAATATGGATTTCTAATATTTTTAGTGAAATGAAATGAAATAAATTTCTGCGCAAAAAATTGTAACAAACTCTTTTGAACGTCACACTTTTTTACCCTACCAGCACCTTGACGAGAAGAGGTGCCGCAAGAAACTACAGATTGCCTTTTTTAAAAACATGTTTTACTTATCCATAATATGTGGTACCTACACTAAAATATCATGATTAAAAACAGTACATACTATAGTAGTAGAATATATTCTAGAATAGAATATCGTTTACAATTATTTGTGTACGTGATAGCCAGAGATAATACTTTAAAACCTTAATCTGTTAAGTTTCAGTATATTTTTTATCAAGAAACAGCTATTTGTCTTAAGTCTGCCTGTTTACACTATCATCACTGTTTCTTGTTTCCATAACACAAGCGCTTAAGCTACTTATTCCAGAATCACATCAATGAGATGCTGTCCAATATCAGTTCAAGTTGAAGTCAATCGATATCAACTTCGGCAACAAACTCGAACACTCGCTGTATCATGTCATTACGAAGTTTGCACGCCTGCACCCGGTGGCAAATTAAGTCGTTGCTAGCGTGACCGTCATGCCTTCATATCGCTAGCGTAATGAAGGCGCCGAAACACGAAATCCCCTAGTTGCTTGTAATTCCGATTTTATTGCGAAACTAACGTTAATGCCAATTTTCATATTGCTTCCTCCGGAGTAATTCTAACGTTGAAGCCGAATAACCATTTGGAGCGGGATCGTGTTCATTTGTTGATAGCAATCAAATGGCCATCAAAAGGTTTGATGGGACTAAGATTGAAGTAATATACGTTATTGGTCTACAAGGTAAATTGTCCTTAGCAGCAAAGAATTTCATACTACACGTTAAATAGAAAACATGTCTTGATTATTATGCTTTCGTTTGATGCTTTATTCGTTTGCCTCGCTCTTTCTGTTTAGTTCATTCAGCCACCAGTTAAGTTAGAAACTTGAAGACTTACATTGGGGACATTATTATTAATTTAAAAAATCGTACAAAAATAATACAGTGACATTTTATAATGGACTTAAAAAAATTAACAAAGGTGGCTAATGCAATGCAAATGTTACCCTTTTAAAAAATTTTATGTCTCTTTTTGAAGACTAAACCGGTAGTAACAAAAAGTCAGTACAAGAATACAATTCATTTATGTGTGAATGGATTAGGAGCGAATTATGTCAAAGTTTCAAGTTGGACCACAATGCTGCATGTCATCTTAAATTGCTTAAACATTATGTACTTTCTCAAACTAAAAGCTAGAAAACACTCAAAACTCGCGTGCTATTAGAAAGTTTGCAAGCCGTTCATTTGGTGCAGAAAATGAAGTCATTTGCGTTAGCGTGACACTAGCGCCTTCATATCAGTTCAGTGTAACACGAATATGCACTTCTCTAGTCGCTTGTAATTTCTTATTGCAGTGCAAAGAGTATTATTAATTCTTTTTAAATTGTTGAACATTTTAAGTGGAAGTGAAACTGTAAAAAATTATAACATTTTTCTTATGAAGTAAACTAGCTAGTTTCACGACATTTCCTGTGGAATTGACACGGAAATTTGATCTCATTTTTGTTTCTAAATAAGAAATTAAAAATAAACGTGACTAGATAATTAATTTAATCGGTACTGGTAAATTTCGCACACGTTAAAATGGACTCAGGAAATGTATTGTCTTACATATCTTAATTTAAACATAGATACTGGTAACTCAGAATCCAACTTTCTCATCTTTAGATTAAAAACCCGTGTGTACGATAATTTCTTTTATATGCTATTCTGAGGACAAATTCCCATTGTTGCTGCACTCCAAAACATCAACTGTATCTGTTTAATCTGTACATACATGCTATACCTCAAAATTTTTGAAGATAACGCGGTTTAACAATTAAGGCGGTTTTAATTTATTAAAGTTACAAAAGGTTCAATCAAAGAAACAGGATCATGTACAAACAAACATGTTTCTTCTTCCGCATAGGGGCAACAAAACCCCATGAACAATCCATGGCCAAAGGAGATAAGATACATTACGTAATTACTCCTGCATAAAACAACTGTTATACAAACATCGTTTATCACTCCTTGCCCTTCTACTGTTTATTTAATCCACATACATTGTGTTGGATCAAAGCATATTTTCGTCGGATTAAAATTGAAATCAAAATTGCTCAAACAATACCCGGTACCCCTGAGACTGAAATAATTCAGAGCAAACATGGCGTTACACAAAACGTGCAGGTGACAATTGTTTAATTTTGAGGGTTCTGTGAGAAATATTTTTGTTTTAAATGCATATTTTCTTATTATTCAGATCTTTTTTCATTGTCTGACGGTCCAAGCGCGAGATAACGATAGGAAGATGGTGACTTTTCTTCAAACAGACACTGACTTTCTAGCTTCAATCGAAGCATTGTTTTTTATTTTGGGAGAGGCCTATGTCCAGCAGTGGACGACGATAAGCTGATGACGATTCTGTAATCTCATAAAAGTCTCTTTGGTCGACTCAATTAGTAGATCTTAAAGTTCCAGAATGTTCTAACGATAAACTACAACAATCAGACTGACTCATTAGGGGCCATCCATAAAGTACGTCACACGAATTTCATGATTTTTACCCCCCCTCCCCGTCCTTTTCACAGCTGGTCACATTTGTGGGACTCCCCCCTCCCTAGTGTAACATCACAATTGCAATTTTACATCCAGAAATTACAAATTATTATGATATTAATAAATTTTGAAATGTGATGTCACGAAACTTAGGACCCCTACCACACCATGTCACACATCGTAGACCCCCTCCGTCCCCCTTTACGTGTGACGTACTTTATAGTAGGCCCCTTACTAGGTCTTAACACGAACAACAACACCCTGCTGATTCCCCCCGGTCTCAGCGGGATGGTACGTAACGCATTCCCCTGGGTAACCAAAAAAAAAAACAGGTTTTAACACGAACAAGAAAACGTCTCAAGCTTTAACACGGGAACCCTAAAAACAGTCGGCTATTCAAACATTTCCCGTGCAACCGTAAATACAACTTGTTTTACATTAGTATCAACGCATTGGGGAACTGGAACGACGTCTGTGGTCATAACTTCGGCACGTTTCGCGTGGAACTTGAATTTGTTTGGAAGTTGGCTTGCATCTATTATTCCGCGGGAGGCTGGTAGCGAGGCAGCGATTATGATCCGGGGTGCCATGATCCCATTAAAGTAACTAAGGGGAAATATCGATGGAAATACCGGGAATAATATGTATAATGATCTTTAAAATATTAACTGTTCTTCCGGTACTAATAAAAATAAAACGGAAAAAGGAAACGTCTTTTTTTAAAATTTCATACAGAGAGCGGCTTTTAACCAAGGCGTGCAGGTTCAAACCCAGGTAGTACATGTACCTTTAGGTTTTTCAAATCTATGTACGTATTTAAACCACTAGCTAGGCGATGTAGGAAAACATCGTGATGAAACCTGCACATTCGAACAACTATGGATGTGTAACCATGATCCAAAAAAAAAAAAAAATCTGGTTCCCCTATCTATAGGTTACGAAGGTCAAATCGGCAGTCGCTTCAATGTAGTTATTAAGCCCGCTAAAACCTGGATCATGTTCTAAGCGGACCCCGTCTAAACACGGGACATAACACTAGGATGATGATTACAGAAAAAAAAATCACTGAGTATAAACTTACCGGTGAATTTGGCTTGTCCCTTCAAAGTGACAGTCTCGATAGTGGACACGTCGCTGCGGCCCTTGGCGTTGACGGCGTACAAGTCGATCCTGTAGCTCACGCCTGGTGAGAGACCCCGAATCTCGAAGAACGGGGGGGTCTTATTCGTGGACACATTGTGGCGGACCTAAGGACGATGAAGGATTTGTGTAATAGGTACTTGAATATGAATATCGCAGTAGATTCATAAGTCAATTGAGATTAAATATAGTAAGGGTAGCTTTTAGAAAGATTTTGTATAAATGTTTTTAAAAAAATGTATAGGAATGTAATTCCACTTCATTGTAAATGTATTATTTATATAAAACAGTAGGACCAATTTCATCATAGAGCTTGTACTCATTACATTATTGGATATTTATTCAAAAATTTGTCCATATTAAATAAAGTTGATGATGTACTTTGGATGCTTATATTTTTTTGATTATTTATGGATAGAGATCGAAAGTTCTCTCTTTCGACTCAAAGAGATTCTTTCAAGGCAACAAAAAGACTTACAATTAACGATGGCAGTTCCAGTAGTTCCATCAGAAACGTCTGCGGCAAGCCTCCATCGAAATTCTCTACGCACTCCACGAATAGAGAATCGATGCTTTGGTTTGCCACTGAACAGTTTTGCAGATGGAACGGACGACCTGTAAATAATTTATTAGATTAAAAAAGTTTATTAAGCAGTCATCCTAAAAACATTTCGTTAGTCACTACCCTGACTTAATAACTACGGCTGACAACAATATACTATATTATTATCAGTTGGTTAAAGTTGTTGTCAGTGACAATATTAACCTATTGATAACAATAATGGTCAAAGTTTTTGTAGCACATACCTGCAGCAACAAGCTGGAAGAGACACGGCACTTTCTGTTGACCAACGGTATTCTCTCCGTAGCAGGCCAGGGTTCCATACTCCATATCGGTTGTCGGAGTGTAGTTGAGAGTTGAAGTGTGCCCATGACTACTATATAACCTGAACAAATTAAAGTAATAGGTTAAAAAGTCTTTATCAAAAATAATATTATAGTCATGATGTAGACTGGCGAAGGTATTATTTGTTATAAATAATATTATATATTCAAAGTTAAAAATCCTTTGGTCCCTTATCGGCGCTGCTAATCTTAAGAGTTTGAACCTTTTATACTTTCTATCATCAAATGAAAAGCAGCAAGGGAAGAAAGAACTTGAAAAAAACTACTTCACTACAAGCTTTCTCTACCAATGCAGCTTAGTCTAAAATTCTACCTACACCGCCAATATTCTGAGTAAGGATCAAATATACCGTGGTGGTATTTCCGTCTGCTCTCCTGAGTTATTGAAGGTCCAGTGGAAGGAGACCAGCGCAGGGTTGGCGTCTACTGAGCAATGCAGCGACACGGTCTCGTGTTTCAGTGCCCCAAACAGCTCGCCGTCTCTTTTCTCAGCACATATCGGTGCATCTGTGGGAAGAAGACAAAATATAATAAATGGATAAAAAAATATAAACAATTTCGAAGAATATTATAAATTTTTGTTTACTTATTAATATAATGGCGGCTACCCGTGACTTAATCCGCATAGTCAGCGTTTCGCTATAAAATCAATGACTGAAAAGCTTTTGTTTTTCTGAAAAGATTTGTTTAACTAGTTTGTGATTTCGCATTCAAATCCATTCAATCGTGTTCATGTTATGCGCGGACAAATAGAACCACAAACAGTTTGTGTGTATGTAAAAAAAAAAAAATGCAAAACTAGTCCTGTACTCATTTTTATGGCTAGGAATATTTTATTGCATTTATTGCAACGATTTTTTGATTTTTAGCTGAAATCAAGTTTAATCATGCTTATTGCTTATATGAGGGATATTTCAAATCAGCAATATTATGGATGATAAAAATACAAGAGAGAAAATCAGACTTTACAAGATCATGCATAGAGAGCTTCTCTCTAAGTGACATGTTTGATCTTCATACAGGACAGCTTCAGAAAGTATATGTATATAATAGTGTCATCCGTTCTTTTTAAACCCTTATAATTCATCGACTGTAATTAATTGATGATGTTCATCACACGAGCGAAATTCAAATTCATGACAATTGGTTTTGCGGATCTCGAATATTAAGCAAAATTTCGTTTCAAAATATTGATGTTATACAAGATATATTTATAAAAACATAGCAAATAATTATAATTACCTCAAATGGATATTGGATTTGCATATATGTCGGTATGTATCAATTCGTATTATTGGTCCAAATTAGGTCATGCTCAGTGACCAAACTGTAATTGCCTTAATGATCTATGTACCAACTGAAACCATTTCGTCGACAATCCCCAGAGATATTAATATTCTCATTAAAAACGTCCCAGCGGTAATTACCTCTTCCATAACTTCGCTTTTTAAGGCTTAAACTAGAGAAAAAGTTAACGGTATCAATCTTGGTTAAGTTTTAGTTCCTCAGTTATTCGAGTCCAACCTTTAGTTAGTTGCGAACTGTGAGGCTCACTACAGTTTTATAACTAGGCAAGTTTTGTTCCGTCGTTGTCAGCGTATTGATATTGCAAGCGTTTTGTAATATCGTTATAAATGTTGGCTAACTGGTCAAGCGTGAAATTTGTATCATCATGTTCTTTATTATAATAAATTAGGTTTGCATAGGAGCATATACTGCTCCTATGCAATGCAGTACAATATTTTTTTTCACAATTTTCCATCAAACCTAGACCATTGTTCCGTGTTGGTCTGGGACTTAAAAAGAATCTGTGTTTTTTGCCTAGAATGTCATAAAAGGCGACTAATGATATATCGGATTTTGGGTATGTGATTGTGTAGGCGACAAGCTAGCCACTTGTCCCTACTTTTTCTCAATTTCTATTTAACCCAGCCCAATTTATTTTTGGCTGAATGTGGTTAAAGAAGACTGCTGTCCCTTTGACTCTGCCTATCCTTTCAGGGATAACGGGCATGATGTTTGTGTGTGTGTGTATAATTTTTTTTCTCTTTCACCTCTCTCAGTCAGCCATCACCGAGTTATTCACTCCCAATTTACTGATGCATATGTAAATATCCTCTTTGGTCATCCTCTTTATGAATAGAAAGACTAAGTGTAAAAAAGTTCTTATAGTAAATTACCCAGGATTAGCAATTATTTTATAAAGGCATTGTATAATTTAAATAAGTATTAAACATTTTTGAAGTTTATATAATTTGCATAAAGTACAAGATATTGTATCAATGATCTCGAAATGATGCGTTTGCAATTGTTCGTAATTCATGTTGTAAGATAATTTATATTAAAAAAGTGTTTTTTCTTAGTAAGAAAAGGCCTGGTGCTATTTTCAAAACGTATCCATAAAAAAACCGACAAATCGGCGACTTTTGTTAATGTTCAATACTAAGAACTCGGAAACTTCACACAAAAAAATACGCTAAAATAGTCTTGTAACTATTAAAGTTTCTTCCCCAGTCGACAAAAGGTCAAAGAAACTGTCCAATTAACCTTTATTAGCACTATGTATTAGTAGCATTATTAAATGCAAAAGAAAAGTTTGTGTCTCTTATAAAATACCTATAAATATAATGGTAACAAAAAGCAAAACATGTTCCTCAAATTCTAGAACGGTGATTAAAAAAAAAACTCATTTTTGATTTTGGCTAGTCGTTTAAGAAGTTTATTGCTCCTTGACTTATGGCTTCTCTGACTACCATTTAATTAATAAGTGCTGGTGTAAGGATATTGACATTAAACTCTTGAAAGCAACACAACCTTGTTCATTGTGTATCATCGATCACATGAGTGCTCAAATGTATGATCTAGCCTCGACATGTACACTACATCTCAACACAGACCATTGTGAAGCAACCACACAAATTCTTTATACGTACTGCAACTTCCTGTACTAGCGTACACAAAGGAAGCATTTCATATCAGGACGTCGGGTTGCCTTTAGCGGGGCGTTGCGGAGATCCGGAGTGGCGTCCGGATAGCCGGACGTAATAGGGATGCTGGAGAGTGTTCGCGAAAAATTCTAGGATAATGTTTGAAGGGTTTCTTGTTGAAGGATTTTGTTGATGTTTGTGAATAACTTGATTGGTATGTATGGAGAGCAGTGCAAGGAATTAAGTGTGAACGGTAGCAACTTTATTTTCTTTTTTCTTATAGCTTTTATTTTTTTGTATAAATAAATAGAATATTATATTCTTTCTTAAGTTTTCAAAACAAATGCTTATACAAGCTCATTAATTAATATAATCATTAACGAATTTTATTATTTGATCAAAAATTCGTTTTTTTTATTTTACTTTTACTACTCAACTGAATACTATTATAGATTGCACTTTTTTATTAAGAAGCTGTAAGAGGAATAGAGAAAGTCATTTGATCTTTACTATCTATACTGTAAGATCGCTATGTTTTCACGCCTAAAGTTCTAAACCTATTGTGATGAATTTTTGGCCGCCAATAGTTTCAATATTTAGAAAGGACATGAGCTACTTTTGATCATGAGAAAAATAATAGATCCCGAGTACTACACGGTCCAGTGAAATTTATTAACTTTTGAAGTATCCAAAAAAAAAAAATGGATGAAGTTTCTGTACATATTTATCAAACAAAATACTCACATCGAACTAGCAAAGTGACAGGGTTACTGGTCCCCTTTCCTTCGCTGTTAGCAGCCATGCAGGTGTAGTCGCCAGCAGCAGCTCTGGTAACGCTCTGCAGCACCAGGCTCTGGGCGCTGAGGATGACGCCGGCTGCCTCGTTGTGGAAGATCTCGTTGTTCTGCAAAGAGATAGTCAGTTAGATACAGGGCTGTGTTATGGTTTAAGCAAAAGAGGCAACCGAATAGAGGTATCGAATAAGGCGATGTGAAAGAAAATAAAATAAATTTTGTTTTTTTTATATCTTCTTCAAAGAACATATATAAATCGTCACTACAAATAAATATCTTTAAGAATGTTCAGAGTGAGGGTTCTTCAACTTGAACAGTCATTATTGAGGAGAGCGAGTGTAATGAGTGACGTGAGACTTTCGTATTGGTATTCCGTACAAAATGAATGTAAAAATGTATTATGATAGATTATTAAACATGTCAATTTATTATTGCGTATCTTTTATATTATGTACAAACAAAGCTTTTCAGTATATCAAGAAAAGTTTTTGAAATATAAAATGTAAAGGTTCTAGAACAAATGGCCTAGTATTTCTGCATTGCACTTCCGTTCACTAGAGTGACGTCATTCGAATGGCTCCAACGTTGTCCGTATTCAAGGCACATACGTCATGCGTATTTAAGGATCGCAGAGCTGGTGAACCCGACACAAATGTGGATTAGCCTCGACAGAGAGTGCCTTCCTCGTCCTCGCGTGGTTTATGGTGTAAATCCGTCCTGGCTGTTTCGTGCGAGATATAGCGTCCAAATACATTCCAAGTATTCTAGTTACTTTGGACATTGTCTATAACAAACTAGCTATTGAATTTGAATAAGGAAATCCGTGTACTAAAAATTGACATCTATACTTATAATAAATCTGTAGAGAGGTCAATTCTGTACATGAAATATATTTTCAAAATAACTATCAGAGGGTGATTAGTGATCGATACTGATGCCAAAAATGCAATCAGTAAAATTTTTGTCTGTCTGTCTGTCTGTCTGTCTGTATGTTCCTTATAGAAACAAAAACTACTCGACGGATTTGAACGAAACTTGGTACAATTATTCTTCATACTCCTGGGCAGGTTATAGTATACTTTTTATCACGCTACAATCAATAGGAGCAGAGTAGTGAATGGAAATGTTGGGAAAACGGGAGCAGTTACTCCATTTTTTAAGCTTCCGTCGCGCGTGCAGCCTTAATGGTTAATGTTACATAGAAATCATGTATGACGGAAATAGTCTTTATAATACATATTAACCATAAACGCGGGTGACACCGCTGGCACAGCTAGTCATAAATAAATTCTTATAAATAATTTCTCATGGAAGACATTTATCATTCTCAATCACTGATAAAAAAATATCTTAATTGATATTCATATGATTAATTTGAAATCATGTTCGTGAGTCAGTTAAATATGAGTTGGGTAGGTTCTAGCTCATCTTGAAGTATCATTATTGTTAGTTTATCGACTGTGCGTTCGATGCGCACAAAGTATAATATAACATAGTTTTACACAGCTTCTAATAGCTTTTTTCTGAAGAAGCAGAGAGAATTTTGGAGTTTTAAAATCAATCTTCTAAAAAGATATCTATGAATGTGTCATCCATATTATATGACATGATTAATACGCTTGGTTCCCATGTATATGCTTTACAAAGGGCATATTAATGTTTAAATAGTTTTAATAATTTCAATGGCTAAATTTAATAACCTAGCTAAATCTTTGCCTTTTGGACGAATCCTCGGACTAGGAGTAAAAGAACAGAAAATACCTTGAATTTACTTACATCGTGAAACCAAACAAGCCGATGCGTCTTCGGATTGGCCTTCACAGTGCACTCGAAGTACACGTCGTCACCTTCCTTGATCTCTTCCGCGTTTAGCTTTGAGCCGATCTTGAGATCCACTACCGGAACATCTGTCAAGGAAAAAATGGCATTGTATCACTTTATATTTGACATGAAGGAAGACATTGCATTGACATGAAGGCTAGGACCAGCTAGGACCAAGTATCAAACATGAAGATAAATGAAATCGAAATTTGACATGAAGTCTAAAGACTTATATAAGATACCTAATCTTAGAAGTGGTAATAAAATTAATACATACATACATTAAGCGTATATACAAAGGCATAGGTACCAAATCGACTTAAACAGTTATTAATTTACATATATGGGTTTACAGTACACCCACGGTTTTGACGTCAGGATGGCGGGTGTACCTAATATTTAAAATATATTTGTATGGACGTAGGTACACAGATTTTCAGGAGAGGTACGCAAAAGTACACAGAAGGTACCAAATATCGGCAATATGTTTAGGCTAATCTGAGAAGTACACCCGCCATTCTGACGCTCACGAATAATTCCACATATTCCAATGAATTTGAATTCTCGCAGAATTCCGGAAAACGTTTTATCAAACCACTTAATGGGACGGGTGGGAATCTTTCATCTACAAAAGAGCATAATACACACAGAGCGTTCTATACAATTACGCATTACTCACAACGAACACCACAAAGGGAACAAAAACTTATTCACGAGACCAAAGCAATTTGGCACGAAACACTCACAATGAACGTTCAGCCTCCACTTGTCTTCTATAGCAGAGTCCTTTATCTTAGGGTTCTCGGCGCGACACGTCAGATACTTCCCGTCGTCTTCCACGCTTGGCACTAAGCTCAAAATGCTTAGTGTTTCGTTGTTCTCCGAAAACTGCGGACGAAATTCAACGTTAACGTCACCATTCACGATTCAGTTTTGAGCTACAACTTTTGTGTTAGAAAATTTTTAGGATTTTTGTTTTCAAATGTCAACCGAATAACAGTTTTGTTTCCACAAGAGCAATTTAGCTTGATGGTTGTAGACTTATGAACACAATTTCAAACAGGCTCGCGTATAAAGACAGAAATTTTGATATGGCAATGCGGACTGTGCGGTTTTTAATTTTAAACTTTTATGACTGTAGAAAACTTTGTTGGAGTTTTACAAAATTCATCTTGGCGACAGCACAAGTATTTAATATAAATTTTTAAACTTTGTTACAACATTATGTGAATCGCAATGAAAACGTACATCGTACACCTTTCTATTTCTATACACAAATATTAACAAACAGTACATATAAAAAAACCCTAATTTTGACGAACATGCATAAAAAGTTTAATTATGATGGGAGACATAAAACCTGTGATCCAGGATTATAGCAAACAAAAATAATTTAATATCTCTATCATTATACAAAACAGATTTAAGGTAATGTTATAATAACCAACCTTGATAAATCTAGAATCTTGAATGAAGTGTACTAGACAAAAGACGATAAACTACAGTTTTGGATTTATTTGTCCGGTGTCTAGCAAGAAAAAAAAAAAATTTTTGATAATACGCCATAGCTTAACCATTCCCGTTTTTAATACAAAACAGTGTTTTTTTTCTATCATGTCTAGCATTGGACGGTGAACCTGTTACTCTGTTTTTGTTAAATACTGACCTTCTTTTCCATCCTTTTCAGATGGTTCGTGTTCTTCCACCACGTCACATCAGCTTCGGGTCTGGAGCCTGTCGTTTTGCACTCAATCTCGTATCGCCTGTCAGCCGAAATCTGCTTCTCTTTCGTCAATATCGTCACTGATATTGGTTTTACTGGAAGTAAAATTTTATGTTAGATAGTGAAATTTAACTGACTGCTTGTTTGGTAAACGGATTCAATGCAATTTTATTTGTTGCGATAAATAATAAATAATAGGGCTCAATTGAATTCAAAGATAATTTTTATGTAATGATAAGGCTATTACAACGTGTTATGGTTATGCTCAAATTTTTCTTTTCTTCAACGATGCCTATTAAAATTCACAATACTAGGAATATCATATTAGCATTTTAGCAGGTTGCTTATATCCAAAATGTCACATGGTATTACATAACATATGAGTTTTAAGACCATCAAGGAGACGGTTGATGAGACTTTTATCGAAGAACGCAATGATGCGTAAACCATTTAGGAGCAAAATTTCAGTGTGCCTTTATGATAAAAAAGGAGTCTCTCGATCTAAACACAGCTGAACCACTTAACATTCAAAGTGAAGTAAACAACAACATTAAATATTAAATGAAATCGTATTATTTTTTTTTAAAAACCTGAAATGTTCTAAAGCTACTAAACATTTAATTTCAAGAACTAAACATTTTAAATTAATAAAAACCAATTTACTTTATGGCAAACTGTAATTTAGTAATACTATATTTGTATTCAATATTTCTGCTTTATTCTAAAGTATCTAACGGATTATAAATAAGTTAAATTTATGTCCTAGATATAAATGCGAAGCTTTTGCACGAAATCCATTTATATATTGTTAAGTAGATTTAATCCAGTTCATCTTTGTTTAATATAGAAATAAGGAAATTCATTATTAAAATGAGTTTATTGTTTTAGAAGTTCGTTCTCTAAGGAGACGAGAGTTTGTGAAGGAATCACGTCAGTTGACATATTATATGGTAGCCATTACCGTATTTAATTTATTACAAGCTTTCTCCCTTTTTCCTGATCATCATTAACGATAAATTTCCACTTCGTTTATGAAGACTTTAAACATCATTTAACTTTACAACACATACATTAAGTACTTAACCAGCACTGATTCAAAGACGTATATTTTTTGTAGCTAACAGTATACCCACTCAGACCTTATCCACATTCTTAATATTTTTTGTTATAAATCAAATATTATGAGCAACCCCTGAAAGAGATAACTAACTAGTTTGTTTTTTATCTACGTGTATTAAAAACCGATTTAATAGGGTAAAGAGGTCCCGGATTCAAACCGCGGGTCGGCCCAAAGAAACGGTCGACCACCTGATCTCTTTCCAGTCTTGTCGCGTTGTCGTTTTACCGAAATATGTGAGTCAAGGACCGAGAAGATAATATTATTATTGATTAATACTCACAATTAATATCTAAGATGAGCACTTTCGTCTCCGGCTGGACTAAATTCGTGTTGGACGCTTGGCAGACCAGCCTCGAGTTGAGATGCTGCCGCCCGACGTTGGGGAAGGTCAGTGTGTTGATCGTGACGTCATCAGCCCTCTGCTCGTAAGAGTCGTCTATCATCTCGTTCTCCAGGTACCACGTCACTCGGGGCCTTGGTCGACCTAAAATGGGAAGGAATATTAAAAAAAAAATTACAAATATGTGTTCTTCGTTTACTTCTCCACTGAAGCTGTGGAACTTTGCCTTAGTGTTTTTATGAAACTCTTTTTTTGAAGTTCTGCTATTGCGGTAAATTTCGCACAGTCATGCCGAAAGTAATGCGGCTTGAATAGATATTTGCTATGAATGTATAAATTTAAGTGTATTCTAGTATTGCCAAATATTAGAAAAAATCAAAAAAGTAGGTACAGTTTGAAAGATTATGCTTTCCACGAAAGGCTTTTTCAGTATTGAAACACGATTTGTGTCATCCTTCATACTTTGCAATATTTACATAGCTTTTTCACTAAACCGATATTTACTGAATTCGGTATTAAAATTACTAAGTTTAATATACATACCAGCGTTACAACACATCAACATGTTTTGGAAGGAAAAATTATAGTCCAAATATAAAATGACAATTATACTTCACTCGAAACGCTTCCACGAATCAATTATTCACTGAACCGGCATTAGTAGGACAACAGAAACCTCCAAATCGTCGCATGTTAGTTTTAATGACTAATCCGTGGACAAGTCCGCTACAATCCCTTACTCGATCGTAATTGCGATAAGGAAGGTCATTTTGTATGACACGAACTTTTGTTGGCTGTAAAGTGTTAAATGTTCTAACCAGTTTTGTTTTAATATTGTAAATGTTGTCCGCAAATCTTTTTATAGTATCTATTAAAGTATTTATAAACAAAGGCTTAGTGTTTAAAGATGACGTCATAGATGTAAGGGAAATTGGTTCAGAAATTCAATGGTGGTTTCGCACTAGGGATTGCAATCCAGCTGTATTTTCATCCAGCGTCATGTGCTGGTTCTAGCAGAGTTAAAATTGCGCTGGGCCCAGCTGGCTTTCTGGATCCAGTATTACAATCCCTATTAGTAGTGTGAGTAGGAGACTTTTTAACGCCGACAAATGCATCAGCAACTCTCTTGTGGTACTGCAGTTGTCCATGGGCAGTAATTACTTATCATCTGGTGATCGTCTATGTAGTATCTGGTGATCCGCTAGCCCATTAGCCATCTCTAATAATAACATAGTAGGTGCTAAGCTATAGACAATGATGACTTACCGTCTGGTGACCTTGGTGCAAAAGTAGAGTAACAAAAGAGTGACTTACCTCCTTCGACCTCACAAATTAAATGCACATTCGATCCTTCATTGTACGGCTCGACCAAGTTCCTCGCCTTATCTTTCTTTTTGGCATCGTATATCTTTGGACGATTTGGTGGAACTGGAAAGAATAATTTTACTATAATATAAACTATAGACAAGTTATTTATAGAACAAGCTCACATCACTCTTTATCTTTTAGTAAAATATAAACAAATGTGCCGTAAATGCAAATAATTAAGGTAGATTTTATAAATATTTATTTTTAATTATTCACACTAACATACTTACTTTCTAGATATAAAGTAGGTATAATTATAAGCTTGACTTGTATTATGTATATAAATAATTAAATAAATATCAGACTACATCACATACATTGATCTGATTCCGAGGTAAGTAGCTTAAGCACTTGTGCTACGGATACCAGAAACAACAGTGGTATTACAAATATATACTTAAATATTAAATATTAGCACCCAGACACAGAACAAACACAAGTATTCATTACACGAATGTTTGTCCTGGGTGGGGATCGAACCCACAACTCTTGGCGCATGGGGAAGAGTTACTACGGAATGCGCCATCGAGCTTGTCAAAGTATATCACACTATACAGTGGAAGTCCATCCGTACAAATAACATAGACACACTTGAATATAAACGTATGTATGTAAAGATGAGAGCCAAGATCGTAGCAAATGGAAAGACATAATTTCGGCGTACCCTCATGGGAAAAGGCGTGACATTATCTGTTTTTATTCAATTATATATATTCAGTACCTAAATATAAATACATTTATAAACATCAACAAATTGAATACGGATAATCCTGTTCATCACACTCGCATTTCTCCAAGCGCGAATGAAACCCACGACCTTTGATTGTGTCTTTACCCCATTATATTATTTCCTATGGCTTCACCCACGTGACATTTGATTTTTCACAGAGGCTATCATGCCTTAAAAATCTATATTTTTTGTGATAAAAGAAGCATTAGGCCGGTTAAAGCACAATAGCGAATTGTTTGAAGGTGAAACTTTGACTCGGATAACATTTAAAGTAAGGCCTTATGTTTGTGGAAGTATAATTATTCGTTATTGCAATCTCACCGACGCAATATTCTTCGTTTACATTAAAAATATAGCATACATACTTACATATCATTACGCCAGTAATCCCCGAAGGGGTAGGGAGAGTCTAGGTCAACTAGTATGTTAAGTAAAGTCCTACGAACATGTAACAGACAGATCTACTTTCTCATTTGTGTCTAATATCAGTAGAGATGTAAACTAGATAATCTTTACGCCACTTCCCTAGCGGGGTAGGCAGAGAGAACCGAACGCCATATGGCACGACCCGTACACACCTCACTTGCTTCTTCAACATTCATGATCCTTTCATACAAGCTCTGCGGTTTTTATGGCTCATATCACCTTCTGTTAACACATAACCAATTCGGTTGTGGCAGATAACAGTTCTAATTACGCATTGTATATCTGTTTAGCCAATCTATCGTCATCCATTCTTTCCACATGTCCGAACCACCGGAGCATGGCTTACTTCTTACCTTGACGTAAAGATACTGGTGTGCATTTTTTAAAATATTCCTTTATGTAGACCTACTTAAACCCTGAAGTACACATAGTTTTTAGCTAGGAACATCATACTTACAAATAAATAAATAAATTCTCCAGACTGACACACCAATTCCCTAGTTCCAAACTAAGCTTATGCTTGTACTATGGATACTAGGCGAACGGATAGTAATACTTAAATTAAATACGATTATAAACATCCATGACTCGAGTACAATTGTCCATGTTCATCACACGAAACATTTGCCCCTAGCGGGATTCGAACCCGCGACCCTTGGTTTCGTTGCCAGGGTCTCTGACCACTCGACCAACGGGCCAGTCGAAATATTATTATACCTAATATGCTACATAGTAGGTCAAAAAGTTTAAACCAGTAAGTAAATGGCTACATATAGTTTAGTATAGTTATAGTTTTAGTTTGTAAGCAAATTTTGTAATGTGCCAAATAAACATTTATTCTATTCTATTCTATTCTAAATGAGCGTACCTACATAATCGCGTGTTGGTGCTGAGAAGTTTCTGTTCCATACCATTATTTCGGAGGGTGAACAACCACGAAGCTACGGAACTTAGCATAAACTAATAAATGTTTTACAACACCATGCTAGCTAACTAAACTTCACGCCACTTCCGTGCGGGGTAGGCAGAGAGAACCGAACGCCATATGGCACGATCCTTACACAACTCACTTGCTTCTTCAACATTCATGATCACATTCACAACACCATGCTGCCGTGTACAATCACCAGAACATGCATCTAATCATGTCACAAATTAAATCACTCCTAACTAATAACATAAATGCTTGTCTGTTACGTTTTTTGCTCCTAAATCACTTAAAGGATTGAAAAAAAATCTGTACGCTAAAGTTTGAAAACGCATAAAAAACCCAATCATTCTGGAAAATGTGATGTATCACACATGATGTAGTCTATCTTTTTTGCTGTATAAAAGACCGGTTAATGCGAGTAATTAAATCCAAAATTAAACTTTCCTGAAAGTTTCGAAATTGCTTTCAATATTGCAGTGATTTTCATACTAAATTCTTCGGAATATTTTAAGTAGAGGCGTCAAATTGAAAAGGTTAATTAACTTTATATTAATACGTGTAGCAAAAACTTTGTACTCCTTTTTATAAAAATAACGCGGACGGTGGAGTATGAGATTTGATACAGTTTAAGTTTATATGGAGAAGGAGTGCAGAAAGCTAATATTTCAATAAATAATGTATTAGCAATACTTGTTTTTTAAATACAAACTAAAAATGTAATATTATCTTTTACTTTGTACATACATACATACATAACATCACGCCCATAATCCTCGAAGGTGTAGGCAGAATCAAAGGGGCAGCAGGCCCCCTAAACTACATCCAGCCAAAAATAAAACTGGCTGGGTTAGATGGGAAATTGTGAAAAAGTAGTGACAAGTGGCTAGCTTGTCGCCTACATAATCACATACCCAAAACCCTATATACCATTACTCACATTTTACTTTGTCATTCTGTTTATTCTTAACATAGAATGAATAAAAAGACCGATGAATATAGAAACAGCGAAAGGTGCGAGCTAGGAAACCAATGGAAGGATGTGGTTGCAGCTTACTCCATGGGAAGAAAGCTTGATCTTATGCATGCTATTTTAAGTAGTAAAAATCTTCATAAGAAAATTAAAATTTATTTCTTTATAAAATCTAATCCTCTGGTACTTTTATGTAAACTTTTTTTTACTATCACTTACCGTTTCCCTAATTTGAATAGCAAATACATTTTATTTCTTTTTCAAACCTTCTCGGGGGTGATTTTACAAAAAAAAATTACAGTTCGTTTTTAAATATTTCAAAGTAACTAACTAGCTAAACTTCACGCAACTTCCCTAGCGGGGTAGGAAACTTATATTAAAAATTCAAGTATTTACCTCAAAACTCGTTTTTCAAGGCCGTTTTTCAAGGTCGCTATTTTCTTTTTTTCTTGACGTATAAATAGAAACAGGATCCATGCATTCCTAACAGGATAAAAGATCTGAATAAAATGTCTCTTACTTATAACAGTGAAGTTGACTTTCAAGTTCCTCGTCGGAGAGTTCTTGAAGTCGACCCGACACCGGTACACGCCAGCGTCTATCGCCTGCACATCGTCTACCATCAGCACAGCTGGCGTCGCCCCCCCTCTGAAGAAGGCTCTGTTCCCGAAGACTGAAGGTGACGACCAGAGCTTCGGCTGTGTCATACTGCGGCCTCTGATATCGTAGCTGAAGGAAGAAAATGTTAGCGATTAGTGTTGCCGAAAAATCGATATTTTTGTAATCGATAGTTTAACGGCCAAATCATTTATACGACCGATAGGAAAATCGATAGTATCGATAGTATCGATGTCTTTGGTAGTGGAATACTATCGGTAAATAGCAATACTATGGATAGTATTGATACTATGCTCTTCAATATCGTACAGACTATCGATAGTATCGTTAGATCATTGGTTAGTAGCGATCGAAACTATTGATACTATCAATAGTATTGCTTTTTACCGATAGTTTTCAGTATTGATAGACTATGTCACTGAATACTGAAAACAATGTCTTAGTAAAGTATAACCTTCACTGTCCAATTAGATTATTGGGAGTCTTGTAATTACAATTTTGTCAGTTATTACTCTCTGCACTACGCTTAAACGTCTCAATATTAACATCCGTGTAAAGTTAGTCACATTGCTAAATTATGGCAATGACTTCATTGTCATGCTACCTTCTCCGTCTCGTATGAGGTTGGTGAAATCATTTCCCTATCAACTCGGGTGGCCACATTTTGATGTCCATCATTTAGAGGTATGTATACATTTTCGCCCGTCTTGACGATCAATGCGACATATGAGGCCTGCCCAATTCACCGAACAATATTTAAAATTCCCGCTATAATAATGTATGATTCGTATGTGTGTTCGTTTGTAATTTTTAACCGACTTCAAAAAAAAGGAGGAGGTTCTCAATTCGACTGAATGTTTTTTTTTTTTTTTTTTTTTTTTTTTTGTATGTATGTTACTCGATATCTCTGAGAATTGTTAACCGATTTCCAAAATTTTTTTTTTAATCGAAAGGGTTTACTCCCGAATTGGTCCCATTGCCACCAAGTCAGGATCTGATGAAGGGATCCCAGGAAAATCGAGGGCAACCCTCAAACTTTATAGGCACGTACAATGTGTTTTAGACATTTTCTAAGATTTTTCAAGTATTTACGTATGGTACTTATCATCTTATGATGGTGAGCTGATGATGGAAGGTACAAATCCTTAACGATTAGGAATTAGTTTATGATTCTTTAAATATTGTTATCTTTGAGAATTGTAAGACGATTTTTAGAGTTCTTTTTTTTATTCAAAAGGGTATATCCTGGAGTTGGTCCTATTGGTACCACATCTGGATCTGATGAAGGAATCTTAGGCAAATCGAGGGAAACCCTCAAGTATTATAGGCGCGTACAATCTATTTTAGTTATTTTCTAAAACAATTCAAGTATTTACGTCTGGTATTCATAATCTCATGTTGCTGAGCTGATGATGGAAGGTGCAACTCCTTAACGATTAGGAGTTCGTGGATAATTCTTTCAATATTACAGGGCCATATTGAGTGTTATTCTCGAGATAGTCTCAATTTCACCAAGTCTTGGTCTAGTGATGGGGTTCCATGAAAACGAGGGCCACTCTTAAATTTTAACGACATGTTAAGTGTTTTATTTATTGTTTCTAAAACGATTCCAGTATTTGCATCTCGTACTCATCATGTTATGTTGCTTAGCTGATGATGAAAGGTATAACTCTTTGAAGATTAGTAGTTTTAAGTAATTCTTTAAATATTAAAGGCTCGTTATACCTTTTCGTCTTTAGTCTCATAAGACCGGCACTGTCTCATTAAAGCAGCTCGTTTTGATTTGGTCTACCTACCTATTAACAAATTTCACTAAAAAGTAACAAATAAGTTAAATTTTAACAAAAATAAAAACCGACTTCAAAAAACCCCGCAAAAAATGTTTATAAAAAAACACAAGTAAAAACTGCCTTAATAGCTATTTAAATGTCCAAACACTAAAAAGTATAAAATAAATTCTATCGACTGCTTCGATGAAAGTATTAATCTTTAACACGTATTTAAATATTTACAATAATCAGTTAGTTTTGGAGTCGGTGCCAGCCAAACTAAAAAAAAAGTAGACACTTAATAACAAATTACCTTACTAATAACAATATGAAACAAATTAGTTAAAATATGAGTATATTAACTTACTATTGATTTTGTATATTCAAAACCCATTTTACCACCGAAATGATGATATAATTACGCGCGCTGGCACCGACTCCAAAACTAACTGATTATTGTAAATATTTAAATACGTGTTAAAGATTAATACTTTCATCGAAGCAGTCGATAGAATTTATTTTATACTTTTTAGTGTTTGGACATTTAAATAGCTATTAAGGCAGTTTTTACTTGTGTTTTTTTATAAACATTTTTTGCGGGGTTTTTTGAAGTCGGTTTTTATTTTTGTTAAAATTTATGTGTATTTAAATTTTATTACGTGTTTTTTAATGCAGCTTTTAGTAATACATCAAAGACGAAGCAACATCAAAGCCGCTCTGTTCCAGTTCCTGCGAAGTCAGGCCTATGGAAGATCATACAATGCCACGTGTTACGGTATAACCTCGCTTAAAACTATTTCGCTATTAACGATAGTACCTTAAATATTACACCGTAAATTACCTGTGTTATGTCAAAATTCGCTTCAGGTCTACTTTTAATTATTTAAAATATTTTTAGAGCTATGCAAGAGACAAAAAGAGGATGGAAAATAATGATTTAATAGTATCGTCATTGGCACTCTTAAGGCAAAGAATCCTCAAAATGGTATCATATCAACAGAATGTTATTGGTAGCACGTACTTATATCCGACGACATCACATACATTGGTCTGACCCAGTGGTAAGTAGCTTAAGCACTTGTGTTACAGATATCAGAATCAGCAGTGGTATTACAAATATATACTTAAATATTGGATATTAACACCCAGACACAGAACAACCACAGGTATTCAACACATGTATGTTTGTCCTGGGTGGGGATCGAACCCACAACTCAAGTCGCATGGGACAGGGTCACTACCGAATGCGCCATCGAGCCAGTTATGTGTTATTTATAACTCGTTGCGTAAATTCTAACTTAAAATATTTTATTTTATTTGATCATTTCTGACGTAAATTTAGGATTTCTAAACAAAACATTAGAATTTTGTTGACAATCAGAGTGGTGTTAGAATTTCAGCGACAATATAAAATCTTTAATGTAAGGCTATGAGAATAAGTTGCTCAGCGCGTTGGAAAATGTGCAGCGACGGGCCAAAAAACGTTTTAAGTAATTGCAGACTTGACTGTATCGTGGAGTAATAGACAGATGTCGCCACATAAGTAAACCAGATGTTTCAAATCATATACACACCGAAGCGTTTGTTGAACAGCTTACCTGTACAAAGGCTCTCCGTCTGACTCCTTGAACCACAGCACCATGACGACGTCGTCGTCTGAATGCAGGGGCTGAATGTCGCAGGGTAGCGACGCTTTCCTTCCCAGCACGCCTTGCACGTCTGATGTTGGTACTGTGAACAAAGATAACATGAATATGTTATTCAAAGAAGTGATCTTTCCTTCGCAGGGTATAGGGCATAGAATCATAGATCTTGAATTTAATAAATCTGGTTATCAAATATTCTTTATTGGTGTTTCTATTGCTACTAGTGACGTGTTTAGTTCCCGGTAAGAGCCACTTGAATCTTAAGATTAGCTAGACTAGTTATCTTGAATAAACTGCTATCGGCCTAAGTGACCTTAATATGGTAGCACAGAAATTGGATGAAGGTTGCGCACTTAATTATATGTTTGTGAAGGCTTCTTCACAATTTTAGCCGTACCGTAGGAATAGTAGTTGAAAGTCTGATTGCCTTGTTGGTCTAGTGGTAGCATGCGCCACCTAAGGACCAAGACGTCCCGTGTTCAAATCCCGGATCGGGCCAAAAAATTTTTGGCTGAGTATTGCAATATTGAAATTACACAGTAACAGCATGGAGTCAAAAAGTTAGTTAATGTTAAGCCATTGGTCCTGCGCCTGAGCTTTCTCCGGTCATGTCAAATTGCCGTCTTACTGAACTATGACAGCAAAGGAACAGAGAGGGCTGTATTTGCGCACACACTTGTACACTTTAACCTTTATACGGTCTTCGGGTCAATTTTGACCCATTTTGATGTAAATGTCAAACTTTTTCAGTAAATAAACGGTTTAAGAGTTTGATATTGTATGACTTTTAATTAATTACTGTTATACACGTATTTCTGAAATAAAATTAATAGAAATGTTTTTATTATTCGAGTTATAACTTTATTTACACTAATGGTCTTCGGGTCAGAATTGACCTCGAGTAAAAGCATCAAGTGTTTCTGTTATCGTTTCAATTGTTAATGTATCCTGTGACTACTTGAGACTTTTTTTTGTTCTACCCGAACTATTCTCAGTCATAAATAGTAAACCCCAGTTGAACAACGTCGGGTACGCGTAATTTATCAATTTATAATTGTGTGACAAACTTACATAATAATCATGTTAGACAGTGAAATAGAAGCGGAGTTGGACGCCCTATCTGATAGTAATGAATCTTGTTCTGAAACAGAAGATTTCATCGAAGAAGCTGAACCATCTGATAGTTCGGACAGTGAAAGTCAAAGTGAAGTGCTTGTTCCTACAATGACGTCAAAAAATGGGCAAATAAAATACTCTAAAGAACCTGTCACACAGGCTTGTGGAAGAGCTTCGAGAGAAAACATCATCAACTTGATCCCAGGTTAGAAAAATCAAGCTTTTGCTTATTTTTTCCTCCTGCATTGACACACACTATTTTGAAATACACTAATTTGGAGGGGAAACGCGTATTTGCTGATGATTGGAATGATATTTGTGAAACTGTTCTGTTTGCATACATTGGGCTACTACTGCTAGCTGGTGTGTTTCGATCAAATAATGAGAGTACTGAAAGTCTGTGGAATAGTGAGAAAGGAAGACCTATTTTTGCAGCAGTTATGTCACTAAACAATTTCAAAAAATTATCAAGAGTGATAAGGTTTGATAACAGACAAACTCGATCTGAACGACGATTGTTGGACAAGTTTACTTCTATTCGAGATCTGTGGAATCAGTGGGTGGACCTTTTACCAAAATTTTACAATCCTTCTGAAAACGTAACAGTAGATGAGCAGCTTGTGGCATTTAGAGGCAGATGTCCATTTCGGCAGTACATGCCATCGAAACCAGCTAAATATGGCATCAAATTTTGGGTTTTATGTGATTCTGCTACAAGCTATGTTTGGAATATTCAACCGTACACTGGCAAAGAAATAGGAGGTCTACCTGAAAAAAACCAAGGCATGCGTGTAGTCCTAGATTTGTAAAACGGGCTGAAAGGCCATAATCTTACTGTTGACAATTTTTTTTCGTCACATCAACTTGCACAAAAACTTGTAGAAAAACAAATAGTAGGAACTGTGAGCTAACAATAAACTGACAATAAATCACCCTTGATCTGCGTGAATTGTAAGAAATTCGTTTGTAAAAACCATTCTAATACAATTGTATTATGTACCCAATGTAATAAGGACTAGTTTCATGTATTTTACTTTTATATTATTGTTTCAAAATATAACTAAAAATTTAACTATAAATATTCTAATATCGTTTTGTTGTTATGTAATATGTAATGAATACTCAGTTAATTTACTTAAAAATAAATAAATATAATGTATAATATAAAATTATGTTCATTAAAAAGCTTTTGGTTATTTAACGACTTCTTTTTATTTTGTTTCTAATAGTAGGTCAAATCTGACCCAAAGGACGGCAACGTCAGTTTAATATCTCCTGCGCAATTGGCCAATCCTCGTTCAAATTGGCCGCCGTGACCAATACCGGTTAGGAGGACATTATTATTAGTTTGAATTCGTAGATCTTTGTCTCCCCATGAAACATCCTCGGAACTAAATAACATTTTACACACGTGAGGCGCCTGTCCTTACCAATTTAGCTATTCTCGTTCTCTCTCGACTGATTTTCTCATTACGAGGAACTATTAATTAATCCCGTTGCAAGATACAAGCCTCTTTGATCTTCGATCATCTACTCTAATCATAATTTTTCCAGTAATTTTCCTAATATAACCTTTTTCCCTCAGAATACTCGTTACACACCGCGGGGACGTGGGTGTATTCACGTGGGACTTTCAGATATAAAAATTGAATGTCTTAATTTTTTTTTTTAAATTGTGAAATGGGACGCAAAAAAGTCATTAGTCACAAAATAAATTGTCATTTATAAATAAAAAATTGGCATAGCAAAATGTTAAACGGATTCAACCACTAGCGATCAAATTTTTAAATATAAGTAAATTGATTAGCTTTATATTGGCTCTATATTTTATTTTTATTGGTCAGAGAAATAAAATGGTTTCTTCACGCATAATGTTATATTTCGTCAAATATTTCAATAGACGCATCATCCAGTTCACTCAAGTGGAATCTTGCAACGCAGTCACCTTTAACAGCACCGTAGACCAACAACTTCGTGCTCACTAAAAACGTTCGTTATAACACATATTAATTACATATCCCTACTATCATATCAATTTATATACGTGCCATTATGGTGCACAAAAATGTTTCTACGAAATGCAATAAGTCTCTGACGACACCGCCTAAACTACCTTCCGTTGTCGCGTATGAATTTTATTCATTTATATTGGATTCACTTTGACATTTCCTTTGAAGTTTCCATCAACTTTAACATGGCATTTTTTTTTTTTTTTTTTTTTTTTTTTAGTTGGGGAAACTCCCACGAGCCGTCACCCTCTACTCGGGGAAGTAGAGGGCGGTGTGTCGGACTCGAACCGACTAAAACCCCAACGTGGCCTCCAGCGGCGCAGTCCCGGAGGAGCCTGTATCCCCACTGTCGGGACTATACGACAGCTCCTCCGGTGATGCGCGTGCCGCGCTATGCGGCCCACCTCGCGCGGCGGTGGTCGATGCTGTACAGCCCACGACAACAGTCGTCGGATGCACAGCACCGAGCACGCGCGCGCGTCGAGACATGCCAGGCCACCCAGCATGTCTCAACCACTCCGCCCAGGATTCAGACGCCGATCATCCCCGTGACCGGCGTCGTGGGCCCACTCTCGCGCTGTGCCCTCTGCTAAGCCAGAGGGACACGCGGAGAGCGCCTCGTCGAAGGGGCCGCCTTCCGCCCGGCGACCCAGATTGAGGGTCTAGCCCTGTCGTCGCAGAGGGAGAGCATCGAGACGCTCAATCCCTCTGCGACCCACCACGACGCGACCCAGCGCGCCCCTGTCGGGTTGCCGAGGATAGGGAGGCGAGCAACGACAACACTCAGCTCCTCCTCTTCCTCGGCAACCCTGGTCCGGCCGCAGTGGGTCTACAGCCGGACCACCGCAACTGCCCGGTAGCAAGTCGTGCAGTTGCGGCTCACCTCGGGGTCCTTCTTCGCTTCAGCCCTGCCATGTCAGGGCCTACTAAGCCCCCCCGGTACGACAAACCGAGGACCCCGGCGGGGGGGAACTTTAACATGGCATGCGTAACTACAAGTAACTTAACAATAGATCATTTACAATACTTTCGTCGACTTATAGGTTTATCATCATCTTCCTAGAGTTATGCCGATCCTAGTCGGAGTCCGTTCAAACCATGGTCTAGGATTTATCGAATCTGATTGAATAAATGATATCTAAATATAATTCAAGCTGGGTATACAAACAAATCGGCAAAATCCAACTAACCATATTTTAATCTAGAAAGCAGAGTTGATAAAGACTCATCGCAATGGATGCTCAGCAATACATTTGTTTTTACCACAAAAAGCGGCGAACAAGCATAAGACCTATCTGGAAGCAAGTTGACCATTTGCAACACCAGAGGTATCGCAAGTGCGTTATTGCTGTTGCTGTTGGGTTGAGTGAAAGAGCCGAAACTCAACAAAAACATAGCAGTACAGTTAAAAAATTGCTTTTTTTAAATATAATTATTAAAGTGGTGCTTGGCCATTTTCATTTTTCATTCTTTACAAATTGAACGATATTGATTTTCATTTGTTAAACCGTCCATGGGTTTATTGTTTTAAATTCTTTTTACGACGAACCATTTTATTTCAGTTTAAGCCAGACACAGGTTTTCAAGCAGACACTGCACAGCTTTCTTTATCAACTCCACTTTCATGAAAAATACCCGGTACATAAGAGCTTGAACGCTTCAGTTTATGCACGTAAATTTTTATTCTCGCCACTTCACTTACTCATTTTTAACAATGTACTGGTTTATTTCACTTTTTTTTTACATTATTTCCTTGGCGTTTTGTCATGTTTATGCTGCCTTATTTTTGTCTTGGCAAATTAACTAAACATTTTCCGGATAAAAGGTATCGAATATCCCTTATTCCTTTTACAGTGTATATGCATAACATTATGATGTTCGCTTGGTTAAAACGTAAAAAAAAGAACAAAAAAAAAACACTTTCGTATTTATAATATTACGTAGAAAATATTTGCTCAACAGAAGTAGTGTATTTAACTGCTTAAGTTGTATTACAATAAAACATTAATGTGCAAAATTCTTTACCTTTACACCCTAAATCCTTACTTATTTCAAGGTGAAAAATATTTCAATTTGTATCTTCTTTTCACATAATCTATTTAACCAAAAACGTTGAATTTCAGCACGCCTCAAATATAAACCTGAGAAAAGACAAGCTTTTTACTTTTTATCCCAAAAAATAACTTTTGTTTCAGTTCAATTGCTCGCTTTGTTACAAATCAAATTTCTCAGGGTTGGAACCACGGCAGCAACTAGTCAACAATCAAACTGTGAAGCAAGTCTTACCACGTAAAAACCAACTATTCCCACATTCGAAATATTTGCAAACACATCTCCGATTCCACCGAATCGCGTGCCAGCCTACTCTGTTGTGACGAAACCACCCGAATTATAAAATAAAATAACGATAAGCCCCAGCTCCGCCGATAAATCAGAACGCGAGTGGCTGTAACAAAAATATTGGTCGTAAGCAATTTCGTTACTACTCATTTCCTTGAACGTGGGCAAAATGGGTCACACTACTTGATTTTCTTTTACGATCGCACTTTGGGGTTCCGTGAGTGGAGAGGCAAGAATCGTTACGTGTGTTAGTTAATTGTCGTTAAAGTTCTGAAAGTGCGTTACTCAAAATTTATCACTTCACAGGAGACCAAAATACTTCTTTAAAATTAGTTAGCTTATAAAATTTCTCACAGTTATTTTGAAATTTTTCATTCTAAATGCGTATTATTTATTGAAAAAGTATTGAAAATCGTGTGTTGTTGGTTTTTAAGTAGATTGATCAGTGATTTGATAGTAACTTTAATGTAAGGGATCATGTTGTTTTTGCTCATCTCCGAGCCTTCAATTTCAGTACTAGTCATAGTGTTTATCCTGAAATGTTATGTATGTTCTTTCCAGCTTAGTTTTCTAACTTTTGATGTACTAAATTTTACCATCAAATGGTAAAAATGTGGTCAGGTAACGTATAGGCAGCCCGACAAAGTACATTCACATTTATAATAAGAAAAGATAGAACCACCCTCTTCAAATAAACTCTGGCTTGTTGAATTTTTATTTGGCTCCAATGCCCTTTTTCGGTTAAGTGCCCCTACGGCCGCTTCGCCGACCATTCGAGGACTTTATAAAGTATTTCTGTCAATACGACAGAAATACCTTCGATCTATCTGACTAGGTGCTTTTTGTTAACTTAGGAAACGAGACGGGGGTTTTTTGGTGGAATTGAGGTACGTAGGAAGGTGGTGCAGGAAATTGCAGTACACTGTTGCATATATTAGATATTAACACCCAGGCATAGAGCAAACACAAGTATTCATCACACGGAAGTTTCTCATGGGATCGCTATCAGACCTCCATCTCTTGGCGCTATTGAGTTAATATCGTAAAACCATAACTTTAGTCCCGATATCTATTAAATACGAGATTATAAATTTTAGTCAAGTTTTATAATATAAGGGCCCGCTTTGAAGGACTTAACGGGAATTTACTTTTTAGAGGGTAAAGCAATGGGCGTTGAACTTTGCACAAAAGTTTCCATGGAGCGAAATACGGCTGAGTTTGACTACAATATCGCTAATTAAAAGTTATTTGACGTGTTTCTCGTTTAAATTAAATTCTCTACTCCATATTTCTAGGAATGTGGCACGTAGGATTTTTGGTATAGGGTGAAATCGACACATCTACACTGAGGGGGAAATCGAGTACTCATTTATGTTTAGTCTACATAGGTATGTTTGATATGTACTACATCTTAGTAGAATAAAGACAATCAAAATTTTGTTAGGTATATATTATGTACATAGATAACAACACGCCCGCAAACGAGGGTAGACAGAGTCAAAGGGACAGCAAGCCCTTTTAACCACACTTAGCTAAAAATAAAACTGGGCTGGGTTAGATGGTAAATTGCAAAAAGTAGTAACAAGCGAGCTCTTCGCCTGCACAATCACAAACTTAATGCCTAATATACCTTAATTATTAATTATGACATCATAATATAGGAATACAGTTAATACACACTTTGAGTCTTAGACTAACACGAGACAAAATAATCTTTGCGTATTTTTAGAAATAATGACGATAGTTACTGTAATTACTAAGTTTAAAACCTAGTCTAAGGTAATTTTGAAATAAGTTTCAACGAAAATTTAAATTACGTACTTAAAATGTAAATTACTTAAATGCAGGCAATTAACGTTGCCAATAAAAATGACTGTAATATTTTCACACATTACATTCATGCAATGAAGAGCGGTGGTAGCTCAATGGTAAGGACACGCGCTTCGTAACCGAGGAGTGCGGGTTCAAACCCGGGCACGTACCTCTGGATTTTTCAAATCTATGTACGTATTTATACCACTAGCTCGACGGTGAAGGAAAACATCGTGATGAAACCTGCAAATTCAAACAACTTTGGATTTGTAACCATGATCCAAAAAATTGTCTGGTTCCCCTATCTTAGGGTTACGAAGGTCAGACCGGCAGTCGCTTCAATGTAATTACCAGACTCGCTAAATCCTGGATTATGGTCTAAGCGGACCCCGTCTAAGCACGGGATATAACGCTAGGAAGATGATGATGACATTCATGCAATGAAATATGTACCATGTATTACAACGAATGTTTATACATTTTAAGTTTTATCGTTATTGAGATTTTTAATGTACGAACGACTTTGTATATAAAATTAGATATATTCATAATCTTGTTAAGATTTTTTTTTAAAACCTTTCTTAATCCAAGTTTAAACCCAATACAAAATGTTAAGAAAATTTCCCATTTAATATTTGTTCCGTGGTCACTACCAAACGCGTCATCGAGCCATTGAATTAAAGTCACCCAAATACGGAATGAACCAATAGTAAACATATGCATCCCAAAGGATTACTCCCGAGTAATCCGACTTTTAACAAATGTAAGAGTTTTTGGGTAACCTGCTTTGCCCCTGCCCTTTTCTACCCTTTGCCCAAAATTAGGGGATGAAATTTTGTATGAGATCATTATGGAAAATCAGTCCCTGACGGGAAAAATTTAAGCGCACTTTTATCGGAATACGCGGCTTCAATCTTAAACAGTAAGCTTATCACCAATATCCATGTTGTAACTTTAATAATGACTAACTACTGTACAAAGGCCCATATTTAGCCTAATCTCTTCTGGCCTGGTTAATAACTAACTAACTAAACTTCATACCACTTCCCAAGCGGGGTAGGCAGATCCTTACACACCTCACTCGCCTCTTCAACATTCATGATCCTTTTCATACAAGCTCTATGGTCTGGTAAATTTTTACTTTAAATTAGGTATAATTTTTTTTCGTATCTGACAAGACAATTTCAAGATATAGTACAAAGTTAAATAAGATCTATACACATTTGTAATAGATCTTATTGAAAAGAGTAACTACTGAGTTTCTTATCGGTTTCTTCTTGGCATAAGCAACACCAAACCGGTGGAAGATTCATATTATTGCTTGATGTTCTGCTTGACGATTTATCTATACTTACTAATATTATAAAGCTGAAGAATTTGTTTGTTTGCTTGCTTGAACGCGCTAATCATAGAAACTACTGGTCCTATTTGAAAAAATATCTTAGTGTTAGATAGCCCATCTATCGAGGAAGGCTATAAGCTATATAACATTAATCATAAACGCGAGTGAAACCGCGAGCACAGCTAGTAATTTATATAAATGTAGAATATTTTGACTTTATTTGACTATTAGGGTTAAAAAAAAGGCTATCGTAGAAACTTTACGATAATACAAAATATTAAGAAGTCCATGAAAATTTTTTTTTACTATAATCTGTCACTCATGTACAGTATTCATAATATAAAAAGAAATACATTCTCGTGCACAGAAGCAGTATAATATTAGTCCAATAATAAGACTCGGTTTCAATTGTAATGAAAATCGATGTCTCATATAGGAATCGCGTGATCGCGAATGCGTGGCTATATATTACGAGCCGCAGAAGGTCGTGGGTTCTATCCCCGGCTTGTACGACATTCATATTATGTGCCATAAAATTACTTGATTCAGTTAAAAAGTATTGTTCGAGCACCGGTGATGTGGTGTCGTAAAAAGAGAAAGGTTTTCAATTTAAATGGTTACAGTTAGGTTTCGATGAATTAGCTGTACATCATATCATACAAACGTTATTACTATTCGTATTTTCTTTTACTGAATGAATGGTATATTAGAATTTTCGTTTATTGTCAACAGAAAACATATTTTGTGTATTGATCGCAAATCAATTCAAATTCTCCAGACTGAGACACCAATTCCCTAGTTCCAAACTAAGCCTATGCTTGTACTATAGATACTAGGTGAATGGATAGACTTACTTAAAAACGTTTATAATCATCCATGACTCGAGTACAAATGTCCATGTTTATCACACAATACATTTGCCCCTAGCGGGATTCGAACCCGCGACCCCTGGTTTTGTGGCCAGGGTGACTGACCACTCGACAAACGGGCCAGTCAAATGATGCTAATCTGCATTGATATGCGAGTTTTTTTTTAATAAAGGAGGAGGCAAACGAGTTTATGGGTCACCTGATGATAAGTGAACACTTCAGCTCATGGACACTTGCAATACCAGGGGAATCGCAATTGCGTTGCCGGCCTTTAAGAAATTTGTAAGCTTTTTTTTTGTATACATATGTACAATAATAATGATTAAAATTTTCGATCTATCCCAGTTTGCTTTTGGCTGAATGTGGTTAAAGAGGCCTGCTGCCCCTTTGACTCTGCCTACCCCTTCGGGGATTATAGGCGTGATGTTATGTTTGTTTATATTGAGATTTCCTTATCAACGAATATTTTCTGCCACCGTCTACCAGTTACAAAAATCAAAGCACATTACTGCTTGTCCGTACAAAAAAACAAACTCGTTGTATAAACAAACTGTTTGACCAAACGGGACACCGTGCCGTGACTGGGGGCTATCTGTTTTCCCAAGATCTACCGTAACAAGGAAACGAGCGAATGGCAACAAATACACTGCTGCAAATAAAAATAGCCGAGTTGCGTGTCCATTGTGCCTTGTCGCGGCGTCTTATTGACTGGAATCGGTGAGGCGATTTGTGTTATGTGATATAGATAATATACAATATAATTAAATATTCAGTAGTATCCCTCATTTTTAATCGATCCAAGCGTAACGCAATTGAAAGCTTTAATTGAGATGTTGACGCCATTTATATTTAATTTTGAAATATTAATTCTGAAAAAGAAAGTATCGTAGTATGCCTTATTGATTTTCAATTTTATTGAGTCTAAGATTTTTGATTTTACAAAAACTGCTTAATATTAAGTCAGTTGATTATACAAACTAGTGACGTCACACGTTGACAAGCCCATACAAATTCTATGAAGTGATTTCGTTTTGACAGCTCTTAAAAAGTATCCCTATTGTTGTAAAGCTTACCACTTAACCAAACTTAACAAACATGCATATATACCGGTTGGTCGACGCTGAGGGAAAACATCGTGATGAAACCTAAACATTCAAAAGAACTATGAATGTGTAACCATGATCCAATATGTCTGGTTCCCCTATCTGTGGGTCCCGAAAGTCATATAGGCAGTCGCTTGAATAAGCTAAATCTTGGATCAAGGTCTAAGCGGACCCAAAACGAGAATTTTTTGTAACTTCGAATAAATAAATATTATTATATTGAACACACGAAACATTTGCCCCTAGCGGGATTCGAACCTGCGACCCTCAATTTCGTGGTCAGGGTCTCTGACCACTTGACCAACGGGCCTGTCTAAAGATGCTGGGGCCAGCTCTGTTAGTTCTGCTGGATCCAGTATATGACGCTGAACTGCAATTCTCATTTGTGTTCCTAAATTTCTTTGCCCAGACTGCATATAACATTTTTAGTTCGAATAAATGAAAGAGTTAAAAATATTTTTCTATCACATACGCTGTAATTGCTGCAGAGATAGTGTAAATAATGTTATGTAACAGTACAAAAACAGCTAATTTTAGTAGCGGCACCCTGACTACGACATTACTAGTTATTGCATATGGTTTCCGCCGCCATTAATATATTATAGTTCTCCGACACGCCACACGTTATCGCGTTACCGAACTAAAAAGATTTAACTTGTTCTAATATCGTATTTTAAAAGCTGACCACAATGGGCGGAGTGATGTCGATAGCGTTTTTCGAATTGTTTTTAATTATAATAAATTCAAACGACCCGAAGGCGACATGAGAAGAATTATGTTTGGGTTCGAGTTGTATGTTTGTTTGTGGGTTGAAGGTTTTGTACGAAGACGGAGGTAGCGATTTATGGTTTACTAGTTTTTGCCTGTGACTCCGCCCGCGTTAAATTCGGACTTTTACAGATGAGTGTACGTGTGTGGTTTTTAATTTTAGACGAAAAAAAAAGGAACCTAGTTTATCACTGATCAAACTTTAGTGAACTTAATTTCATTGTAATTAGTTAAGTAAGTTCATTGGGTTAGGTATAAAAAAAAATAAGGTCTCATTGATTTACCTTTACATAAATTCAAATTACGTTTAAAAATTGTTTGATAAAAAGGTCTACTACAAGGTACTACTTGTCACTCTTTTTTCACAGCTTTCCATCCAACCCAGCCTACTGTCCCATGTTGGTCTTGGACTTAAAAAGAATACGCCAATTGTGTTTCTATATCGGGTTTTGGGTGTGTGATTGTGTAGGCGACAGGTTATTCGCTTGTCACTGCTTTTTTACAATTTTCCATCTAATCCAGCCCGGCTTTATTTTTGGCTGAATGTGGTTGAAGGGGCATGCTGCCCCTATGACTTTGCCTATCCCTTCGGGGATTATGGGCGTGATGTTATGATGATACAAGGTAGAAGACTATTGAAATGATAAGAATATCTGGTTGGCCTCATAATAGACTGTTCACCTGCGCTGATAGATTTAACATAATTAAGAAATTGTAATTATTAATTATAAGACTTGGCATTTAAAAAGAGTAACCAGTTTCTTGCCGGTGTCTTCTCGGTAGAAGCTACCTTTTAAACCGGTTGGTACTGAATTTGTTTTGACGATTTATAAGTGCTTTAATGAAGCCTACATAAATAAAAATCATTTCATTTCAGTAGTTTAAGGGTGAAGACGTAACAGATAGACTAAGACTTTTGCATAATAGTATAAGAGCCAGGTTTTACTTGTGGATTTGCCTGGTATACTAAATCTTATAGTGGACTTCATAAAAAAGCTAGACCAAAGAAGGAGGTTGGTTCATGTCAAAATCTTCCTATAAATACTCCCATGAAACTTATACCCAGTATAACACAGGTTAGAGACTTAATTAATTCAAAGACTACTATAAACCTTGAACGTGGAGATTACGTCGAAAGTTGTTTAATTACAATTCCTCGCTACACGAACGTCAATCAATACTACATTTCCAAACAAGATCCAAACGCGGAAGCTGAGAACTCTAACAATTTAGTAAACAAAGGTAATAAGATTTCGATAATACTCTGGGAACTCGAGTTTCGCGTAATTGAAAAGTTTTAAACGAACGTGGGTATCGGTTACGAGACCTCGTGATTGTTTTCCCGAAATGCGTTTGTCCAATGTCAACCGACGGGAAATGAACGAACGATGGAAGGGAAAATAGGAGACGCTCATATTTTTGCCAGGAGACCTTATTTTTAAACCCATAATTAGCCTGCTTAAGAGATGATTATTCCCCCATATGTTTGAAATTTTACACGACCAAATTGGAAAAAAAAATATTCACCAAACTGTGATATGGATGAGCGAGGCGATTGATACATATTTTTAAATTTTCCGTTTGAATTTACTAATTTACTAAAATGGCGCAGCCACCCAAAGTGAGTTTTAGTCTCCGATTAAATGAGCTTAACTTTATTTTTCGAGACTCATGTTGGTCTGGGACTTAATAATAATGTAAGTACCAACTGTGTACCTTGCCTAGCATGTCGTAAATGCGATTAATGGTGTGATTGTGTAGGCGACGAGCTAGCCACTTGTCATTACTATTTCACAATTTTCTATCTAATCCAGCCTAGTTTTATTTTTGGCCGTATGTAATTAAGGGGTTCTCCTTCGGGGATAATGGGCGTTATGTTATACATGTTGGTCTGATACGTAAAAATAAAATGTACGTGTTTTGTCGTCTGCAACGCGTGACTGCATGTGGAAAGAATGTATAAACTTCTAGCATCTCACGATCGCGCGATTAAAACCGCGTCACCTGTACAAGCTCTATGAATTGGGTTTATCATAGTCTTATTTTTCAAAACGACAGCACGTACGATAGAACCACGCTGCATTCAATGTCAGGCATTGCTGACGTAGGAAAAAAGGCTGCCAAGCTCAAGTGGGAATGGGTAGGTGATGTGTACAGAATGCATCCACACCGCTGGGCAAAGATTTCCACTGAATGGGAGCCGACTAATGGAAGGATGCGTCGGGGCGGCCACCAACTCGATGGCGCAAAGAGCTGATTGAATTCCACACCACCTGGGAAGAGCTGACCCAGGACGGAAAGAAGTAGAAAGAATTGGGGGAGACCTTTGCGCAGCAGTATGATACAATAGGTTAAATAAAAAAAAAGAGACGATGGAAAAACTCACTAAAATATAATCATTTTAAAATACGCTTTAGGCAATGTATAAATTCGATTTCGGGAGTGATTCCATTATCCTTATAGATTAAATTACTCGTAACTGGAGTATTATTAGGGCGCTGGTAACTGAATGGATATTATCCATGCCAATTATTAATAAATTTCTTGAAAACATTATATTCCTAGCGTTATATCCCGCTTTTAGTCGGTTTTCGCAGAATTTTTGTTATCTTGGCTACTTATCTTGACGTTCGTGTCTGGGTTTAAATCAATACCTCTCGGATATGAGGCGCGTATCCTTACTAATATAACCGAAAAATTGAGAGTTTTGGAATCGATAGTTGAACGCTAAAATCAACTATAAGATCGATAGGACAATCGGTAGTATTGTTCTTCAATATCGTATAGACTATCGATAGTATCGATAGTATCGAGAATCGGCTATCGATAGTATTGGTAGTATCGAGAATCGGCTATTGATAGTATCGATAGTATCGAGAATCGGCTATTAGTAGTATCGATAGTATCGAGAATCGGCTATTGGTAGTATCAATAGTGTCGAGAATCGGCTATCGATAGTATCGGTAGTATCGAGAATCGGCTATCGATAATATCGAAAATCGGCTATCGGTAGTGTGATAGTATAAGAGCGGTGGTAGCTCAATGGTAAGGACACGCGCCTCATAACCGAGGAATGCGGGTTCAAACCCGGGCACGTACCTCTGGATTTTTCAAATCTATGTACGTATTTATACCACTAGCTCAACGGTGAGGGAAAACATCGTGATGAAACCTGCAAATTCAAACAACTTTGGATTTGTAACCATGATCCAAAAATTGTCTGGTTCCCCTATCTTAGGGTTACGAAGGTCAGATCGGCAGTCGCTTCAATGTAATTACCAGACTCGCTAAATCCTGGATCATGGTCTAAGAGGACCCCGTCTAAGCACGGGACATAACGCTAGGAAAATGATGATGGTAGTGTGATAGTATCGAGAATCGGCTATCGATACTATCGATAGTCCATTGGTTGGCAGCGATCAAACTATTAATACTACCGTTTTTCTACAACTATCGATAGGCTAACGATAGACAATAAAATTGATATTGGCTTATCGAGCGGCAACACTACTCCGGACTGACACACGAATTTCCTAGTCTCAAACTAAGTATGTATGCTTGTGCTATGTATACTTGGTAAACGAATAGACATACTTAAATATAAATACGTTTATAAACATCCATGACTCGAGTAAAAATATCCATGTTCATCACACGAAACATATAAATAAATAAATAAATTGCGACCAGGGTCTCTGACCACTCGACCAACAATTAGCTCAATTGCTCTCTTACATTAAAAAAAAAAAACTATTCGTTTCGCTAATGCTCTCTTACATTAAAAAAAAAAAAACTATTCGTTTGAAGAGTAGCACGTCTCTAACCAACCTAGTACCAACCAACCATGTACCTTCATGTTAAAACACATTAACAATATTTTTTACGAACACACTTCAAGTTCTTCAATAAACACTCATTTTTCTTTACTACAAGTTGACATGCTACTTAAGATAACTTAAGTAGCATGTCAACATGTGCCAAATTAATAATAATTTGATAATATATTTATATCGTATATGGCTTAGAAAAAGTGACACGAATCTTAACAAACTTAAGCGTAATATGTATTACCATGACATCATAGTTGGACTAGTCATCTTTGACCATCCGGGTCCAAGTCATTGCGAGATGAGATAATTAGGTACCGGAAATGACAAAACCCAGAATGACTAAGAAATAGGTACCTGGTAGACTGACATTTTTTATTGCTCTGTAAAAACGTTGATTATTATTATACGCATACACTCGTTCTAGGAAAACTAAATCATGGTCGATTTATAATCATTAAAGATAGTCTTTACATACTAAGACACCAGAATTGGGTTGCCTTATTTGCAGGTGTCTTCGTAAAATCTTTTTGAAGAGTTATTAGTTTATATATAATCTTATAAGTAGGTTAAAATGGAGCAAATAATTACAATAAAGCCAGAGAATACTATGCTAGCCATCTCGGAAAATATACCAACTATTGTCTTTGAAAAAACGACCATGTGGGCGCCGCAAATAACAGCGTGTACTATCATAATGACGTCATTAATAGTAATTGCAATGATGTCGTAATTTGTGAGAGGGTAACAGAGTATCTCCGAAAGGCCTCCGCCCACGAAGTTTATCATAGGGCCGGTAATTTTATAAAGTTTGTGAAGGCCCATCCAAGGTCAGCAATGCAATTGTAATACTTTTGTTGTCGCAGAAGTACAGTCAACAGCAGGTCAAGTTACCTACTTGCAGTTCAATATTAGCGCTTATGCTACCGACATAAGGGCGGTATTTTTGAAGATGTGACAATGTATACATATTATTGCTCGTGACTGTGCGCATGATCTTATTTATCTGATTCCCCAATTTAAAGGCTACTGAAGTCATATGGCAGACAGTTCAGGATCGTAGCAAATAGAAGTATGTGATATTTTCCTACCCCCATGGGAAAAAGTCGTGACATTATGTAACTAACTAACTAACTAAACATCACGCCACTTCCCTAGCGGGGTGGGCAGAGAGAACCGAACGCCATATGTATGTATGTACAATTACCAGATTTGTTAGATTCAAGATCATAGTCCAAGAGAAACACTAAAGCTACCTTACTTATCTAACTAAAAGTCTTTTATCCCAAAGAAGTGAATATTAAATCAACTATTCTCATAGCAAGTAACGTAGCTCGTTATACGCAATCTCAAAACCATCATCCTTTTAAATCCACACTCAAAGGCCTAATCTCCGAGAATAAACTATGTTAACTGTCATTTAGAGACCTCAGTCGTAGGGTTGCCAGCAATCGGGTTTTTTCAAAGCAGCTAATATAAATTTACCCCTATATGGTAAAAATAAATCACTTCATCTTGTACTAACTATGTACTATGTACTCATAAATAATTTTTACGGCATGTCGGATAACATGTGAAGATAGAAAATGTTTCCGTGGGCGGAGTAATCATAACGGTTACAATATCCTATATCACGGTAATGCCGACGGTGGATTTGTCCAATTTATTCAGTTCTTTTTATATTATATTGTGTGGTTGTGTAGGCGATGAGCTAGCTACTTGTCGCTATTTTTCACAATTATTCATCTAACCCAGCCAATTTTATTTTTGGATAAATGTGGTGGAATATGTGTAGCATGATATGATGTATGTATGGTATAATTACTTATCGCTCATTGAATCTCGTCGTGATGCTATGTATGTATGCTCATTGAAATTCCTGGTAACTTATCTATACAAATCTATGACTTGGAACCCCGATTCGGTTACGGCATCATCGGCATCCCTATCTGCGAGCGGGCTACTGCAGTCATAATAAAAGGCTTTGCATCCCAGATTCCCTCGTTGTTCCCAGCGTCAGTCGCCCTTATTACATTATTTCTCCTTTAAGATATTCAGCACAACATTTCTGTTTGAGGCCAACTCGGCGACCGGATTTTGCTTTTACCTCGCCCTTTGTGTTGTATTGTTAGGAGTTCTTTGTGGTTGCTAGGACCTTCTTTGGTGTGTTGCATCGTGTTAGCATTCGCTATTTTCAAAGGTTAATTCGTTTAAATTGCGATGCCGGGAAATAGGGTATTAAGTCAGTTGAATTTAGAATGTGTAATTTTTACTTTACTTATATTAATAAATTGATAGGTAATGAAAGTGTATTGGTCCAAGATAGTTGTTCAAAAGGTCAGAGGGATAGTCGCATACAGTGCCAGTTAAACTATGACTCATCTTCAAACATTTTATTTTTATAAGTACAGATCGGAGGAGGATACTTTGAAATTCAGTGGTGAAGTCATTCTCGCTGCATTAATTAGTGATGCTATCGAATAAATGCTGTAGGAACATGTAATAACTAAAGGAAACGTTATTTCAAAGTTCGACTTAATATTTTATGCTTTTTTAAATGGGGCTAGTTTTAATGCTGATAAAGTACCTTTCACAGGAACGTTTAGATCACTTCGTTGGCTCTCGTCCAACACTCACTATACATTTATACGGCTCTGGACGATAAATATTCAAACACTGCTTGTTAAGCAAAAACGTGTTAACCACTTACTTCAACGAGAATCTTCGCGAATGATATTTCTTTATGAGGAAAAATTTACGGTTCACTCGCGATTATGTTGGAAAAGGTTTTGAACGTCTGATAAACAAGTGTCGGGGTCAATTTAATATCGATGTCAATAGTGGTTAGAATACTTGAAAAGAATGGATGATTGACTAAGTATATAAATACAATGCGAAAGTGGAAGGATGCATGAGTCGCGGAAGGCGTTACTTACCTACCACAACCAAATTGGTCGTGTGTAGTAACAGAAAGTAAGTCATAATAAAAGCACAGTATAAATAAAAATATCCAAGAAGCGAGTGAGGTGCGTGAGAACCGCATTATATGACGATATTTATCAATAACATTTACAAAACTGTGCTCTGTGACGGGCTCGATAGCGCATTCGATAGTGACCCTGCCCCATGCGCCAAAAATTGTGGTCGATCCTCGTCCAGGACAAACTTTTATGTGACGATTACTTGTGTTATTTCTGTGTTTGGGTGTTAATATCCAATATTTAAGTATATTTTGTAATACCACTGTTGATTCTGATATCCGTAACACAAGTGCTTAAGCTACTTAACGACAGATCATATGTGATGTCGTCGAATATTTATATTTATTTTTATTTAAAACTTGACGACCTATTTTTATAAATCTATGCAGGTTCTCGTAAAAGAACTAGGAATCTGTTTATGAACAAGGTCATTGCAACACTGTTGCGCGCTAAGCCGTATAAAGTTTTGGGCTATGCCGCATAATGCATATCGTGATTTTTCTTGCCCGTTATTCTCGGTAGAATCAAAGTTCCGAACCTGACGGTAAAATCACTTACCTATTAGCATTATGGCTATTCATAAGTGCTTTTGTAAGGCCTACTTGAACAAAGATATTTCTATTTATATACTATATCGTCATTACCTAATACTGAGCGGTGACCATTTTGACACCGATCTGTTTATTTTTTGGTTATGTTATTATTTGGGATAGGATCCCAATTAATTATTATGTTTGATAGTTACGTTTATTTTGATAATGTTTTTTATTTTTTATTTTATTGTGGTGTCAAATAAATACTTTTTCTTTCTTTCTCTATTTCTATTAGTCTTATCTGGCGTTATATCTTGACACTGCTAAAATCTTCTTTTATTTTTATACCAGCTAGTATCATTATGACGAAGCTAAATCAAATTTCCGTTTAGCATTAAATCTCTAAACAAATCTACAGCTATATCAGTCTTCATCCGGGGTTGAAGTCTGAAGTAAAGAAAAAAGGACGCTAGAAATGAGATGCCCGCTTTTTATAGAAGAAACTCCTCAGCTCTTTTAAATATATTATGTCTCTGTTATATAAAGGGAACTTTAAGACATAAGTTATTAGATCCGGCCTTGGTGAAAAGGTCTCGTGCAAAGTATAACTTCGTAAGTGAAGTGGATTATTAAGTTACGAGTTGGATTGTACTTAGAAATGACATCAAAGAGACTATTTCTACAGATAGCGCGCGAGTTGAATGCAGAGCTCAGGTATGTCTCGTCTAAGGCCCCGACTGCATTCAACTCGCGCGCTATCTGTATGTATTGTTCTTTAACGAACCATAGGACTGCGCCCAAAATGGCCCTGACGACATTTCTAAGCAAATAACTCTGGTAAAGATGGTTACTCTAGTTCTGTATATAAACCTAAGTCTTACTTTTATCTACATATTATTATGATATTGGTGAGTTAGTTTTTTTTTTAATTTGTCTCAGTAGTATGTACAAAGCTACTCATAGTGAAATTTGCACATTTTCAGTCGAAAATTGAATTAATGAGGTAAGTACTTACTTTGCATCGATAAAAAGTCGGTTTAATTAAAAAACATTACCTTAGACAGAGATAACTAGACTAATTGGATCATAATAATAATTTTTCTCTCGCCGCCGTAATTAATATAAAAATATATATTAAGATTTCAATCATTTAGATTGGTGTTACGTAATACTTTTTTTTTTTGTTAGGTAACTTGTATTGCTTTATTAGATCAAATAAGGTTGTGGGTAATTTCTTACTACTCAAGGCAACACTTGAGGAAACCGACAAGCTTTACGTGACCACGATAGGGCGGTGCCAAACTGCTGTGCCAATTTTATGGCATAATCTGGCCCGGGAATGGCATGTTGTGGCGGATTTTTGTAATCGTTTTATATGCAAGGATCGTGCACATTTTGTCGTGCTTCACTGCCGTGAATTTTGTCAACATTTTGGAAATTTATGATTATGCGAAAAAGACATAATAAGTTGAACAAATAAATTAATAGTGCTTTGGAGAATGCCTTGAAACGTTGTAAGTATCGGAGAGTCAAGAAAAAACTTTGATCATTATCTTCTTAAAGCTGTCCTTACTCAGGATCCGCTTGGACCCTGTTCCAAGTTTTAGCGAATATGGTGACATGAAACATGGAACCTATTACCATCTGACTTTCTTTAAATATATTTTCACAATGCTTACATCATCGCCGGTATATATCAGGATCGTAGCAAATGGAAGGATGTGATCTCTGCCTATCCCGATAGGAAGAAGGCGTGACATTATGTATGTATAAAACTCGTACTAACTCGTATTAACACACCGTGTATCTACAGTTGAGCAACTTTAAACCTCGGCTATATCCTAGAACTAGTCTAGCTAGATACTTTAAGACAAAAATATGGTAAAAGTTGTGTATTCTAAGGCCTGAACTGTATTGTACACAACTTGAACAGAGCTTTTCCCACACCTGCTGCCTATTCTACGACATTTACACTTTACATATTCGCTGGAAGCATTTGTGTTCCCTAAGTAGACTTTATTCGACGCTAAATTGTGCCTGCGATTTCGAAGACTGCAAAATTGGGCATAGAGCGAGAAAATAGTCATCTCACTAATAAAACTAAATAAACATCCATAGCAACTTCACACATCTAAGTAGTTACATAATGCTGAACATTACCACTATCATTATCTGTTAAAATGTCAGCAAATTTTATTCAACTAGTATAATTGGCCGAAGAATTAGTAACGCAATGTAATAATTTTAAGTTATATTAAGGTTGTTGTTATCCTGAATATGTTGAAAATAAAAAATAAAACAGTTGAAGCGTGATAAAGAAAACATCTAAGAAGGTACATATAGAAACTATCACGTCATTTTAACATTATTTTTAGACATTTTACCGCAGCTAACTAGATACGTGTTGCATCTACTTTTAGTTAGTGGTTCAGTACAATTCTAGTAATTTCGACTTAAATAAACCAAACTATAAGACAATGTTAATAAAATCATGATCAATAAATCAGTATTGTATCATGATGGTTAAGTAAATTTCCTTAGCTTCTAAAACATAAGAAATTCTACAGGCCACAAGAAGGCCAAATGTATCGCACTAGTGAATAACATAGCTTCCACTCGAATTTCGCACGCGAGAAGTGCAATGTTCAGTGCACCTGCACCCAATTGGATGCTATCGTATGCACCGAGGGCATCATATGTAGCCTTTGTATGCCACTGCAAATGCTCAAGAAAATGGCAGCATAAACTACATGTGTTGTATAATGTGGGAGTTGAACTCACGATAGTAATAGTAGTGTGTTGTGTAGTATATGTTTCTATAGTATATACTAGCTGAGCCGGATTCGTTACGCCCCGTTCTCGGATTTTCAATACCCATTTTTTTTATTTACCGCGAAATATTTTCTTTTTTAAGAACCTTCACTTGACAATAATAAACACAACTAATAAATAATTAGCGAATTCGGTAAAGCCGTTCTCAAGTTATAGCTGATGAAAAATAGATGTTGGCCGATTCTCAGACCTACCCGATAAGCATACAAAATTTTATTGAAATCGGTTCAGCCGTTTCGAAGGGGTTTGGGAACAAATACCGCGACACGAGAATTGTATATATTAGAAATACTATTTTCAATACATGTGCTTTACACTGTATAACAAATTTTAAATTTGTTATACAGTATATGTGTGTGCTTTATATGGGTGTTCGTTCAAATGTTAAGCCTGCTTAATTTCTACCACTACCTCGGTGGTAATGGAACACATCGCAAGGTACTCACGATAGATGGTCATCTGATCATCTTTAGTTATCTAACTTAAGATATAATCTAGCAGACAAATATGGTGGTGGTAAAATCACGGTGGTGTCACCATAATCAGATTTGTCTGTTACCACTTTCTGAATGTTATGAGTAAGATTGATGATTTTTATACATACATACATCATGCCCATAATCCCCGAAGGGGTAGCCATAGTCAAAGGGGCAGAAGGGGCATGATTTTTAGTCTAAGGAACTCCATATATCTTCTGATCTCAGAAAATCATAGTTTTGCAATTATATCAATACTAACAGTGTGCTTGCATACAAATATCCAATCGAATACTAACTTTGCAGATAAATAACCAATCAATATTTAATTGGGAAAGGCGTGGGATAAAAATCTAACTTGTTTGCTTTTAAAATATTTTTCATCACATTTCGTGTTGGCTGCGTTGCCAACACCAATACTGCTTCATACAAAAACTGAAATATGTGGTAGGTTCTGAGTTGCATATAAGACTGCTAGTTCACCCGCGACTTCGTCCACGTGGAAATTCAACCTTAACAAATCTCCACCCTCGTTATTACACACAAAAGAGAATAACAACTAGAAATTACAGAATTTCATCTAAATCGGTTCAGCAGTTTAAGCGTAAAGAGGTAACAGACAGAGATACAGACATATTTTCGCATTTATAATAAATTATATTATTATAACATTAGAATGGATTTACACATACATAACATCACGCCCGCAATTCCCGAAGGGGGCAGAGTCAAAGGGACAGCAGGTCCCTTCAGCCAAAAATAAAAATTGGCAGAAGATGGATGCAGAGATCCCTGGGAGTCCCACATAACCATCCATTATTACTAGCTGATAATGTAGTTCTATATTAGTGGAAGAATTGTTTAAATCAGTTCACTAGTTTAGGCATGAAAGCGTAACAAACAGACAATTCACATACGCATATACAATACTAGCTTCTGCCTGCGGCGTTGTTGCGTAGTATATTGATGAAACATAGCTTCATATCTTCATGTAGTAATTTATGCGTGAATGAGTAACAAACATCCATCCATTCATATAAACTTTCGCGTTTATAATATTAGTAAGATAGTAAGATTAGTTAGAATTTGAATAACCCTGTGTCTGAATTTGAATGAAGTTCTCATATGAGAGGCGTGTGTCCTTACCATTGAGTAGTGTTGCCGAAAAATCGATAGTTTTGCAATCGATAGTTAAACGGCCAAATCACCTATACGATCGATAGGACAATCGATAGTATCGATGTCTCTGTTAGTGCAATACTATCGATAGTATTGATAGTTTCGATCGCTGGCAACCAATGAACTATCAATAGTATCGATACTATCGATAGTACTTTAGATAGTTTTGTACTATCGATAGTCTATTTAATTGTCTATCAATAGCCTATCAATAGTTGAACTATCGATAGGCTATCGATTTTGGCTCACCGAGCGGCAACACTGCCATTGAGCTATCGCCACTCTTTTCATTACTTACGTTATCATTAAACTTACGATTTCATTACTTACCACATCCATTATAAACAAATTCATAAATTGCTTCTATTTCAAGTTTTATTACGAGTAATAAACGTACATAGCATTGCTATAAGCAAATTAAAGTTATCGTATCATTAAAGCGAATGATATTAAATAGATACAAACGATTCAACACTAATAAATATGATGTCGAATTTCGGAATAATGTACATACCTATTCATTAATCATTTCAACCAATAGAACATTGAAACTGTCAATCGTTTATTGTAACTCTTTTGAAGTCATGTATAATGTTAAAATGGTGAGTCGATCAATCTATTATAGCTTATATATATCAATCTGTTATAGCTTTTTGTATTTTTTTTGTAAAGGGCCGTTGTCGTTTTTTGAATCAAATCAGGTTATATCTGTTTTTGATTAATTTACTAGACACAAACTGTATTTAAAAAAAATCTATGTAGTTTTTATAAGACCGCTATTTCCCATATTGTTTTTAATTTTTTTTTTTGAAATGTTTTCGATATATAGGAATATTGCAAGTATTTATCAGGTTGATGAAAGTAATGTATTCCTACATACCGTCGTTCGGCAGGGAAAACTACGGAAGTCGCATTTGCTTATTTTTTTTTTATTTGTTTTGTACCTCACATCAGACTTATTTAGCCACGAGACATTTGATTTTTTACGATTATGTACCATTGATTACAATATTTCTTTAAAAAAAACAACAATAAACAGTACTATTACGAACCATTTTTTTTTATGTGCCATTTTTTCTAAATTCTGTAAAACTTTGTCAAAAGCATTTACGAGGTTTTCACTGCCGAACGACGATACATAGATAGAACAATAACAACAAATAAATAAAATAGAGACATGTAAGATACGTAATTTGAAATTCAGCGGAATCATCTATGTTTATTTAATTTAATACATAAATGTATCCAAACAGCACACCAACTTCCTAGAATCCTATAATATATTCATTATATACAATTGTGTTATTTTTCGAAAAAGATTTCTCTTATTATCTGTTTAAAGAAACCACCTCTTCATAAAAGATGAACCTCTATTAATGTATTAAAATAACATGAAGAAAATAAAGTCAAGTTACAATTATCATTCTATATAAACGAATCTATCTAGGGTAAAAACCATGGTAATCAGTTTATATGTTACAAAAGATTTCAACAAATCCAAATATCTATTCTGTTCTAAGCTAATATATCAATCGCTGTGTTTGTTATACTAGACACAGTTTCACATACCAATTAAGATTTCCTCGATAAGATCCTAAGATAAAATAGCCACAATGTCATCACTTGTGAGCCTAATCCCAAGACAAACAATCAATCACGCCTACTCTCCAACTCTTAGAAGGAGCCTACGCAGCTCTAAATATTTTTAGTACAGGAGGTGACGAATTTAAATAATGGTTTTTAGAATGATCTCGTTTGGTTCATGTTTAATGATTGCTTGAGCATAAATATAGCCTTACTTACCTTGGAAATCATAAATATTGTCAAAAATGTTTTTCTAAGTCTAGTTAAATAAAAGAGATCAGAAAAAAATAATAACTAACCAAATAATAGCCAACCGTACGTAAGGTGGAAAGAAAAATCTATGAAGGCACTACAAACCTTGCTTAAGGTTATTAATACCTTTACATCCTAGTGTGAGGATCAACCCGCATCCCTTGCATTCAATGCAAACATCAAACCAGCGGGAAAACTATAGAATAATAAAAATGCTACTTTTCCACTTTCTAAATCATCACCAGATTAAAATACTCCGCCTGTACTATAATAATGAGGCTTAAGTTCTATCGGCAAGTAGTTTAAAAAACTTCAAATATTTATATCCGAGTAGTTATTTATAGCGATAAATAGTGTCGACTTAAGAGATTATGTAAATTGCACTCGGAAGTATTTGGATGATAGGTTAAATACTTGTTAGAAAAACAACACACGGACGTGCATCAAAATAATCCAACTAGTTATGTTAGTGAAAGCATTTTATAATACTCTTGTTAGTAGTAACATACATGTGCATAAAGAGATAAGTTGAGGGATAAGATAAATTCAAATTTAAAATGTCTTTATTTATGTAGGCTTCAAGACAGCACTCATAAATCGTCAAATTTACATAGGTGATCCTTAAATCTACCTCAATCTACCACCCGTTCGGAATGTTGATTCTACCGAGAAGAAACCGGCAATAAACTCAGCAGTTACTCTTTTCAGCGTTAAAGTATTAATTTTACAATTGTCCATGAGGTCTAGACCAACTCATACCATTAATGTCCTTTGCAGGTACAAATAATTCGGAGGAGGACGAGTTAGACTCCCGCTTTGATTGTTCCGTACATCGTACTCAGACTTCTTAGTGACGTACTGTTGTTAGGAATCTTCTTGACTTTGATCTTAAATTTAGCGAGTCTGGTCATTGAGAAGCCAATTGGTTGAGAGGTCATTCTAAACTCTAATTAGATCACGGTTATATATCCATACATACATACATACATAACATCACGTCCATAATTCCCGAAGGGGTAGGCAGAGTCAAAGGGGCAGCATGCTTCTTCAACCACATTCAGCCGAAAATAACGCCGGCTGGGTTAGATGGAAAATTGTGAAAAAGCAGTGATATATAATCATAATTATTTAAATGTGCAGATTTCCGAAGGTTACGAAAGTTTCCCTCACCATTGAGCAAATGCTTAGTACTTATAAAAACTTGCTTAGAATCTAAGAAAATTATAGTACTAACTCAGATTTGAACACCCCTTATCAATAAGCGCTAATACATGTACGGCTATGTTCTTACCATTGCCATTACTCTCTAATAGCTTATAACTTGTACCAAAACAAAACTAGACAATAATTACGATATTAAAACACGTGACACCATCGCCAATAAAGATAGCTGAACATTTTCAGTCTTATGTCTTGGGAATAAAGGTGAAAAGCGTTAAGCCTCTGATTGCTAACTGTACAAGCAAAAAGCACTGACCCACACAAGGCTGTGTCGTTGCATTGATTAATAACATCGCCAGAAAACAAATGAGTATCATTATTTTCTTCACGATGTCCGCAAATGACCAGATGTCATATATTTTTTATCGTGGAAAAACAAAAAGTTTGTTTTAATTATACAGGAAGTTTTTATGAACTTACTTAATACATTTGCTATTAAGTATTAATATTTTTGTGAGGTATAAATATAAACAATTTTTTAGACTTACACAAAGTTTTAGATTTTTTCAAGGGTAACCAATTGTATTGCTATGGATACTATTGAAACACCTACAAAGATTTCTATAAATCGCACATTAAAGATCATGTTTATTACATGAAAGTTTTACCTTCTTGGGAAACAAATTAAAACTCTAGATTTCCATATAAAAGTTCAAAGAAAAATCTGTTTTTGTGAAGGAAAATAATATTTTTTGTTTCTAACCTTATTATCAGAGGTCTTTCGACGAATATTGGTTCTGTTTTCACCAACAACGTTCTATTTTCATATTTTTCCGATAAATGCGCTGAATGCTGCTTCTCTACTGCTAGCTTCCTCGTAAATATTAACTTCAACGAAAAATATTTTCCCAGTTCAAATTCCCGATATTATTTCACCAAATTATTTCGCACAATCAAAGCGTCCAAAACGTTCCTTCCGTAGCAGAGCCTATAAATTCTAGATTATTTAAACTCAAAACTATTACAGCGTATCAGGCCTCACATGAATGCTCGACAGCTGGGGGACGGGAATTTCAACCATAAAAATCAGGAGATAGGGCATAAAATTGCCCGCGCTGCACTTTTGGTGGTGTATGCAACTGAAAGTATAGCGGGCACATTAGCCCCACTGCCAGTGATATTAGGTTCAGTTTATGGTTTACATTAGTTCAGCTTAGTATGGTAAGTTATAGCTGCGCAGTGTCGTACTGCGGATTGAGAGTGTGCTGTGACATTTTTAAATCTAACATAAACTATGCACATCAATAAAGGAGCCGCGTTAGCTCAATCGCAGGAAGGACATATTTGAGGGGCCCTTATATCCGAGTGCTGCCGGTTCAAATCTGGTTCAAACATATTTCTAGAGTTTTTCAATCTAACTACAGATTTATACCAATTGTTCGACAAAGAGGTAATCTAAACATTCAAAATAACTATGGGTGTGTAATCTCCAAATTGTCTGGTTCCCCTGTATAAAGGTGACGTGGGTTAGATGAACAGCCGCTTCAGTAATTACCGGACCCGCTAAATGCTGGATCACGGTATAAGCGGACCCCGGCTGAGCACGGGACGTAACGCTAGCAAGATGATGATGAGTATGCACATCAGTGGCTTATGTGGGTAAGCTTTCACTGTTATATGTATATCTCTTCCTTGCTCTTGTCTGTATGTTACATTTTCACTTCAAGCAATTGTAATAAAAGGTTGCAGTAACATAAGGATGGTGTAAGAAAGGATAAAAGATACATAGATTTTTTTTAATAAATAAATATCCCACAACATCACATTCAACTGTGGTATTACTAATATATACTTAAGTAAATATTATATATAACACCCAGACACAGAACAAACACAAGTATTCATCACACGAATGTTTGTCCCGGGTGGGGATCGAACCTTCAACGATTGGCGCATAGGGCAGGGTCACTACCAAATATGCCATCGAGCCAGTAACATTTTCATCCCAAAATACTTTTAATGTCGCCTTTATCTATTTTTTCCGTACGTCAATCTAGTAGAATACTTATTCAGATCTAGAAAATCCAGTGGTTTGACGGGCCCGTTGGTCGGTTTTAAATGTGGGATTTAAATGGCTAAATAAAAAAAAAAATTTTTTTTTTAACAATGTTCACTGGATCGTTTTTGATTAATTTCAGCTAATTACGTTTTAAACAATATCCTCTTATCTATATACTCGCCGTGCAAATTTTTAATGATCCCCAACAGCAAAACGTTAAGCCGCTTCTCATTGCAAATTAAGTCATAATTCCGCCGAACGACCGCTAAATACGAAATGATTGCATTAAATTTGTTACGGAACCAGTCGATGCGTCTGTGTGTGATAGCCATTGCTTATCGATGGTATAGGGTTTTTTTTCTATTTGATAGCAACTAAATTCCTTTGCGAGGTCAATTTTTGCCAATTCAGTCATATAATATTCAAGCGGTGGTAGCTCAATGGTAAGAACACGCGCCTCTTAACCGAGGAGTGCGGGTTCAAACCCGGGCACGTACCTCTGGATTTTTCAAATCTATGTACGTATTTATACCACTAGCTCGACGGTGAGGGAAAACATCGTGATGAAACCTGCAAATTCAAACTACTTTGGATTTGTAACCATGATCCAAAAATTGTCTGGTTCCCCTATCTTAGGGTTACGAAGGTCAGACCGGCAGTCGCTTCAATGTAATTACCAGACTCGCTAAATCCTGGATCATGGTCCAAGCGGACCCCGTCTAAGCACGGGACATAACACTAGGAAGATAGGCTAGGTGTTTAGTGTTTTTTGTAGCCTCATGGATTTCGTAGACTTTTTTTGATGACAACTAAAATTGTTTGCTAATTTATGTCTTTGGTAAATGTAAACTTTAATTGATGAGAGATACATGATTTGTTTATTATTGTTTTTTATAGATTCTTCAGAGAAATTCATTTGCGGAAAAGACAAGGAACAGCCTTCATACATCATGTCTGTCCTCGCGATATTCCGATTGATACTTGATAGATAAACGACAGTATTTATTGTATGAATTTGTGTGAATAGTATTACGCTGTTATGTGCTATTCATACAACTTCTATTCTAAAGAATGTCTGGTCTATTGATAGCAAGCGCCGCCAAACCAAGTTGTTCCTGGGGTGCAAGTCTCTGATTAGGCCAAAATTGTATGACTGTGTTTTATGTCTGGTCTATTGATAGCAAGCGCCGCCAAACCAAGTTGTTCCTGGGGTGCAAGTCTCTGATTAGGCCAAAAATGTATGACTGGGTTTTATGTCTGGTCTATTGATAGCAAGCGCCGCCAAACCAAGTTGTTCCTGGGGTGCAAGTCTCTGATTAGGCCAAAATTGTATGACTGTGTTTTTCAATGTAAAAATTACTCACCATTAAGAAGGAAACTAGGAAGTAGGCGACTTTTTACGTCTGTCTTTCGAAAACCAATTAATTATGCGTCTGACCGCTCTCCGGTCATGCCTGGTTGCCGGTTCACTGTACTATGAAAGGGAAGGAACAGAGAGTGCACCTGTGTTTGCGCTGAAACTTGTGCACTATAATATATTCTGCGTATTTGGTCAATCCTCGATGAGATTAGGCCCTTCAACTTCTTATTATTATTCTTAATATTACAGTAACATCCATAGATAATCGCATTTAGGCAGCTCATCAAAATGACGTCAAATTGTGTCTTCATCTATAATCATGATAATGCAACCTTCCCAAATCCCCGATGAAACCGGATTAAGACCTCACCTCCTCTGCTCTCCTCAATCTATCGAGTACTATCCGAATCCCCTCACTACGGCAATTTCATTGGCTCCCTATTGAAATGCTTAATGAGCGTGTATTTGCCCGGTGGAGCGAACGATCGTCGAGTGAACACCGTCAATTATTATGGCTCGCTTCCTATGAGAAAATCGGTGATTTACCATGGTTCCCATTGCTAATAGGGCAAGCACGAGTATTCTTACGATTTGTGATGTCATTGCAACGTGGATAATTCAGAATAGGGCAGCGTATAATACCACTTTCACACTTTGAAATTGTCAATGCTAACCATTCCGGTTTCGGTAAGTTTCTTCATGCAATATAGTTCTAGAGTATTTGTTAAAAATAAACTTTTGTTCCTACATGAACTGTGGAGACTTCTAAAGTTAATTAACATCCAACTTATGCTACTGTACTTTTACAAGTGACTTGGAAGTTACAAATAAATAATAAATAAATATCCGACTACATCAGATACGTACATAGGTAAGTAGCTTAAGCACTTGTGTTACGGATATTAGAATCAACAGCAGTATTACAAATATATACTTAAATATTGAATATTAACATCCAGACTCAGAAAAAATACAAGTATTCATCATACGAATGTTTATCCCGGGTGGGAATCGAACCCACAACTTTTGGCGTATGGGGCAGGGTCACTACTGAATGTGCCATCGAGCCAGTCAAAAATAACCAAATAAACTCATACATAAAACGCGCTGAGTTATAGTCACCACTAAGTTGATACCCAACAACACACAATAACTTGATCGGAAGAAATCCTCCCAGTATTGTCTTAGCATGTATAATCTTACGAAACTAAATCAATTGCATTATAAACATCTCAGAATCAAGTTAAAACCTTAACTGGATCATTAATTTCGACCATTGTCGATACTATCTCCCACGCGTATTATCTAAACGACAATTTATCTCTTATATTTATTGTCACGGAAGAAAAGTGGCGCCCAATATTGGAGGTACTGTTTAATTCATAAGCTTTTAGCATTAAGTGTAACCGAGAAAAATTGTGTCAATTATCATAAATCTGGAAGTCAATGTCAATATCTCATAAAGTTATGTATGATAGTATGAGGAAGAGATATACTATTTGTGACTTGTCTGACAATAGTGTCTGATTTTTATATTTATAATGCCGTCCGGATAAATAATATACATACTTGGCATATAAAAAGTCTCGAGCATAAAACTTATTAGATGGGCGTAAGGCATCTATATGACTCTCACTGATACAAGTAACGATATAGGTTGTTTCAAATACCTTTTTGAATTTTTTTAAATTGTTGAAGTCAAATGATCTGTGCCATGTATATTAATTTTAATATGAAATCGTAAGCTACCTACTCAATATATATGTATTAATCCTAATAACTTTAGTTTATAAAAAAAATATGGGTCATTACCGTTAACACCTTAGCTGGGCTGATTCAAATACATAGTACCTGTATTCAGCGGCACCTTACACCTCGAACCAAGCCCTGTTGACTAGAATGATTGCCTCACATAAATATCACAGACCCAATTAATTTTAATTTATATTTTGTCAAAGGCTTACGAATATTTTAATTAACATTTACTCTTCAAACGTAAATTATGAAGGATCTAGGCCTTTTGTAGTGAACTGAAATATTTCCGAGTTTTTGGCGCTCAAATTAAGAGTACTCGAGCGGATAGATAAATAAAACAGAAATGGTTCGGAATTTCTTTAAAACTAGACTGAAACAAGGTTAATTCATATTTTTTTTTTCTAAATTGGGGATGAAAACTTTGATGCATGACTTGATAGAGTGATACAAAAAAAATATGATCTTTGGATTGTGTAGAAGCAATAATAAGAAAATAAACGATATAACATAAGTAAAATTTATATTTGAATACGCTTTAATCATAAAACCTACTTCGTCTGAAAATAATATCTTACATGTGAATTCCAGTGCAATTAGTTATGTCTAAATCTTCCATAATTTTGAACAAAATCATTACTTCTGGTATATTAAACGTTGTTTGTATGTGATTGTGTAGGCGACAAGTCAGCCACTTGTCACTACTTTTCACAATGTTCCATCTAACCCATCCCAGTTTAATTTTTGGCTAAATGTAGTTAAGGTGGCCTGCTGTCTCTTTGACTCTGCCTGCCCCTTCGGCGATTATGGGCGTGATGTTATGTAAGTATGTATGTATTAAACGTTAAAAGACGCATTCACCCAAAATCAATAAAAAAATCAGCCATCCTTACTTTAATGCACAGTCCAATCTAGTTCAATCATAATATTCGTTTTTTTACAAAATTTTATCCGATTCTCTTCAATTGATTAACAAGTACCTACACACAGATCAAAGTACAAATAATAATCACCTACTATTATTATAGTAGGATAAAATAAGATGATACATGTGTACAAGCCTTTACTGCCTCAGCATTTTAGGTGTATCTCTGAACAACGCTGAAATATATATGGCACCGGACATTTGAGAAGGCTACCCACCTGCGTCGGCAAAGTGGAGTTATGAGTTCAATTTTGGCTTAAGAGGTTTAGGATTTAGGGCGGAGGATGAGGGCTGGAGGGTTTATTGGAGGGAAACTAGTTCGGACCGAATTTAGAGATCGCAAAAAACGATCTCGTTATCTTTACGGCTTCATTTAAAATATGGTGACACGGAATTAGCAATTACTGGTGCCTAGAGACAATTTCGGCATCTACTTAGATATAGATGATAGTTTAATTTAGATATAGCTGGTTTTAGAATAGAATAAGGATAGAACTTTTTAAGAACGATTCAAACAGTATATAATAATAACAGTACTCTCTTAAATTGATTATAATTTTTTTTTGACTTTTTTTTCTTTTTGTTTCAAAAAAGAAACGTTTGATTGGGTCACTATGGCAATATTTAACTTATTCAGCCACTGTTTAGACGGGTTCCCGAAACAGGATTGTTGTCAGTGTTGGTAACCATGTATGTTATACTATACATTAAATATTTCAAAAACGACTTAATCATTTTTTTTATTAATTTTTCCATCCTAATCCTACGACATATGACCATAAAGTAAAGTTGTTTTCTAAGTTTTAAGAATATTCATTTTCATGCGATTATTAAAAACTTACTTTGTGCAATAAAGCAATATTTATTTTCAATTTCAATTCTAGTTTTTTTTAAGTTTCACCCTATTGTCTTGTATATTCTGGTACGTTATGTTGTCAAAAGTAACCGTTTCAAATTGTATATCCCAATCTATTTATGTCTTCATTGACTTGAAGCCAGACGCCTTTTTTGGACTTCACACGAACCAAAAATAAAGTATCCGTCTTTATTCGCCATAAAACATTTTTAGAGATGGCAATAACAGTTTAAATTAGTAAGGTGAGTCGTAAAGTTTCCAGCTGCAAGTAAAATTTATTAATACGGTGATCTGAGATTTGTTTTATATGACGCATGTCTTTCCGTTACATCATAAACTATAGTAATGGTTTGTTTTGTGAGTGGTGTTTTGAATTTTAAATTGAGAGGTAGATGTAATGAGACATAACATAGTCGTTATTTGGGTAGCGGTTATTGTACTTTTTCTGTATTGACGGTATTAATTTTCGTCAATAATCTTTCCCTAATTGCAAATAACTATAGATTGTACCTTATATATATTAGCAATAAAATCCCAAAACATGTCAGTCATTTGTTTATTTTCGCAATTTTCCATTTTTCATCAATTTTTTGCTTTATTATTATTAAAATTTCATATATTCAGATAACATTGATCAATTTTTGGTTAGTAACAAAGTTTACTTAATCTAAGTTAGTAATTGCAAATTTTAACAAGGATATTAAATTGACTATAATATACTTTAATCAAATTTGGTACATTAAACGGTATTAAATGAGATTGAATTACCTAAATTAAATTAAATTAAACTGAATTGAATTGAATTAAGTCATAATTTAAAATAGATAAAAGACTATATTACTTCTTGGTTTTTTTTCTACCCCCTTAGGGGTTGCGGGCGCCATGCTATAAATTACGGACAAAATTCCAACCGAAGTCCAATTTTAAAATCAAACTTAACAATTCTCAATCTTAAACTCAAACAAACATAACCAAAATGGTAACAACAGGACCTAGTCTTTTGACTAAGTATGATTGCTTTGCTTAAATAATTAACATTTTCAAACAAAAGCTACAAATTTTTATGAGCATTTGTATTATTTTTGGACGTACGTAGGTACTCGGTACCAATGTCAATCCACCATCGCCTTCGATGGCGGAACTGCTCTCAAAATTATTTCAGCACCGGTATTTTTCAAGGAAAACTTTCTCATATATTCCACCCGGTGGGAAATTAAAAACATATTTCTTTGTCGATGGCAAGATAGGATTACCAAGAGGTAATTTTCTTGTCTTCCTATTTTATTTTGTTCCTGGAACATCTTTGAAGTAATTTTCGCTTCGTTTGAGCATATTTTTGTCAAAAAATGTATTGTTATTCTGTGTTACATTTTAACCAGTGTTTATCCTCTGGTATACTTATTATTATCAAGATATTTCTTCTGTTTAAATAAGTTTTGTTCTATTTTATGTTAGTGCAAGATCGGTAAAAATAAACTTTCTATAGCCCACCGCACCGAGACAGTCCTGTGTCTAATGAATATAGAAGTAAGTATTTTTAAAAGTTACATAATATATTTGTAACTTATTATAAGTCAGATATTATAGTTAAGGCTACGAAATATATTGTTATGAATCCAAAGCCGGAAATATAAATCTATACTTATAATAAATCTGTAGAGAGGTCAAATTCTGTACAAGATGCAATTTTACATTGAAAATGTGAAATATTAAAAAAATGTATTAAAAAGAAATAACTATATACATATTTACGAAAAAGGGTAGTTGTCCGCCTCGCCGATCAAGGTACCCAGAATACTGGCAGCGTTGCCCCTTTGAATTGCCAGGCTGAGGCGTTGGCCGAGGAAGCTTCCAGCATTCAGGTCGCCAGAAACTTGAATAAGCCGGGCGGACAGCTCCTGGAAAAGTTTGCGGGCCTCTGGACCCCACGGTCCAAGAGTTTCCACGCCAAATGGAACGAACCGGTAGCAGCTGCCAAGAGCAGAATACTTGGAGAGCTTTCGAGCTTCTGCTGATGCTGCTGCTGCCCCCGCGCACTCAGAAGTGGTGTGGATATGGGAGGGTGCCAAAGTATCAACGCAGGTCGCATCCCAGACCAAAGCTTTGCCTTTACTCCACGGGATGAGCGTCATCCCGTCGGGCCTTTTTCCGTCATTGCGGTATAGGCCCTGGGGTTCCAGGACAGCTGGTGTCCTGGTTGAAGTAAAGGCTCGGCGCAAGATGTCATTTAAACTGGCGTGACGAGGGATGCGCCCTGCGCTTTGGGCACAAGATAGACCGTGGTGACCAAGAGGCCCAACAAACTCCCCGCAGCGACAGACATGTGCATGGCAGATCCTTAGGCCAAGGCGGAGGGAGACCGAGATGGATAGAGTGACACTGTCCAAAAGGGTTCCTACGTTAGCCGAAGGTAAAGCATGCAGCCAGAAACCGGACTCTCTTTCTGCGATCGCGAGGAGACGAGCCCGCTCCGAATCGCCAGCTGACGAACCTAACAGGCTGTCGAATGCGATTTTACAGAGGGGTTCGTCCCAATGCCTCTGTAAGTGCTGAAATGAGGGTGTTGTATTGGGGCAGGCGTTAGACCAAGCATTTCTTGCTTCCGAAAGGCACGAAATCTCCGCATCGCCAAGCGACGGGTTAATAATAGAATGAAAGAGATTTATCGTGCTGTAAGCGGAAGAGAGAAAAGCTGGCAGAGCAATGCTGGACGTTTTGCGAGTGCCTAGCCCCCCGAAACGGATGGGCAAGGACGCCTGCCTCCAAGAACGATCGTCCAACGGGCAATTTAGAATTTCGCATAATTTATCGCGTAAGAGGTTGTCCAAAGAATTCAGAAGGTTTTCAAATTTCCAAAGTTGTGAGCAACGCAAGAAATAGGTAAATTTGGGTACAAACGTGCAGAACCGAATGATCGTGAGAGCCATATGTGGGTTAATTTTGAGAAGACTACGGGAACACTGATCAAATTTAGACATTTTTCCGGAAATGAAGTTTGGAATGGATTCATCAAAAATTGGGGCTCCTAGAAGGTGGAGAGATTGTTTATTCAGGATAATGATTCCGGGGGCAATATGGGTGAACTGTGATGCAATTTCTTCTTTGTTGGTCATGTGGTCCGCTATAAATATTTCGCATTTTGAGAAATTTAGTTCAAGGCCTATTGTTTTAAATTCCTTAATGAGAGTTTTTAGGTCATTTAGAACTGAATAAACGTCTCCACCAATAGTGCCGTCATCTAGATACCATAGATTTAATTTAGAATTTAGAGCTGAAATTAAAGGATGGATCGCGAGACTGAACAAGGCCGGGCCGAGGGGGTCGCCTTGCTGACAGCCAACGGAAGACGAAAGTAAGTGGGTTTTGTAGACTAATTTGGAAGGTTTACTGTAGCATTGCCAAATGTATTTAAAGAGAGGGCCGGTTTTATTTTTGACCTGAGTCAGCAGGGCGCCCCGGTCGACAGAATTGAAAGCATTTTTGACATCCACCTTCAGAAGAACCTCGCCGCCATTGTTCAGAAGGTAAGTGCGAACAGAATGCACGGCTGCCTCGCAGCCTCCTCGAGTTCCAAAGCCGAGCTGGATGGGCTGAAAGTAGATGGGAATATCTGGGATTATAAGTCTGACACAAAGTTTTGAAGCCAGACGGCGGATAGTAGAGCCAATAGCAATAGGCCTAATTCCGCCGTCTTTTTTTTTTAGAGCGATCAAGTTGGCCCCATAGAGGATGTCAGTGATAGATTCGATGACGTTGCCGGAGAGCATTAGGTTTATTAATGAGGTGAGATGGGCGAGTAAGGTATTGCCGATGTTTCCAGAATCCTCTGCGATTAGGTCCTTGAGGTGCTGGGGTGTAAGTCCGTCAAGGCCACCGGCAGAACCATTTTTGAATGAAAGGAGAGCGGCGCGGACGTCATTAGGTGACACATGAGGTGAATGATCGGTTGGAAGCGGAGGATCTGGAAGGCGGAGGGTCGAAGCTGGAGGTGGATGTTTATCCCGGAGCGCAGAGAGGGTTTCCGGACAATCCTGGGCGACAACGTCATTGGAGAAAAGCAAACGCGCGGCTCCCTTTAAATCGCCATCACTAATTTTATTTTCTATAAGTCTGTAGTTTTGGGGTTTGTTTCTAAATGAATGGGGTTGGTAAATATCTGTTACGTTTAAAGGGCAGGGATTAGAACAGTTGAGTTTAATTTTTTGGGTAAGGGAGCCGGCGTTGCGCTCTCTGGGGTCGACATAGAGCTTGGAATAAGCAAAAGTGAGTAGATCTTCCCAGCCTTCGGTATTGTTTAAGGAAGTGACTTTTTGAATGCATTCGCTGAGCGCTTGAGCGACTGAGAAGCGAGCACCTCTAGGTATTCTTTTTATAAGCGGACGATTGTGTTTAAGGAAGGTAAGTTTTTGCCAGAGGGGATTAGAATTGGGTGCAGAAGTGGTGTTTAGGGAAGTTACGGAGGCCGGGGTATTAGGTGGTCTATGGATGCGGTTAGTGTGGATTTTAAGACCCCTTTGGCCTTTAAAAAAACGAGGCTGGGAACATAACTCACATTGTATTAAAATGGATTCGTTGTCGCCCTGGTTTCTGTCTGCGGCCAATGTCTGCAACTGCGACATTCAGCAAAAACTTAAATATTTTAATACTTACGTGCTATTTAGAAATAATAAAAACATTCATAAAAAAACATAACTATTTACACTAAAACTAAATTGACAGGCAGCTGACGGTTGCTATGCAGCACAAAAGACACTGGGAGCCCGTTGGCGATTGGCTCTTAGTAGATCGCACTTTTAAGGGAAGCAGTGGATTGGCGTAAGACGGGCTAGTCGTCGGAGCTCCATGGCAACTTGAGTTGACGGGTTTGGTGTCACAGCTGTCACTTCAGGAATGGCAGTAGAAAAATCAATAATTTGGGCCGGACTTGCACAGTGACGGCAACCTACACTTACACAGGTCCCTCTCGAGGCCCGGGTCGCCTGGGTCACCAAAAAGAGGGGTCTTTCGCGAAAAATGAAGATTAAACGGGAATTATATTAGATGGACGTCATTTAGCGTGACGTGACGTGACAGAACAGAATGAATATATATATTTTTTGGCTTCTCGTTGCTTGCTTTTTTTTCATATTCACAGGTTTTTGACTGATATGAACAAAATCACAAAAGCAGTTAATAGAAAAACGTCATAGATTGGATGAAGCATTCCCATTTGTTCTACATACAAGTTCAAAGCCGTCAAAAATACAATCAACATTCTCAAAGCTTCGAATCGAACCGTTCAATTGTTATTTATATTTATGCTAGAATAAAAATACCGCGCTTAACTGAATTGTTACAGCCATCAAACATCACTTTGTACTATTCGAATCGACGTTGTCCAACCAAAGCGAACATCGTAAAAAGCACCACAGAATTCTCCCAGCGGGTGGCTGGCCAGATTTGGTCTACAATGGATTGACTTCAAAAATAAACGCAACAGACCTGACGGACGTTTATGAGCGGGAAGAAGCTTTTGAAATATCGCAAATAATATTTCCGAATCGGCAATAAAAACAAATTTATAATGCCATTGACAACGTTGTCGTAAGTTAGGGTAACTTGTTAACAATTTGAAAGGGCCCGGGGCTTTGTGATGCTGTGAAATTTATTCGATATAAATTGATCTTTTGGCGTCGTTAAAAGCGCATTTTCTTTCTAGTTATGGCGTCGACGATGTTATTTCATTGCTACGTGTAAGTGTCACGATGGTTTAAGTTGTAAACTTTATGAATGTACACATTGATGTTTAATGTATGGCCAGAGTAGGTGTGCTGTGCATGTGTGAAATATAGAATTTAACTTTATGGATGAGCGGTGAACACAGAACTTATATCGATTGTTATGATCCTGGAGAATTATATTTTTTGTATAGTCATATTCAATAATATTAGACTGAATGAACAAGAGTTGTTTATTTTCAATGCAGTAGTTTGAAATGATGGGATTTTTCGAAGTTCAACTTTATCTGAGTGTAGGTGATTTCAAAATTATCTCATTTATTGTTAAAAGCCATTGGATGATATTAAATAAAACATGTTATGGTATACTTAATGTGTTCATATTCATATTATATAATACGTATTTCACTAAGTCTCTTATTAAGGGTTGCCTTATTATTAATTTCTCATGTCATATTATAGTCCTCTTAACATAAAATCATTATACAAAATTAATCATTTCGTATTGTTTTTATAAAAAATTAATAGTATAGTGCTATATTTCTAACTTTTTCGTTCCACTCTGCGCCATGAATAAATGCATAAAATCGAACATTCGCAGTGTCCATATCAAATCGAACAAAATGGTCAATATCTCAAAATTAGGCCCGCTCTATGAATACCACTAGGCTTAGAGTAAACATTAAAGGAGTTTTATAACTCTTTTTGTTTTCTATCCCAGCGTCTACGTTAATAGACTTTATGCATTATTTTGACAATAGGTTGCTTTTTTTCATTAACCTATACATATGGAAACGTTTCGTATGTTTGTTACAGCGAATTGTCTACTGTTAATTTGGTTAGATGTAAACATATTGGCCCTATACACATCCTTCCTATTCTTATTAGGGCAAAATTGAACACATTACTTTTCTTTAACCCGAAGGCAGTAGGTTAATTAGTTACAGAATGAAACAACATAAACAAGTGCAGACCAGGTATTCATCAATCTTCTTTAGCCGATTCATTCAACGGCGATTAATTTTATTCAACGATATTCATGAGTATTAGTTTGATCGCTAGATGGAGCAACAATGGTAGTATTCTGGTACTTTCAGTTGCAGTAGTATTCCTGTTAAATTCGTACTACTCTCATGTAGGTCTGGGACTTAAAAAGAAAGCGTCAACTGCGTTCCTTGCCTAGCATGTCGTAAAAGGCGACTAATGGTATATCGGGTTTTGGGTCTGTGATTGTGTAGGCGATGAGCTAGCCTCTTGTCTGTTTATTATCGAATTTAGTTTAATTTCGACGTACATTTCTAATAATGTACAACTATTTATGAGGTTTTCAGTAAATTGTGTGGGTTATGAGTATATTTCCATACTTTTTGAGAATTCCAATTATTGATCAACATCATCATTGCAATAGTTATTTTAATATAAAATGGAAAGGTTTTAATTATATGGGTAGGTAGTATAGAGAGTGAGAGACCGCTCTTAACGAGCTTCAAGCAAATACAAACGTGGATTTTAATTTAATTATTTTTCCTTAATTGAATCTTCATCAGCACATCAAGCCCATCTGTTGGGGAAACGAAATGAAAATTGGAACATTTTTATACCTTCTATATTTCTTTTAACAAAACAAATAATGTCTTTTCCTAGACTGTCTCGATGGCGCATTCGGTAGTGACCCTGCCCCATGCGCCAAGAGTTGTGGGTTTGATCCCCACCCAGGACAAAAATTCGTATGATGAATACTTGTGTTTGTTCTGTGTCTGGGTGTTAATATCCAATATTTAAGTATTTGGATATTTTTTTTTTCCGGTAAACCGGTCGTTTTAGTTCCTTTTGACAAGTCCTAAATATTGTAGCTCGTCGTCGTCAATAGATTTGAATTTTCCGTCACTTGCAAATATTCGATATTATTAAATTACTGTTGCATCTTCGGTTCACCTGTGACGACATCAAGATAACACAATACTCTTGTGCAAAACGGCGTGTAAGAAGGAAGAGGTGAAAAATGGGGTCTAAAATGTTAATTTGTCTTTATATACAAATATCTGGTTGTAATTGTATCTAAATTCGGCGTCTTGTCAGCTAAATTGGTCATCGTCTTTTTAACCGACTTCAAAAAAAAGGAGGAGGTTCTCAATTCGACTGAATTTTTTTTTATTACTTAATGTTATAGTTTTTTTCGTCTATACATATATCACCTCACTATCGTTGGTCAGGCCAAAAAGGTCGTAATACGGCGTATACCAATATTCTCAAAATACCCCAAGAAAATACGGATTTCAATTTGATCTCTCGGGGATCAAATGAAACAACGCTTGAAATCGATTGTAAAAGCAATTTTAATACACTCTGTAAAAAAATATGAAAGATCCAACTTAAAATCAAAATTAGAACCGGCAAATAATGGCCGAACGGAGCTCTTATCTTTCGCGATGAAATTTTTATGCAGCCAGTAAGTGCTTGGGGAATTGAAAGATCCCTTACAAGAGTAAATTTCTAAGATCACTGCCTCACTATAAGATTCACAAGAGAATTAAGAGTCTCAAGGAATTTTGTACGCTACATACTGCCGTGAAGAGCGTGGAATAACTTATTTCATGCAAATCAGAGGACTACTGGGCCGGGGCCAGAAACAGATGAGTCCTTGTAGAAAAAATCTGGATATATTTATTATTTTAAATCTATTGCCGGCCCGTTGGTCGAGTGGTTCGAATCCCGCTAGGGGCAAATGTTTCGTGTGATGTCATTTGTATTCGAGTCATGGATGTTCATAAACGTATTAAGTATGTCTATCCGTTCACCATATCACAAACATAAGCTTAGTTTGTTAGTTGTAGTTTTTAATATTCTTCGCTCGTGTAGTATGTAATTAAAAATTGATAATGTTAGGTTTACATTTTATATTCATGGATTTCCTTTTTTAAAACAATCTACTGTTTACTAATAGGACACAAAGCTCAGAAAATAAAAAAAGAATAGAACACAAATAAAATAGAGGAAAAATATAAATAAAACTAATTTTATTTAACTTGTACAATAGATGCGTAGGTTACGGTCTAATTGATAATTTATTGCGCGCCATGGCTTGTTCGTATCAGAGAGTAAATCAAGATTTATAGAGCATGTAGTTGCGACACCATAATTATTATTTGGACTCTGCATATACGGCACATGTGTTATGTATGCAATCGATGATCATCTGAACATTTGTTTTAATTTTTTTTTTTTAAATAATGTTATTTACTCTTTTTTTAGCTTTTAGAGATAAGGCGCAAATCCTTTTTTTAATAATCCCCGATGGTTTTCACACGTTGTTAGATTTTATCTCATTAAGTCTGAGGTTAAGAAAAAATGTACCACATTATGTGTTTCTTGTCTATCACGCCATAAAAGGCGACTAATATTGTATTGGGTAGAGGCTTTATAGAGGCTAGTGGCAGGCTAGCCATTTGTTACTGTTTTTTACAATTTCCTATCTAACGTAACTCAATTAATTTTATTTTTGGCTGGATGTGGTTTAGAAAGCTTAATGCTCCTTGAACTTTGCTAAACTGTTTGGGATTTATGTACTAGATTATTGATTATATTATTGCCCATAATTAGATCATCCAATAATTGAACATCTCTATCTCTCTAGCAAATACATAATTCGTTATCTTTACAATAAGGGGAGATTTGATTATTTGTTTGAATTAAATAAACTTCGTAAGACTGGATTAAAAATTTCTTTCACCAATGGAAAGCTACTTTATAAGCGAGCAACATAGGCTATATTTAATCTCCATATTTCCATGGCAATGAGAACTACGTGTATGAAATCGCGGGGCGCTGTTAGTTTAATATAATAAATTTGTAAGCTTTTTGTAATAAGACGTGATTCCATCAAAACCCAAAAAGCTAACAAAGTCTTCTGCATTAGCTTCTTATTTCCCAAATCCGTATGTCTCTTTGGAACGTCTTCCGTCAAAAAGCTTTCTTGGTAATGCAGCCTCTAATCAGCGGCATCTGCGATGCAATCTGACGGACCTCGTTATGCAGGCGCAGCCACGGGGCATGCCTAACTCGATTTGCGCCGGCGAATGGGAGGAAATTGTGCAATTTTGAATCGATTGAACCCAGTACCCACCTCATTATTGAGCTTGTCGGTAACTACTCTACGGTGGATTATCGATTTGTGGGGGTTTTTCTTTTGCGTTTAATTGGTAGAGTTATGCTTGTAATGAGGAAATGCGTTATGATCGCTAATAGGACAATGAATGTTTGTAATTTTCTTTCCAACATGATGATTTAATAGCTTCTGTCTAGAAATTCCTGTGTGTTGGCTAGAAAATGAAGCCGAAGGTGAATAGATTAAAATAAAAGGTGAATTCACCCAATATTACCCGATTCCTTGCGGATATTGAGATAAAAAAAAAGGCCATGTCCCTTTTGGATCGTGCTGTATTCATAAATAAATATATAAATAATTTTAAAACCTAACCAAGTACACACTTTTAATCCCATTCAATACAACTATACAAATCTCTTTAAAAAAAAGTTATATAGTCGATTCAAATCTTTATTGCTGACAAAAAAATTAACGTTAAGTAAACTACAGACTGCTAATTTAAATATACCAACAATCTCATTTTTAAATAGTATTCTTCGCATACCAAAAAAGAAAATAACAGTAAAATAAAACCAACCAACGGTTATAGCAAGCACGTGTTCAATCGAGAACTGCTAAATAAATGTTTATATTAAACGCTTATCCTTGCTCGGAGGCAAAAAAATAATCATCTCACCGTCCTGTCACCGCAGGTGTATTGTTCATTGTGCTCATACCTGCTGGGTAGGGCTGGCGATGAAAGAAACTGTATTTCCATTTCTAGAAGGTACTTTCATTGCTTCATTGTTACTATTGTAGTTGGTACATACATACATACTTAATGTCACGCCTTTTCCCATGGTGGTAGGCAGAGATCAGGTACTTCCATTTGCTACGATCCTGACACACACCTTTCGCTTCTTCTACATTCATAAGTCTTTTCATACACGCTCGTCGGTTAAGGGTGCTGTTTACCTGACCTTTTGTTAACACTTTAGCAATCTGGTCATGGAGTTTGTAGTTGGTAGCCACTTCAATATCAGGGAATCGAAGGGAAACTAGTCGTTTGCCATGATAGCTCGAATAGATGCAACATAAACATTATTATAAATGTACAATAATAATAATATATACAATAATAATAAATATACATGCAATTAAATCTAATGAATATCATCAAATTATATAAAAAAAGAGAAGAATAAGGTTCCTTTTTTTCCTTTTATGTCGCCTTTAAATTTTATAAAAAAAAATCATAAAGATAGATGCTTTTGTAAAGGAAAAGGTATGTGATTGTGTAAGCGACAAGCTAGCCACTTGTCACTACTTATTCACAATTTTACATCTGCCCAGTTTTGTTTTTGACCGAATGAGGTTAAAGGGCTTGCTGCCCCTTCGACTCGTCCTACCTCTTCGGGGATTATGGGCGTGGTTTTCTGTATGTATGTGTAAATAAATAAAATAAATTAATAAATAAATTCTTCAGACTGACACACCAATTCCCTAGCTCCAAATTAAGCTTACGCTTGTGCTATGGATACTAGGTGAACGGATAGACATACTTAAATACGTTTATAAACATCCATGACTCGAGTACAAATGTCCATGTTCATCACACGAAACATTTGCCCCTAGCGGGATTCGAACCTGCGACCCTTGGATTCGTGGCCAGGGTCTCTGACCACTCGACCAACGGGCCCGTCTATGTATGTGTATGTAGATGATTTTGCTTACCGCCATATTCAACATCGTGTAAAATTACTAATGCTACTTTTCATACGCGTGCAGAAACTTATTTAATTACTGCTTTTACACAAATTTTTAATGTAACACAATATCAATTTTTTTGCCATTTAAAAATGTTTCATATTCATCCCGCACAACGTTTTTCATAACTGTTTTTATTAGTTACTCAAGCACTTCGTCAGCCCTACCACAGTATCTCGCAGACAAATAGTAATTGACAGGTATTATACGACGCAGAATTGCGTGTGACAGCCGATTTATACGTACTAAAAGGTTCGTTAACGAGTTTATCTGCGGAGTTTATTTTGAGCGTGTATCGAGCACAGCTGGTATTGGATAATACGAAAGTGGAGTTATGTGTGAGATATGTGTGGCTGCCTCGTTGGTCAAGTGGTTGTAGCGCCGCCTAAGGACCAAGAGACCCCCGTTAAAATCCCAGGTCGGCCAACAAAAAATTGTGACTGAATATTTCAGGAATAAGTCACCAGAAGCTGGCAGTTTAATCACCCCCGTGCCTTGAAAAGCACGTATAGCCACTGATCCTGCGCCTGAACTCTCTCCAGTCATGTCAGGTTGCCGTCCGTGAGACTGTCTTATAGACCGTGGACTATGAGAGTGAAGGAACAGAGAGTGTATCTGTGTTTGCGCAGACATTGAGCACTAATATCTCCTGCGCAGCGAGTAAGTCCTCAATGAGATTGGCCGCCGTGACCCATTTCGGTTAGGAGGCTATTGATATGTATGACACTGCGTTGAGAGATTGCGCTAACTCAATCTATTGCGCTGATTGTTAACTTACTTATAGAGTAGTAGTAGCTCGGTGTTAAGCACATGTATCTAAGGTGCGAGGGGCGCGAGTTCAAACCCGGGCACGTATCTTTTGATTTCTCAAATCTGCATTACGTATATATGGATCTGTGCCACTTATTAGGTGATGAAGAAAAACATAATCTCTTAACAACTATATCAACTCTTTAAACAACTATAGATAGCCATGATACAATGTTTGGTTTACCTGGCGAAGTGTTAAGAATGTCAGACGGCAGTCGCTTCATTGTAATAATAAGAATCCCGAAATACAGAATCATGGACCCTAATCGGAAAAGAGACATAACACTAGTAAGAAGAAGGTTACAGTCTGAAGAAAAGCAAAGCATTGTCATCCAACTGTTATGATAGCATAACTATAATTTATCATCTTATCCCCTGAGAATTAAACTTTGTAGTGCAATGCGATATTCCAATTCCACGCCTCCGTAAAACTTTACGCTAAGTTATCACCTGAGATCACCCTGGAGTACTATAATGACATTCCCTTTTACCAAGTCTAGACTACCGGATGAGAAAATACCAGCAGCAAAATACATCGCTCCATTCACAAACACTGTTTCTTTCACAGCTCCTGTGTACTCTTCAATGTACACTGTCGCACTAAGATATATCGTGACGGCATAGCCGGCAAGTTACCAAGTGCAAGGAAGCGAATGGGCATGAAGTGTCTCCTTCACTCGTGGGTAATAAGATAGGGACGGGAATACTCCCGGAATTATACCTGAGTGTTGAACCGAGGCGCATCTGTCCTTTGAAAATGTACTGAAGTAGTATTACCATGATTTCTAAGTTAGATGTGAAACTAACTATACGGTAAACTTTTAAATGAACTAGTTATTGTATTCCTGTGGGATAATTTCCTTTTCTCTTTGGCTTATTTTGAAGTCTTTGCAGAAGCAGAAACATAATTTAAGACACATAATCCACTTCCACTCTCATATATATTTGTCTCATTTTATTCATCATCACCAAGTCCTTGTAAAAAAAAAAGAAATATTAGGCATTAGTTAACATTGCATACTATTAAATATTAGTAAAATCCAAACAAAAACTAGTTATGGCACTAACTGTATTCAATAGAAACTCGGAACACAACAATTGTACATCTCAAACGTTATGGCGCGAGAGCATCAGCCTGTCAAAAAAATGCTAGGGCTGGGCCCAGTATTGTAATCGACTAGGGATGGGATGGTAACCGCCGATTATATCTTCACATCTAACAATAAAAAAAAAGAGAACGAACGAAAGTACATACCACAATAAATTCAAATAAAAAAAAACTAAAATCATTTATAATTAATTCCTTAGAACAATGAGGTAATTAAGTAGGTAAGGTCGTTTCACATAAACTAAAAATAACCTTGTATAATACATAACAGATGTCCCGTTAATGCAATTTTCAAGTACATACTTACATACGTATAAAATGCGACGCGAAAGTTACCAAGTGCAAGCAAGCGTCTTCTTCACTCATACGTAATAAGATAGAGACAGAATACTTGTTACATCAACAACTGCATATCCGAGGTCCGATCCCACACGAACTCTGAACCGCTCCGAGGCTGTCAAATTAATGCTTCCGAGATCCCGCAGTTGGGGAATGTTTGCGCTCGCTTTGTGAATGGGGCAACTCGTCGCTTTTTGATTTCCAAACAAGATACGGTTTCAGATCCCGTGTTGAGCACGCCTTGTTTATTGAATGGTGTGTGTCTGGGGTCCGTGTGAGAATCGGAAGAACTATTTTAATGTTTACGATATGAAATGAAAAACATTGGATTTGTAACCATGATCCAAAAATTGTCTGGTTCCCTTATCTTAGAGTTACGACGATCAGATCGGCAGTAGATTCAATTTAATTACCAGAATCACTTAATCCTGTATCATGGTCTAAGCGGACCCCATGACGATATAAAATAAAATAGAAATGAAATGTTTAATGTAAATTTAGTATTTTTTTATATGAACAAAAAACATCAGTGAAATTTTGTTAAAAAATATACAATAAAGTAGATGTGGTTTTATATAATTTTTTCATAATTTTAATATACATTCTAAGTATTTGTCCAATATAACAGTATCACTTATATCTGAAACTGGAACTGAATTAATACTTTTAGTAAAAGCAGGACCATAGATAAAGATTAAGTCATCCCTATGTAGGTACATCTATGTTCCTCACGGATGTTTTCTCTATTTCTAACCATTTGGCTGAACCAAAGGACAATATTTTATGGGCTCGTTTTTGAAACAACACTGTCTTCACGTGAAGCATGCACGCACCTAATTGCTCATTATCACTGGAAAATATCTTATAAATGTTATGCCTCACACAATATCTTGTAGACCAGTTACAACAAAAAATAGTTTAAATTCAAATTAAGAAAATGGTTATCAAATAAAAAACTAAATTTTTAGGAAATTCAAAACCACTCATACGCATTTCAAAGGGAACATATCAGAGGATTCCGTCTCACGCTTCACCCGTTTTTTGCATCCGCCCGGAGATGTTGTCACTCCCTAAAATGGGATGTCTGGATGAAGTTCATTGAGTGCGCAGCCCGTCTGAGACACTTGTGAGCGAGCCCTCAGTTTCGGAGGCTATATTCTCCTTGAGCTCTTTACTTTGAATGCGAAGAGTATTTACTGGCTTCAGAACCTCATTCAATAAGGCACACAATGGAAGAGATGATAGTGTAGTCATTTGTATGTGAAAGAGCTATATTAAAGTCGCATTATGATACAGGATTTGACTGGCTCGATGGTGCATTCGGTAGTGACCCTGCCCCTTGCGCCAAGAGTTGTGGGTTCGATTCCCACCCAGGACAAACATTCGTATGATGAGTACTTGTGTTTGTTCTGTGCCTGGGTGTTATTATCCAATTATTTAAGTATATATTTGTAATACCACTGTTGATTCTGATATCCGTAACACAAGTGCTTAAGCTACTTACCTCGGAGTCAGATCAATGTATGTGATGTAGTCGGATATTATTAAGTCGGATATTTATTGGTTACGCCAAAACTGAACTTTGGCTTAGTACAACTATCACTTCAAATAAAATTAAACAACATAGTGGCTCTGAAGCTGCGTTTAGTTTGGCGGCTGAGAGATGCCTAAAGTCATGATTTGCAGTTTTGATCAAGAAAGACGTAATCGTGTTCTGTCCCCCTTGTCCAGTGGTACCCCTTATGTTGCAAGCCGCATAGGCTACCATACCCACTACGATGATAGTGGTTGTCAATTATTGTTTGACATTATAAAGTCTCATGTTTATTTGAGACTTAGAATATGCTGCATTGTAAGGCATGCCGCAGAATGGTGTATTGTGTATTCAACTGTTTATGCAGGCGAACTAACCACATGTCACGACACATAATTTTTTCATTAAACCCAATTTCATTTTATTTGTGTCATATATGGTGATGTTTTAATGACTTTACTGTTCTTTAATATCTACCTACATATTCGAGGATTGTGCGCGTGATAGTATGTATATATATAAATGGTTTAAGACATAAATCAAGCGCACTTTCACAGCGTCAAAACGTTGATTGGCGGCCTAAGTTTAAGTAGTGCTTCGTAAGTAAAGCACGTTAAACTGTTGGTCCGGGATACTTTCGCAAGATGGCAGTCGTTAAAACGGACGTCGCAGGTCTAAGAGGGAACTTAATTTTCGACACTAAAGGCAAAGGCTCCTGAGTGCAATAAAATGTGCAAGGGAGATGGTGAATATCGCCTTCTCTTTTGCACTTGAATGATTGGTGACGTCATTTAGATGTAAAGCCCAAGTCGAATGTATGTCTTTTGAACTTGTGAATGTATTTTGTTTCTTTGGTACTTTGTAACGTTAATTTATTCATGGTTTTGTTGTCTGCGGGTATGGCTAAATATGTTATTGCATGATTGTTTACCTTAGGTTAGTCAATATTTTCAGTTTTATTTTTAATTCTCTATTGTTATTTATATATTTGTTAGTAACTTTATATACATTCACACCAATTTTATATACTCATAGTTACCTTATTATTGATATATAAAAAAACAATAAAAATGTACCACAATCTACAATAAAAAAATAATAATATTTCTGTGTTTTATTTTAGTATCCTAAAATTTGAGTTAATACCTGTCTTTATTATAGATATTCTATGTACAAGCTATACTTTTTTTACCTTGTGTAAAATAGAATAATGAAAAAAGACGGATTTATTATCCAATACACTCAATTTTTGGTAACGCGTGCCAAACTCTTTGACAGCCCAATTTTCTGCGGGCGGTAGTGGATTACACAAATAAAAAAAATATCGAAACAGGCTAGCGCATGCAGGTTTCCATTGAGCTGGAACATTCTATTATTTCTTGTGCCTAAAATCTTAAAAATGTGAGCTAAAAATATTAAAAGAGTTTTCTAACGTTTTCTTTTAATTCAAATGTAGCTGACCCGACCGAGAAATTGTCATTGTATTTCTATTCCTGTATTCAAATATCCATAACCATATAATCATTGACATCCTCCTGCTAATCTTGATATTCGCTCAGAGCATATAATTTATATAACAGCCTATATAACATCCGCTAAAAGCATTAATTAGCGATGACTGTATAATGAGAAATCATTGTTCTTTTCAATGCCATTTTTGGGCGTCTGTGTTATCATATTCTGAGAATGAATATCATAGATTATTATTTTGCACCGTACTTTTCGTACATGTAATTGTAAAGCAAGTAATACCGTAAATAAAATCTGTTAAAAGTGTGTCAATTTATCCATTTGCGCAGATCACATCAATGAAGATAATTGATTAAAATTGCTCGGCTTAAATGCAATGCTTTCTAGAAATAAGGGAAGAATGATGAAAGTATCGCGAAAGACCCCAACTTACGACTAAATTGGTTGTAGGTAACAGAAGGTGATTTTAGGAGCCATTGTAACAGTAAAACATGTATGAAAATAATTATAAACGTCAAAGAGACGATTGAGGTCTACTACTACATTAGGTAACAGGCAGGTAAAGTTAGTTAGTTCCAGAAAGATTTGTGACTATATTTGAAGTAAAATCAGTATCAGTAAAAATACAGATGAAATTTGTGCACCAAACCCTCCGCTTTCAATACAAGGGGTATCATGCGAGTGACACTCTTTGTATTGCAAGCGACTATAGGTCACAATTTGATCAGTCAGCCGCTAGTGCACGGTGTCGAATAAAAAAATAGAAAAAAACTTTGACATTATCTGTGGAACACTGCATGATGCTTTTGCCTAACCCCAGAAAAAGCACCTCTGAATTTTCTTGTTCGGGACTTTTGTATATACGAGAGAAAAAGATGACCCCATTATTCTGCACCACAATCCTTACCATGAGTGTTGTACTTTTTGAAAACGCCAATGTCTCACCTGAAACAAACAAAATTACCATTATTAAACATCGGCTTGACCGGACTCCATACATTTGTTAGCTTCATGGTTCCATTCCTATTTTTGGTACCTAGCAGATGACAGAAAATATAAAATATCATATACCTGGCTTAGTATATACGCGATTTGAGATATCGTTCTTATTGATTGAAGTAGCTTTACTCAGTTGATTGATTACCTTTAACGTACTCATTAGAATAAAATATATAATGAGCCTACAAGACAAATATTACGCAAGTAGGTCATGTATACTGTTAATATTTATGACTAGTTAGTTTTTTTTTACTGACTTCAAGGTGTTATCTCATAAAAAATTACATTAATATGTAGATACCTAGATCTATGTATGTTTGTAAATTGGCTCAAAAACGTTTGATGCGATTTGGAAGATTTTTTCTATTCTACAATGGAGGAATATCTTGTTTATAAGTATGTACATATGCTGGTGTCTATTGTGCTAATGGACCTTGCTCGCGTTCTATACCGAGGCATGAAAAATGGAAAAAATAATTAGTCATTGTTCAAAGTGCGAGCAATTCACCAACGTTACCTCAAAATTGATAAATGGCTGCGAAGTGTGAGCCGACCTACGACTTACGACCTACACTTTCCATCATTAATAATAATGTGAAATATGCTTTGATAAATGATACTTCTACTTGCGTTGGTATTTGCATTCCGTGAAGTATTACAAATGATATTCGTGAAGAGAATGTCAAAGAGATGAGAGGATTGTTTGCGAGAGTATAGTAGCTCATCTTCGTGCTCCTTGATAGAGGTCATAATTAGAGCTTGTAATAAATAGGACTTGCTTTGAAAGTAAAGCTTGTATATTGTTTATACAACGGAGTATTAAGAATGATTCTCCGTTGTATATAGAATATGTTTATATACTATATGTATACATGTAGTATGATGTACATACATACTTCATTGACTGGCTCGATAGCGCATTCGGTAGTGACCCTGCCCCATGCGCCAAGAGTTGTGGGTTCGATCCCCACCCAGGACAAATATTCGTATGATGAATACTTGTGTTTGTTCTGTGTCTGGGTGTTAATATCCGATATTTAAGTATATATTTGTAATACCACTGTTGATTCTGATATCTGTAACACAAATGCATAAGCTACTTACCTCGGAGTCAGATCAATGTATGTGATGTTGTCGGATATTTATTTATATTCATCGTAAGCTGTATAGATTGAATATAATTTCTGAAATCTGATATGGACTTTGATGCATCGGGGGATTGGACCTGCACTCGTTAATTGATTCAAACCACGTCTCCATCACTTTAATAATACTATTAGATTTTTTGTTCACTTTTCGTACGTGAAATTAGATATAATATAAATCTTATTTTTAATTATATTATGGCTTTATTAAGAATATGACTTGCCAGAATACTTAATACCGTGCATGTATACGGTTAAAACAAACGTATATTCACTTTTCAACACAAATTCTATAAAGTAAAATTAATAATAAAGGTCACACTTGACGTTTTCCTTTGAACCATTCATTAGATCTCTGTCATGCGCCATGAGAACGATGTATATCTCCCAAATTGATTTTGAAAAATTAATTCTAAATAAACCACTTTTCTGACCAACCTACCTTACAAAGGGTCGCCTACATCCAGCACTTATCACAGAAAATTGTACAATTATATCGGTAACTAGTTTCATTGGATTTTAAACTCTATTGTGTACGGTTTACAGTCAAAGTGTGAAAATGTTGTTTGAGCTGTGAACACAATACATGGTTTTGTTACCAACATACATCCATTCACACATTCTTGGATTGTTGTGGAAGATTAGTCTTTGACGCATGCTTTCTAAGGTCTTATTGCACTAAGAGTCTTATGAGGCTAGCTCTTTTGTAGTTAAATAAATAAATAAAATAAATTCTTCAGACTGGCACACCAATTCCCTAGTCCCAAACTAAGCTTATGAGCTTGTGCTTGGATAACTAGGTGAACGGATAGACATACTTAAATACGTTTATAAACATCCATGACTCGAGTACAAACATCCATGTTCATCACACGAAATATTTGCCCTTAGCGGGATTCGAACCCGCGACCCTTGGTTTCGTGGCCAGGGTCAGACCACTCGACCAACGGGCCAGGCCAGTTGTTGGCAAAGTATAGTTTCACGACTTGCAACGGTGCTTGCCTCCGCTTAAATGACTCTTAGGACTACTTCAGTAAGTCTTAAGTATCACTTTTTAATTTTCACTACGGTGAAATAGGTAGAGGAAATATGTTTAAAAAAAAACTAATAATAAAATTCAGAACTAAACTTATTTAGATAATCTTTACTAATATTCTAAATGTGTATGGACATGCACACCTGTTTGTAAGTTATACAGTTTTTACGTCGCAACTGCTACACTGATTTTGATGAATTTTACCATTGAATCTTGAGGACTTGCATAAGATGCAAAATAAGGTTTTGTGGCCAATGCTGCGAGGTCGCAGTCACAGCCACATAAATAACATGAACTACTTTATAGTTTCATTAAATATTTTTTCCATTAAGATTTTTTCCAATGTGGCAATATTTACGTACGTTTTAAAATGTAAATCCAAATCGTATCACGACAATGACAGAAAATGAACCTGACACAAATTGAGTTTGATGTAGTCCAAATAAACAAGGATTTTCCAGAAATGCACGAACTAAAATAAGCGTGCACAGTGTTAATTACATACGAGGGAGTTTGTGAGGGAAGAGCTCTAATATATAAAATTCTCGTGTGGCGGTGTTTGTTCCCAAACTGCTCCAAAACGGCTAAACCGATTTTGATAATTTTTATTGTGCTTATCGGGTAGGTCTGATAATCGGCCAACATCTATTTTTCATACCCCTAAATTTTAAAGGGTGGTCCACCCCAAAGCTATAACTTGAGAACGGGTTTATCGATTTCGCGAATTCTTTTTTAGTAGTGTTTGTTATTGGCAAACGAAGGTTCTTATGAAAGAAAAAAAAAAAGAAATAAAATGGGTATTGAAAATCCGAGAACGAGGCGTCACGAAGTGCGCCGGGTCAGCTAGTATTTAATCAAAATGTAACGTGCTCTAGATCTGTGCTTCCCTGAATATCCGGTCCCGCATCTGTTTTGGCTTCTAGTTCGATCTGAACGCAGATTTATGTCAACAACTCCACGATGAGCATAACATTGTAAGCTAACCTGCATATTCAAATAGCTATGTGTCTTCTCGGGTACATTTGTGTTGTCTGAATATGCACCATGCAGTTTGTCAAATTTGCCTGGTTCAGGGTCACAAATATCAAAAGGCGAGGCGACTAAAAAATTCTGTTTAGTCTGTCAGTTAGATAATAAAAGATATTTAACACGTATTTTTTCACTTATTTGTCAAAACAAACACTGACGAAGATACCGTGTATTCAAGTTGCGCGTGACGTCACACCTAGGTACAATTTTTACTTAATAGTTACAAGCCCCCACTCCAAATCTTAGATGCTCTCTATTTTTGTAATTTTTTGTTTACTTGATTAAGCAAAAAAATACGTGTCTTGTATTTTTGTATAACCTAACTGACGGAGGAAATATATTTATTGATTGCGATGACTTGTATGAACTAACTAACTAAAACTTCACGCCACTTCCCTAGCGGGGTAGGCAGAGAGAACCGAACGCCATATGGCACGATCCTTACACACCTCACTCGCCTCTTCAACATTCATAATCCTTTTCATACAAGCTCTACAGTTTTTATGACTCCTAACACCACCTTCTGTTAATACACGACCAATGTGGTCGTGGTAGGTGAGCCTGGGCCTTTCACAGCTTGTATGATAAGTAGATTTACTTAGTATCACCCTAATAATAGGGTTAGAAAAACTAAAGAGAAGTAATAATAATCTCATTGAACCACTACGAGTCAAAAAGTTATTTATACTTAATATATAAAGCTCCAGAGTTTGTTTGTTTGTTTGCTTGAACTCGCTAATCTCAGAAATACTCTCAAAATATAACATTAACCATAAACGTGGATGGAACGGCGGGTACAGCTAGTTTAAGGTGTTTTTTAAAAGAAGGGACTATAAACTTAATCAGATTATCAATATTTAATAAATAGTGGAATATTGATCGACCAATAGCCACATGATATAAAGAATCTCAGTAAGAACCACCCGTTAAAAGCTTCCGTGCAATGTTTACACGAGGATGCGTGGGCGCATCTCCACGTTTTGTGTTCACAACGAATTCTGGAACGTCTCACGGCGGCAGTTATAATGACATTGTGAGGTCATCTCCCACACAGCTGATATCGGATGGAAGTACAATGATTCATGCATCAATTTATAAAATATATACAAGCATAGTCGTAAAAAGCGGATTAATGTGAATGGAATCGTAACGAGACTAAGAAACACGTTCTTTGACCAATTTGTAAAAATTTTAAAAATACAAAAATCATATTATTTTGTCGCTTTGACTTTAAAAAAAAGCTTTTTTTTTTACATTGGACCTAATTTTATAATATTTTTTAATATACTTACTAAATAGAGGCATAATAGACTAACAAACACACAGGTAATCCTATCCCAAATTATTTTTATTTCTCATAAATGTGTATTAAAACATATTAAAAATTAACTAAATGAGTTTTGTTTCTGGCTGAATGTGGTTAAAGCCCATTTGACTCTGCCTACGCCTACAGGGATTATGGGCGTGATATGTATGTAAATGAATAAATATATGTATATATATATATATATATATATATATATATATATATATATATATATATATATATATATATATATATATATATACATATATCCGAATATATATATCCGACTACATCACTTATATTGATCTGACTCCGAGGTAAGTAAAGCTACTTACCTCTTACTACGTACTTAAGCAGGTACTTGTGTTACGGATATCAGAATCAACAGTGGTATTACAAATATATACTTAAATATTGAATATTAACACCCAGACACAGAACAAACACAAGTATTCATCATACGAATATTTGTCCTGGGTGGGGATCGAACCCACAACTCTTGCCGCATGGGGCAGGGTCACTACCGAATGCGCCATCGAGCTTGTCAATAAATGAAAGAAATGAAAAAATCAAATGAATGTACCTACAACCTCGTACTGCGTTTGATATTTGTCAGCGTTTTCAAATCGACGACTACTAAAAAACCAGTTTTGTCATTTCAAAACGTTCAAACAGCGAAACTACAGTCAAACAGAGCTGGTTGTTCAATCACAATGGCCGCGTAAAAAAACAACACCGTGTTCATCAAACGTCACTTTCGAACAATATTTATTCCTCACACAAAACTGCAATGCACTGAACCGGCTGTGCCGTTAACCCGATATTTCCGAGGCCAGATGCACAATAAAACAGAATGCAATAGGAAATCTCCACTCAAACTTGTTACTACGTATAATAAATATCAGACAACATCCGTATACATTGATTTGATTCTGAATAAAGTAGCTTAAGTAAGTACTTTTGTTACGGGTTTCACTACAATTTAGACTAAAAAAAAAAAAAAAGAAACGAACGAACTTCTTAAAACAAAGTGTATATAAAACAAAGTGAAGTGAAGAGTGAAGAGAAATCAATATTAGTTGTATTGGTCATTAACTCTACAGTGCTATATTAATCATGCAATTTTGAGGATTTTTTTATAGAATTGGTTGTTTGTTATTTGTATTAAAAAATGGTTGGTTGTTAGTTATTTAGTATTAACAAATAACAACCAACCAACGACACTAAAAAAATAAATAAAATTGTGTCATTAGTATTACCTAATACACAAGAGATTGAAGTAAGTTTTTTATTTTATTAAGGTAACGAGCAAGTACAGCAAGTATATGCCTAGCCTGACATATTAAGCGGACCTATCGCTACGGTTCAATAAAATACATTTTTATTTAACTAAATAAGACTAGTGAACCTTGTAGAATTAAGTAGAATTAGTTCTTTCATACCTCACTATACTGTGGCAAAGGCCTTTTGACTAATGGTCATGTCCACCGAAAATTAATGGCGGACCCAGGCATATCTATTGCTTTCTGATAGCTCAGCGTTGTCAATGGTATATTATTGTCTTGTCCATACCAAAATACCCCGAGCTTGTGGGTTTTAAATATTCTACTTCTTTAATCCACATCTACATACATCTATATGTATGTAGATGTGGATTTAAGGAGTATAGGCCAGAATTGGTAAGGAATATGGTATGAATATGGTAAGGCCAGAATGATAGTACCTATGTACTATCATTCTGGCAATCCCCAATAGGGGTAGTTTAGGTCCAATGGGCTGCATGCACCACTTATACCAAACATAAAGTCGAGTTGAATCTAGTAATTAACAAGTACTGACAAGTACACATTCATGAATTAAATTTCCATGGTAGGTATAATATAGTCGAGTGGTCAGAGACCTTGGCCACGAAACCAAGGGTCGTGGGTTCAAATCCCGCTAGGGGCAAATGATTATTTATTTGAGGAGAACCATATTTTGCCTGAACTTCATACACCATGTATTTATACGGTACCGATATACGGTGGCAAACTAAACTCTATTCTATAAGTTGAACCCAACGAGACATAGAATTCAAACAACAAATACAGTTTACAAACTTCCACCATCGAACATTTCGTACCTACAGGAGCGAAGGAAAATATGAAACATTCAATAACCGCGTTTATTTTTCTCGAAAAAAGTTTAAAATCGACAAAACTTAACCCTCAACTCGGCTCCAACCGCCGGAATTCGTTCAAAAACTTGAAAAACTCGAAGAAAAAACACCTAATAGCCAATCGGGGTACAACAACGCTCATTTGGGAAGATAAACTGTTCGGAAGATTGTAAAATACGCAGTCTCCGTTGGCAAACTTCAGGTATGGCCACCAGGTGTCGTCGACGATTCAGAGACGGGAAAGATTAGCAATCTTGTAGGTTTTTATGACGTTAATGTGTTTTGGCGGTCCGAAACGAGGTATAAAAGTTGCGGAAGTTATAAAGGAGGGCTGAATCGTAAGGCCTTCCAATTTACGAATAAGGTACACCGAATCTCTGGTGGCTTTTGCTAGGAGATTTTTTCATGAAATACAAAAGTGAGTTACTCGTTCTGGATTAGTGTTGCTTTTATTCTGGATTAGTGTTGCTAGGCCAGTATCGATAGTCTAACTAACTGTAAACAGCAATACTATCGACTAACTAAATAAACTAACTGTAAACAGCAATACTATCGATAGTATAGATAGTACTACACTAATAGAGACATCGATACTATCGGTACTATGGATACTATCGATACTATCGATTGTCCTATCGACCGTATAAATGATTTGGCCGTTAAACTATACATTTTTTCGGGTTCAAAAGTATGTAAGCCTATGTGTTAATCCAGACTATAATCTATCTCTGTACCAAATTTCATCCATATCCGTTCAGCAGTTTTTGCGTAAAGAAGTAACAAACATATATATACACATCGAAGCTTGCCTCTTCTCATACAAATAAAATCAAATAAAAGTTTAATATCAACCGATGTACAAATAATTCATGACATTTATTTATTATTCGGAGTCTGAAACTGAACTATGGATAAATATTTCATTTCATATATTTTGCTACTGAAATACGTTTAAAAATCAGTTATATTGAAACTGTGAAATATTAACAAAAGTATAAATGTTTGATACCCTTAAAAACAATATTAATGGGTATAATGATGTTTGCTATTTAATTTTATATTTAATAAGTGATATGGCGCGTTAATTAATATTTCATCTTTGCATGTCTGTAAAGGGTATATTTTGTACTAAAATGTAGAAGTAACTTTGTCTGTCTGCCTGTTACATTTTCTACTTGGTTTAATTGTAATAAAATGGCGCGCCAAAATTGAAAACATCTCATGGACGCATGGTAAAGTCTTTAACAGATTTAAACCTACACAAGCGGAGCTGCCGGCTTAAGTTATCTTTTACATGTGATCGATTTGTTTTTATAAATATGTTAATTTAATAAATAATGTGTTAATTAGAGAGATACAAACTCCCGCTTAGTTCAGGCACCACACTCTCGCAATCTCAAAAACCTCAAATAAATGTTTTCCATTGTAAATGCTGTCCCTACATATAACATTGTTTGAGAATAAGTAGATATTTGAATTTGAATTTGAATTGAACTGGCCCGTTGGTCGAGTGATCAGAGACCCTAGCCACGAAACTGAGGGGCGGGAGTTCGAATCCCGCTAGGACATGGACATTTGTACTCGAGTCATGGATGTTTACAAACGTATTTAAGTATGTCTATATGTTCACCTAATATCCATAGCACAATCATATGCTTAGTTTTAAACTAGGAAATTGTTGTGTCAGTCTGTAGAAACTATTTATTATTATTATTTATTAATTATTATTATTTCTAATTGTATGTGCAAATAAATTACATTAGGTATCAATATTGACATGCACAGCATATTTCAACATACGTTCAATTGCCTTCTCTCCAATCGACCAACACATATATAGTAAATGTCACTTCGCCATTCATGCTTCCAATAAATCTTTTGTAATTTTCCGGAAAAAAAACCGGCCAGAATTGCAAATATTTTAACTGACCGAACAAATTGACGTCCTGGTATGCGGGTGAACCTTTTTTGTGCTTTGTACATAGCCCTCATTCTATATGAGGAAATACAAGAAGCTATGTACCGGAATAGCTACTGAGCAGATTAAATAATAAATAAATATCCGACGACATCACATACATTGATCTGCAACCGAGGTAAGTAGCTTAAGCACTTGTGTTACGGATATCAGAATCAACAGTGGTATTACAAATATATACTTAAATATTGGATATTAACACCCAGACACAGAACAAACACAAGTATTCATCACACGAATGTTTGTCCTGAGTGGGGATCGAACCTACAACTCTTGGGGCATGGGGCACGGTTACTACCGAATGCGCCATCGAGCCAGTCACTACATTTACACAGTATTACTACAGTAATATAGTATTACCTTCACTTTAGTATCCATATATATTATCACGTCCGCAATCCCCTAAGGGGTAAGCAAAGTTCAAGGCATACTGAGTTACCTTAAACACTTTGAGCTTAAAAAATTAGTTGTCCTAGATGCACCATTGTATAAATATATAAATTTGACAGGCCCGTTGGTCGAATGGTCAGAGACCCTGGCCACGGAACCAGGGTTGCGCGTTTGTATCCCGCTAGGGGAAAATATTTACTCTGACATTTGTACTCGTGTCATGGTTTATAAACGCATTTAAGTATGTTTATCCGTTCACATAGTATCCATAGCACAAGCTCATAAGTTTAGTTTGGAACTAGGGAATTTGTGGGTCAGTCTAGAGAGTTTATTTATTGATTTATTTAAGTAAGTAGGTAGTTCTTCGCTTACACAACCACAAACATTTACCCAAAACACGCTAGTCACTTATTACGACATGCAACCCAAGAAAACTATTCATACATTTAGAAAGAATGTATAAATGATTCCAGACCAAATAATCTGGCAACCAATATATTATATTAAAGTATAAATTTGTCACAGACTAAAAAACGAATACAATTTTAAACCTTTTTATTATGCGCTTCGATACATTTTACCATTGTATTTTTTTAAAGCACAGCCGGTGAAAATGGGCCGCAAACATTGTGTGAGTTTCACATAAAAGAGTAAAGTTAACGAGTGCAGTTTATACGCAGGAAGCTAATGGGACAGTGGGACAGTATAACGTACCTATATTTTGCTTTTTAAAAAAATATCAGCTGATCCAGCGAACTTCGTACCGCTTTATTCTCGGATTATATTGAGGTCATTAATTGTGGAGGAAAACTATCCTATTGTTTATGATGGCCCGTTGGTCGAGTGATCAGAGACCCTGGCCTTCGTGGCCAGGGTCTCTGATCACTCGACCAACGAAACCAAGGGTAGTGGGATCAAATCCCGCTAGCGCCAAATGTTTCGTTGGTTGAACATGGACATTTTGGACTCGAGTCATAGATGTTTATAATTGAATATGTATGTCTCTGTTTATAACACCAGCTTATAAGTATAGTTTGGATCTAGGGAATTGGTGTGTTAGTCTGGAGAATTTCTTCATCAATTTTATATTTTAAGTTATACCAAATTACAGAAAGTTGCATTTGACGACATGCTAGACAAGGAGTTTATATCATTTTATATCATTTATAAGAATTGTCGATACATCACTACCGTACCTGTATGTTGTGAATCTACTTTGTTTGCAGTTCATTTATATGCAGCCACGTCATACCCGTAGGTCGATTGGAAAAATTCAATAACGAATGAAAAAAAAAACACCAGAAAAAGAAAACAAACTCGGTGGTCAGCAAAAACAGACCAGATTTGGTCGCCGTTTACAAACACGCGGGGAATGGGTGAAAAAAGAACAGAAGCATTCGAAATTCAAACGTCGTTAGGGTACACTGGTGGTTTCCAACCTGTGGGTCGCGACCACTGGGGATCGAAATCTTCTTAGATGGGACGTAGTTTTTTTTTATATTAGATGCAGCCAGCGGGTTGGTGTGTCACTTGGTAAGTATTTGCCGTATGTGTATTATACTGCAGCACCAGATGATTTGCTGATGCATTGACGGCCTTAGAGGATTAGGCTACTATGCAAAATACAGCAACACATATCGTGTTGATATTTTCACTGATTTTCTAATGAGGGAGTAAACTACATTAGCTAATCTAGCTTGTTATAACTAGTTAGTTAGTGATGACTGTGTCTCTAACAGACATAAAGAAGCTAGAAAGTATATCTACTTTCTTACAATAATTTGGGATATATTTTTAGAAATGAAAGGACTTATAAGGTAGAAAACGACAATTTTTTTTTTATAAATTTCCAATGTCAAGGCATTACATTGTGTTTTAGAAGGTCATCTATAACTGTTCCTCAGTTATAAATAGTACTTTATTTTTCGAAGAATAGGTAATGGGACTTAAATTTTACTATAGACATGGCAAAAATATCTTCCGAACCCAGTAACACATTAATCCACATTGGAAAGCAATTAAAAAACGTCCCAATTGGTAGGTTATCAAGTCTTCAGATCGCGCGCGCTTATGATGTATTTCCCACTTATTTATCTATTATATCCTTATATAACGATTATTATTATTATCGTTGAGAAAGGTGGTTTCATCGTAACAAAAGGTTGAGCACTAGAGTAACCAAAAAGGCTTGTTCCCGATGTTGAGCCGAGTTTAGGAATTAATTTGACGGACGTGCGATTCCGTAGGCCTGATCTGCGCTCAATGCTCGCGTGCCGAAGGTTCCGGACAAATGAAATATTTCGAATGCAACCGTAATACCCGGAACAAAGGGTACACTTTCTGTACAGGCGTTTTTTGTACGATTTAGGAATGTGCAAAGTTTGGACGGAACTTTTTTGTTGTGACCCGAGACTGGATGTGTAACGGACACGTGTATCTGTTAAATAAATTGTTAAAAAAAAAAAGAAACATCTGCTTAGGTAAATAAATTACCAAATAATGTTCTCAAATTGATAATGTTACACTACAAATTTATTTTAGTTTTTTATAAAAACCGTCCGTACAATCACTTATCAAAGAGAAATATTATTTTTTTAATACCACTGTTGATTCTAATATCCGTAACCCAAGTGCTTAAGCTACTAGTCAGTACCTACGTTATGTTGTCGGATATATATTTTTTTAATTTACTTTATCAATTTCTACGAAATAAAAAATTAGTTGTCCTAGATGCACCATTGTATAAATATATAAATTTGACAGGCCCGTTGGTCGAATCAATTTCTACGAAATAAAAAATAACCCATATCTAACTAACAGCTTACAACAATTCAAACTGTTTTTATCGCATTCACTTGAATATTTTAGGCACGAACCAGACAAGAATTACTTTCGCATCTATAATATTCATTAGTAAAATTTACATCTGAATAATGTGGTCACCTGAAAAAAAAATTGATAGATACGCCCCTGAAGCTAAGAGCGGCGTTAAACAAACAATAAACAAAATCCACGTGCCCCAACGAGCAGGGTTCCGCCACAAGAGGTCGTACTCGTATTATTTATATAACCACCACTCCAAGACAAGTTAATCTTTAAACTGAGGTGTTAAGGTGGAAAGTTGTTTGGAGTTGTCGTAAACAAATAAGCTTTTTGTTGGAACTCGAAACAGATGCCAGCTGGGTGCACGTTTGAAGCTGAGTTGGACTTTGAACTGAATGCAATGTCTGCATATACGATGAGGTGAGATTGAACAGAATTCGCTGTTTTTTGACATCAATAAACTAAAAAAATCAACAGCTCAAGGTCGCAATTCCATGTTCAGCCAAAAAATAAAACGTTAGACCGAAACATTGTGGAAAATAGTGACAAGTAGCTATCTCGTCAACTACACAAGTCCCAGACTGACATGGAACAGTATTTAAAATTGAAATAAAATATGACAAAAGTTATACAAACTCTACTTTAGACACCAGTCTATTCTATTAAAATGATACCGTATTAGTCGCATTTATTGTAATAATTTATATCATAAACTAGCTGTCCCGGCGAACTTCGTATCGCCCAGTAATTGACATTTAACATTGACAGATACGAATACATCGTTTTATATGAGAAAATACTTTTGCTTTTATTTTGTTTTATCGTCAATTTTTCAATGTTTTTAATAGTTATTCTGGACGAAGACAAATCCAACAAATCAAAAACAACGTAAATCGGTTCAGCCGTTCTCGACTTATAAGTGGTGTAACAAACACGACTTTGTTTTATCTATATATAGATTAGTTGTAAATATGCAATAAATAAATAGGTTTCTCTTATGTGAAAAAAAAGAACAAACAATATTAAATCTATATAGGCTAGGCTAAGACCAGCTTTTTTATATATACTTGCAAACGTTATTCTGCTGAACTGTACTAACGATTCTTCAATCGAAATATAAACTCGCCGACGAAAAGCAAATTAAATCCTCCATAAATTATATCAGAAGAGAAGCCACACAATCTTGAACAAAAAAAAAAAAGAGCATTGACCGTATTCAAAAACGTTTAATCCGAGAGTCCAGAAAAAAAATGGGGAACTAATGTGTATTTTACAACACATTAACAAAGGATCACAAAAAATCTCCCACGCACATGTTACTACGTTACAATAAACACAGTTATCTCGCGAGATGCGCAAGCGCAGCTGTGCTTTTAAGGTTCAGGGGCGAAATAATGGAGCCCTTTTTGAATAAGCTACTTATTTTACTGTCACCCACAAAGGTATTTTTTTCAATTTCTGTTGCAAAGATACATTTTTCCAGACTAAGCAATAGGCCATACAAAAACGTTTTAAATTTTAATCGTGATTTTATTGTAACTTTATTTTTTTTAATGCCGTTAGTGTGCTAAAAACAATATATTCCTTGTGACTTAAGTATGCACACTCAGGCTTTATTTTTATCCTATAATAATCTTTTTTTAAAGAAAACTTTTTCATGTAAAAAACTTAAAAACTATTTTGAAAGTGATATTATAAATCTTTTCGTCTACTTATTTCCTCCATGAACTTAGTGTCAAATGTTGTTGAAGCTTTGTTTTATTTCAATTAGAAATACATTTTCTCTTAACAATCTATCCCACATTTGCTTTTACGTTTCGCTGAAGTAATATGAAACCTGCCAGCATATTAAATGCTTAAAGTAAACTACGGAACCCGGGTGCACAATTCGACTGGTCTTGACCGTTTTTTTTTTGTTCAGCAGATGCAGAGATCGCTATGCGGTTGTTTTATGGGGATTCCTGCTAAGTACACGTTGTTTTTGCTTTATTCTTTGATGTTTGTTAAGTTATCGGTTTACTTCGAATTTTAAGTTCTTCCTCGTTCGGCATTTTTGGAGCCTCTTTATTTATGGTGCAGCTTGGTCTTTTGAAATAATGTTGGTTTGGATAGAAATAATGTTTTTGTACCGTTTTATGTATTCACCGCATTCACGAGAATACGTGAAAGCAAATTGAGAACACATGATACCTACCCACGTTATTTATCCACGAGTCTAATTCAAATATCCATGTTCATAACACGCCATACTTCCCCCAAGCGGGATTCGAACCCTCGACCCTTGGTTTCGAGGCCAGAGTCTCTGACCACTCGAAAACACGGGCCTGTCATAAAATAAAATTCTTTGAATTTATTCTTATTTTCGACACTGATAAGTCATATAATATTAATAATAATAAATGCTCCAGACTGACACACCAATTTCCTAGCTCCAAACTAAGCTTATGCTTGTGTTATGGATACTAGGTGATCGGATAGACATACTTAAATACGTTTATAAACATCTATGACTCCAGTACAAATGTCCATGTTCATCACACGAAACATTTGCACCTAGTCGGATTCGAACCCGCGACCCTTGCTTTCGTGGCCAGGGTCTCTGACCACTCCACACTTGTGTTATACAGTTTTTATGGTAGTCTCAACATTTTATTATTTTAACACACACATTATTTCCTGATTTAATATCCAATTCCCTTCCTTTCAGATTTTTTAAATCAACCGACATAACGCTTAGCGGATTCCATTATCTTTAAAGTACATAAATTAAAATAAGATTGAAAAGAAAGTAGATAAAAATAAACCTTTACGAATAATAAAGAGACTGTAAATATATTTATTGAAAGAAACTTCGTTTCATCTCCTCCATAAAAACTGTCGCTCCTAAATAATCCGGCACTAGAAATAACTTAAGTGTCAACTTAAATCCGGAGCTACAGATGTTCCGAAATCACTTCGCAACTTTTGTGGAAGCTTGAAGTTAAGTTATTTTTGCGTTCACACTTTTTGCTTCTTACCAGAAATATATATTAACATTTGATTTATTAATATCCAATAATAGATTCAGTGGAGTTGTCCGTATTACAAAATGACGGTTGAGAAAATTAATGAATGTGGGACGAGAAAAAGATTTGAACTAGGATCTTATAAAATACAAGGATGATTGAAAGATTTGCCCATCTTGACGCCAGGAGAGGCGGGTTCGATACCCATCCAGGACAAACATTCGTATGATGAATACTTTTGTTTGTTCTGTGTCTGGGTGTTAATATTGAATATTTAAGTATATATTTGTGATACCACTGTTGATTCTGATATCCGTAACACATGTGGTTAAGCTACTTCGGAGTCAAATCAATGGATGTGATGTAATCTGATATTTATTTATTTAATTTTCATATCTTAATAAAAAATGGGGATATGTTATAAATAGTAAATGAAATAGTTTCGAATGAAATATGCCTATCTAGTAGTTACAAAAGTATTTTTTATGTACAATAATTATCTGAGATACAAGCAAATGTTTGGTGTAGAAACGATTAGTGAATACAAACAGGATATTTCGTAACGCTTTGTGAAAGTAAACGTAGGACAGTAGACTTCGTAATTATAATGACCTAATTATATTTCCGAAATTATACCCGAATTGTTACTACCTTCTAACCGAAAAGCCAATAGATTAAAAGAACAGCCAAAAAGACCGTGCAGCATAAAACCTCACCATCCGGAGACATCGTTTATCTTCAAAGACCAATTCTGTCACTACATCTTCCAGAAAACTAATTACCATCTTCATCCTATCGCGTTAAATAATCCAGTATCCTTGTAATGAAGTTAGCGAACAAACCGCTGGACCCGGGATAAATTACAATTTCGTGAATCCAGAGCGAGATTTGAATAAGTTTCATCCATTTTAATCAATGCAAAAATTCCGTTGGAACGTAAAAGAAGGATCGTTGAATGTTTCATTCGCGAAATTTGCGGTGCTTCAAAATGTTTTGGAGAGTGACACCGATTTTGGTATAGTAAGTGTTATATTATAACTGTGAAGTGAATCTTGATATAGGAATGTCATTTAATTTATTTATGCTTAGGGTACAGTGCTAGGAAAATATGAATTACACATTATTTGCTCATCTAGCTTTTATTGACATTTGGACTGTTAAAGGAAATCCAATGCGTTTACTGTAGTGTTTATATTTTTTTCGGAATGAAAAGAAAAGTATTTTCTTTAGAATTTAAATATCCATACCATCACAATTTGTTTAATCGATTATCCGAAACAGAAATGTGCAAAATGTGGTAACGTAAGATAAAGAGAGATAAACACAGATCCTTTCGCATCAAATTAGTAGAATCGAAGATTAAAGAAGCTTGCTGAGCACTTGACCGTAAACAACATTGCTCAGATGTGTGATGCGAACGAAATTATCGGTTCCGCGGAAAGCTTTACGACCGTTCGAAAGCAAACAAAAGTTCCTTAGCCGTATTGTAATTGCAGCTGGGTTTCAGAACGGAACCCTCACAGATGCCTTCGTTGATTGTTTCTTTGAACTAGTCGCTTTGCTTTCTTTAAATTGTATGCTTGTTTATTTCAACTGCGCCGCTGCAAGGAGTTTCTTTTGTGTCACTGTAAAATGTTATTTCAACGGCCGCTACGTTTTTCCCTTGTTGATTAGTTACCGAACGTTTGAGCGAAGAGAAGACAAAGTAATGCTTCAAAAACCGTTGTTAGTTGTTAGCTAACCTTATGATTTGTAGTGAGAGATTGCGTCAATATCATCTTATTAAAAAAAAACTGCTTTCTGATAGTTTGCTCCATAGACCACAGAAATACTAGTTTGCTCTATAACAAAGACACTGTGTCATGATCACAAATTGGCGATATAATAGCGTATCATAGCTTATTCTATTTTTTATCGTCATTATTGTTATAACAATTAAAGAAAAATTTATGATCAAAAACTCGTAACAAGCGAGGTACCCTGCTTTTTCATAAGTGATATTAAGAGTTGTAAATAACGTGTCGTAAAATAATAGCTGATTTTATTCAGCTTAATATTTTTTCAATTTTAAACATTGCAAAAAATAAACACAAAAAGTTAAATCCTTTCCCCTTTTTTTTATTAGTTAAAACAAATAAATAAACAGATACTAAACAATATCACACATCTCGGTATCATTTCAACATGCGTTGAAGCAGTAAACTACTTATATTAGATTCCCAATACGCAGATTCTAAAGACAACTCTTTCTCAACATCCCTAATATTCATCAATACCTCATTCAGTTTCTCTGCAAACATACCTTGCACAAACTCGTAAATATCACAAAACACAAAATTACCTTCACAAGCAACACCATCCCGTTCATTTCTATTTACCAGCTCGCAAAAAGACGAACCACCGCCAGTACTTACAATGGGCAAGTACTTACAGAACCTACCACGTCGTAAACTAGAAAACGAGATATGAAAAGTTCCTCCTTGGGGAACGCCGTTTTTTCGTTGACGAGCCGTCACAAAAGATTCTGGAAACATCGCACAGGGTTGCTGAGTACTTTTCTGCTGAAAATTAAGTATTTTTGTAAACACCATTTTCTGACGTCATTAAGTATTTTAAGGGACTGGTGTAATGTTACCTACTGAACAAAACCTGAATATCAGCTTTCTTTAAAATTTTATGATGACATTATGTGTCTGGGTATTATTTGATCCATTCAAGTCGCGTTTTTTTGTTTAAGAAGTTTAAATATGTTAATAAAAACTTTTATTTAAGCCCTAAATTAGATCTATTTTATCTATAGTCAGAAAAATGCATACATGCATACATACATACATAAAATCACGCCTACAATCCACGAAGGTGTAGGCAGAGCTCAAGGAACAACGAACTCTTTAAACCACATAAACTTTACCTACATCTGTAGGTCTTGACATTGCCAACGACTTGTGTGATGTTGTACGACATGTGTTGTGTTTAAAAACAAAGAACGACTTGTGTTGTGTTGAAAAACAAAGAATTCGCCAAAGAAATTCAGATTTTTGGGAGCCACCTTTTACCGCTCTAAAAATAATTTCTGTCAACCCTAAAAACGCAAAGAGGGAATTGTCTATCCCTACATTGTCGGTATGCACTCGTTTGTGAGCAAAACGCTCAAGACGGCTCCTGATTGGACGAGAGCATTGTTGGACGACGTCGATCACAGCTTTGATAAAACGCGCCTTTTCAATCATTCCATTTTTCAGACGGATGTTTTAATGAAAATACTCGGGTTTTTGTTATTTAGACAATATTATTCCCTTACATACTTCATTAAAATACATATTATTATAATATACTATAAGCCAAAAAGTAAATAGCTGAGAAAGAAATATAAAAAAAATCGTACAATTTTTTTTTTTTTACTTATAACTGGTATATAATAAATAGAAAATGCCGCTCAGTTTGATTGCAAATAATAGGTAAGTACTAAATAACGTTATGAAGTACGATATAAAAACTATTGTTGACTTCACGAAAAAAATAATGAAAAGCTTATAATTAAAAAAAAAACAAAAACAATTTAAAGCCTTTTCAGAATGGATAATATTCTCTCCAATTTTGATTGGTCACAAAAAAATAATTCATAGCGGATTGCTCTATTTGCTTATTAAGAGATTAAAATGCTCAAATCATTATTTTGTTTTTGAATCTGCTATTATGTTCAAAGGCAACTTTAATCATTATAATCCAATTTATACTTTCCCCCAGGGCGATGAAGATTGAATAAGAAAATAATTTCAGACATAAAAAAGCAGGTCCGGTATCGAGTCTAATTAATTTCATATTAATATTAACTTCCTTCTAACCTAACGTAGGAAAAAACATAGATAATAGACCCGACTGAAGCCGCTTGGTTTCAGCATGACTAGATCTACTCATCCAGGGTTGAACTACCCACTCAGAGAACACTAGTATGATAAATATGGTACTTATGAACTCTGAGGATTTTCAACGCCGTCGAAGTTTGACTAAGGTTCTTGTCACGATAACAATATAGAAGAGTTAGTTATTACCTATTTAGTTAGATATCCTTTTTGTGTAGGCGACAAGTTAGCCACTTGTCACTACTTTTTCACAATTTTCCATCTAACCCAGCCCAATTTTGGTTTTGGCTGAATGTGGTTAGGGGTGCCTACTGCCCCATTGACTCTGCCTACCCCTTCGGGGATTATGGGCGAGATGTTATGTATGTATAGATATCCTTTATCCTTGGGGAGACTATAGATCACAGACTCCGTTGGCTTGGTCAATCGAGGAAAAAGGAAGAGGATCGTAGAGAGCCTTTTTCGACCGACCGACCGGTCGGCGTCCTGTCGGTCACCCTAGATATCGCTGGGATGATGCAGTGCAGGCAGTTCTCTGCGCAGCAAGCAAACAACTGGTGGACCAGAGCACAGGACCGAAATAGTTGAGGAAGACATGTATCGAAGACCAAGACCCAATTTTGGTTGCTGAGCCATCGAAGTTAGAAAGTAAGTACTTTTTACTGTCAGCGATATAAATCCTTAACAAAGCCTTCAAAGTGTTGATGAGTGACATTCCTTGTGTTGCAAGAGAATATACGGCAGGATACGGTGACTTCAACATCAAGCCAATCCTACGTTTTTTTAACACCAGCACAAAATAAATAAGAACATAACGCTTTGTGGTGTTAACGTGGCAAAACTGATTCAATGATTAAAGCGATTGTTGATTGTTAAAAGCCCTTTATAGACAGAGCCACGGGTAAAAGCTAGCACCAACTAAAAACACTTGAAGAGCAATCCAGCGGAACAGTTTGCGAACTATTGTTAATATTGAAGTTCCAGCCGAAATGTCTCTGTGTATTCCGCTTTGCGGAATTCCTGCGTAGTTTGACTAGAGTTACTTAAATTGTATATTTTGATACTTGATGAACGAAATGCAATACCGAAGTTTCGAGAGCATTTATCAATCTAAATGCTCTTAAATACCAATATTTAAGCTTAAAATAATATATACTTTGTATTTTTTTTGTATTTGGTATTTAATTTTTAATATCTTGCACTTAGACTTAGTACCTACACAATTAAGCTGTAATGCAATGAATGATTTTACTGCCATCGCCACATCCATTGTTGAAATGAATTGAATCCTCAAAAATGGACAACCCATTTCTTGTCTTGGGGTCAACATCACTCCGTGATGACACAATTGTTTGTTATCAAATATGACATCATGACGAACTGTCAGCATCGAATCTTTACTGTAACGTACGAGAAGATAATGTCCCATCGGTTAATGCTAGATGTAATATGAACGGCTCGCGATCTCGTCCAGGAGAGGCATTAATGCGAAATTTACAATGCGGCAGTAAACCTGCTGGCTCCGTTCAACTGACGAGAGAGGAATCCATCTCGAGCACCAGTTCCCATACCCATAAATCGACACCCGACATGGGTATCTTGCTTCAATGAGTGGTTTAAATGCCATCGCCGCACCTACCTACTGCTGCCACGGAGTGATCCTACTAATAAAGCCCTTTTAAATATTAAGCCTTATAGAGACTTTAAATACCATATAAAGTAGTCACTATTACCATCATTGTTAAATCATTTCAATAGATATGATAATTTTGTCCTATGTTGGTCTGGAACTTAAAAAGAATTTGCCAACGGTGTATCTTGCCTAGTATGTCGTAAAAGGCGACTAATGGTATAGGGGGTTTAGGTATGTGATTGTGTAGGCGACAAGCTAGTCACTTGTCACTACTTTTTCACAATTTCCCATCTAACCCAGCCCAGTTTTGTTTTTGGCGGAATGTGGATAATCCCTTTGGGGTTTATCAAACATTATATCGATAACAAAACGTCTGTAATGTCATCGAGAATTGTAATGATACATCGGTTACCGCTCGAAGTAGTACGAACGCGATCTCGTCACCGACACAACGAGTGGTTTAATTGCCGTCGCTGTGCTGCCAATCCGGGGAGGTATTAACGCGAAATTTACGATCCGGCAGTAAATCTGCTGGCTCCGACTGACGAGAGGAATCCGGCTCGAACTGGCTCCAGCAACAGTTCTAGTACGAGTTGCAGTTAGTTCCTGTTATCTGTCTAGTGTATACTTGATCGATTGACTGGCGTCGTAGCTATGAAGTTCGAGCAAAGCAAGAATTCGGACTGGATTTGTTTCTGTTCTGAGTTTGCGTTTCGTTGCCAGCGACGATTTGCTTATTGTTACATACATACCTCGCCTGTAATCTCCGAAGAGGTATCTTTTTTTTAATGATTTATGCAATTAAAATCTCTAGCTTTATTTTCCGTACTCCTTCATCAAGTCTCAAAAAAATTTTCATTATCTTCTTCCCTACTCCCAAAAATTTGGGGTTGACACATTCATTTATTCTCTTTTATACCATATATCATCATTACCATCATACCTCATATAGTCGAGCTACACAAATTTGTACAATCTATAATCTCTTCTTTAACCGCACTCTTTCTCGTAATAATAAAAATCTTTTTAGTTTCACGATTTGAGCTTCCTTTCTTAGTAAGGGTTAAGATTTCAGAGTATGCAGCAAAAAAAAAAAAAAAAAATTATAACATTTCTGTACGGAAACAACAAAAAAGCATCCTGTTGCACCTCACAAAACACCAGTTTCTTAAGAAAGATACAATATTACTAGCTTTAAAGATGTTTACGATACATCACATTTACTTGGCAAGCATTAGAAATACTTAGAACGAACTTTTTACTTAAGGCTATTTTATATATCTGTTTACATTTTTTTTTTCTTTTTTTCTACCCACGATAACGGTCACAAAGGCTTATGTAAACTTATAGAGAGGAGGAAACATCAAAATTCCAAAAAAATATAGCCATTATAGGGTATACTTTAGACTAATGTAGCTTTCTTATGATAAAAACAGTAGCTTAATATTGTATCGATTACAGAAAAAAAAAATCTAATTAGTATAGTTTTCAACTAGAAAGATAATTGCAGAGTACAAAGAGTTAGCCTTCAACGTAAATTGTACAAACAAGCGACTTTGTTAGTCAGAAGCTTGCTATCTGGGTGCCAATTAACGACATTTCTTAATTGACAAAGGGCTGAATTTTTATCACAATAAACATGCCTTCTTGTAAAAAAACACTGGTTTCATTTCAAATAAAAACAAGCTTTCATTACATTTCCTTAAAACTAAGTAAAAAAATAATTAATACAAAACCCTATTGTTTACAATAAACAATGTATATGATACAAAAACTTATGTGAAGATTTACGTTGTATGTGATTTTTTTTTAACTTATGTCAAGATTAATTTGGCCTTTGGATTAGCTTTTGCCCGCGGCTTCGCTCGCGTGGTACATCGATGAAACATAGCCTACATGTTAATCGAGTGTATAAGCTATATTATTCTAAAGTTTCATTAAAATCTATTTAGTAGTTTTTTTGTGAAAGAGTAACAAACATCCATCTGTACATACAAACTCTTGCATTTATAATATTATTCACTGTTGCAATGATATTACTTAGTATCCATACTATCAGTAGGATAGCTTAAGCACTACCTATCGATATACCTGACGACACTATCGATGCAGGACACTAATGAGTGAGAAACGCATCCTTTTCAGAACGTTCAACTGTGCAAACTATCTCATTCCTTTTTTAGCCAACTACGGCAGAGCCAAAAGGAGAGTTATGATGTCCTATGCGTTGACGTGTCGAAACGATATTCTTTATTTTCCTTTGTCCCAGGAACGTGGACAGTGCAGCTCAAATTGCAAATGAGTCCACTCTGTTGCTTTCGGGTGTGACTGACTCTGCTTTGTAGCGAATCTCACTTGTTTTTCAAAGTTTAACCAGAGATTTATCTGACTATGCTTAACATTTGCACGAAACAGTTTACAAGATAAACTTAACGGTCTTATGTCCTTTGTTTTATTTATCCTAGACCACATGCATGCAAAAGTTAATGATTCGACTGGCCCGTTGGTCGAGTGGTCAGAGGCCATGAAACCAAGGGTAGCGGGTTCGAATCCCGCTAGGGATAAATGTTTCGTGTAATGAAAATGGACATTTGTACTCGAGTCATGGATGTTTTTAAACGTATTTAAGTATGTCTATCCGTTCGCCTAGTATCCATAGTACGAGCATAAGCTTAGTTTGGAACTAGGGAATTGGTGTCTCAGTCTGGAGTCTGAAGAATTTATTATAATATGAATAGGTACTTAACCCGTGAGCTCAAGTAAGCTTGTTGCTTTTCCTTTATTAGCTATTAAGTGAATACAAAAGTTTGCATGTACATTTGTTTTTTTATATTTGTGTACAGCCTTTAACCGCAACTCTGTTAATATACATACGGTTTATTACAGAATCTCTCTATACCACTCATGGAGACTACTTATGTATTTTATGGGATAAAAATTTGCTTATGATTCTATTGTTCGGTAACATCTCATCACTATAGGCTAGTCAGTTCTAACGTGAAAGCGTAACAAGTTGCCCCTAAATTATAATATTAGTAGGGATGACTTAGCATAAGCCAATAATCACACCTTCCTCAGCTCTAATAAGCCAATAAACGAACACTGACACAATTAACAACCAATCATGTCGCTCCTAAATCACAGTAAGGGCTCGTCCATTACGAGGGCTCTAAACCCATCCGTGGAACCCCCCCGCACCCCTCGTAAACGGTAATCGTGGTGCTCACGATCAAACTTCACACCTAGCCCCAAATCTCGCGGCCTGATGTCTTTTTCAGTGTGCACACCCCCTTTTATGACGGTCGACTCTATGTGGTGCAAGTGACAAGCTTATAGTAGAAGATCTGAAGTAAGATCGGCCTTCATCCATTTGTCAGTCACCAAGATAAAAATACATATTTTATCAAATTAAATAAGTTTCTAGGCGTAATCAAAATAGCCTTTGCCTAAAAATATTGTCGTCAAATCAAATAAAAAAATAAAAATAAAAAATCTGTTCGACCATACTTCAAATCTTAGACTATTAGTAGTAGATCACGATTTCCCGCTACGAAACTCTTCTGAAAGGTATACGAAAGTTAAATTTCAATTCACACACATTAAATGTGTGGTATGTTACAAGTAGAGTAAAAAAACGTAAGATCAACTTTTCAGGGTCCTTTAAAAATTTTAATCCTTATCATATTTTTTTTTATTTTTCAATTTATCAATAAAAATATAGAATGTAAAAAAGCGGCAAGCATGTTTTCTGACGTTACCTCTATAAAATAATAAAATCAACCCTATCATCATTTGCGGAAATAATGATAATTTGTCATTTGAGATGTGTACAATTAATGTCCCATGTTGGCCTGGAACTTAAAAAGAATGTGCCAACTGTGGTTCTTTCGTCACTTAGCATGTCGTAAATGCGACTAATGGGTGTCAGGTACACTAAATGGTGTGTCGTGTTTTAGATGTGTGGTTGTGTAGGTGACAAACTTGTGCCACTTGTCACTACTTTATCACATTTCCATCTAACGCAGCCTAGTTTTATTCTGGGCAGAATGTGGTTGAATGGGCCTGCTGCCCCCTTGACTCGCTATTGATACGCTTTCAGGGACTATGGGCATGATATTACGTTATGTAATGTTACAATTAATGCTGAAGGCGTATAGAATTGAAAGTTTTTAATCTCGTTTCCGCCGCTTTGATCGTTAAACTTGGACCAAAACAAAAAGTCGTAAAGATAATGTAGGAGTTGGAACTCTCATAATATTATAATACTCTTGTGTATCCGAAAGGAAATTCGAGTGATAATAAAATTTAAGTATGAATTATTGCTTCGAGCATAAGGATTTATGGGTGGGATTTCGAACGGGCCTGTGAGAGAAAGTTATGAACACAGAATCAAATTGTGAGTATCGCGTGCTTCGCGAATTGTATAACATTCTGACCACAGCTATTTCATTTAGAGTTCCGCAATGCGATCATTGGAAGGAATCCTTATAGTCTGAGATCTCAAGGCCGCCAGACGTTACTTATTTTCTCAGAAATTAAAAGTGCGGGGTTAGTATTACTTTAAGGTATTACATATTTTATTGCACACGTTTTATTTCTAAGAAAATAAATCAGGTTTAGCGGCCCTTTAAAATAGAGCTACGAAGCCGCATTAGTTGAACTGAGCCGGCTTGACTGAGTGAGAGTTAGAATTTCGGTAGTTACTCTTTTCAGCTTCAATATATACATGAGTAATATACACTTTTTTTAAAGTTCTAAACCAAATCATACAATCAATGACTGTGGGAGATGATATAACATGATTACAATAAATGTGCCAGATTATCCAGAGCAGACCAGCCCCCATAGATGGCACCTGTACACAAGCATGACGTATGTGTCAGCCATCGTTTCACTCAACCATATCAGAGTGAATGTAAACCCGCCACATAATTAGATTCTTAACCTGACGAAAGCTATTTATTATTATGTTAAAGAAAAGTGGCAACTAAATAATGTTCCCATGATCTACTTATCCCAAATGACTCCGAACTGAGGGTATGGCCTTATTTGTTCAGCCATGACACCTCAAATTAATGACATATTTTTATGGATCATAAAGTATAATGCTACCGGAGTATTTCACGTCAATGGTAGTAATAATGTCACAGCTGTGACTTCCTCTATTAAATTGTTTCAAAGCAATTAATTTTTTATTAAAAATTAAGGAATGTTACAAATTCGGTGCTATTTTAGGGTAATTTCGTGTTTTAATTATAAAGTATATGACAGGTCTCATATCTATTAGGTGTTATTTTAATATTTGGTATATAGGGTAATTTGTCTTAGAGCGGTAGTAGCTAAATGGAAAGGACACACGCCTCTTAACCGAGGTGTGCGGGTTCAAGCCGGGCACGTACCTATGAATTTTTAAAAACTATGTACGTATTTATACCACTAGCTCGACGGTGAAGGAAAACATCGTGAAGAAACCTGCAAATTTAAACAACTTTGGATTTGTAACCATGATCCAAAAGTTATCTGGTTCCTATATCTTAGGGTTACGAAGGTTAGATCGGCAGTCGCTCAATATAATTACCAGACTCGCTAAATCCTGGATCATGGTCTAAACGGACCCAGTCTAAGCACGGGACATAACGCTAGGAAGATGATATAGGGTAATTTGTCCGTGGGATTCGAAGCCATGGGCTGTGGTAATCGTCACTAGATCCCACAGTATCTCTACTCATGGTATAAACGATGCTATGTTTTGTTGGTTAAGAGGGTGGGAGGAATCCTTCAATTTAATACCAAATAGAAGTATGTACTTTCCTGGCAAGATTAAAGTAGCCACTTAAGAAGGATGTAGAGTTAAGTATTGTCAGAATGTTACTTTTCAAACGAGGACTGAATGGTGGCTTAGCCTATCAGTAAAGTTATTAATTGGCTTACTAAGAATAAAACTGCAAGAAACGGACTTAAAGTTGAGATGATGTTTGTTGCTAGTCGTCTTGTGGGCTGATTTTATTGTGGTATTACCTGTAACAAAAAAATTTTGTATCTTATAATCTGGTATGTTTATTGACTATTGAAATCTTTAAAACATGATAGAATCAAATATGTTAGATAACATATGAATTTTATGATATTCATTTTTTCTCAATAATAAAAACTACATTCGCACGCTATATTTCACTCAAACGTTTTCCGTATACATGATATGAATATAAATAAACATGGAAAACATATTATTCTTACCCAAGAAGTTGCTCACCCTATCCACAGATAACAGGGTGTCAAAGACAAACACCTGATGCCAACCGAGTCAAGAATAGCTTGTGTTGTACAACGTCGTCTTAGCTCGTTACTGGCGCTCCATTCGAAGTAATTCCGTTGGGAATAGGGTGACCACAAGTTTCTGATTGCAGGTTTACGTAAATGTTAAACAATTTTATTATTGTCGACAAAATGCTTACTGTATGACTTATGGTCGTATCGTCGTTGTCGAATAATATAAAAATTGTAATCATATTGTGATTAGTACATAAAGTTAACAAAATTTCTTAAAAAAAAAACAACACAAATAGTTTAATTATTCTGATCAATTATCTCTATGAATAAAGACAAACTTACTCAACTTAGTGAGTCTTCTGAAATTTCAGACACCTTACAATTTGATACGATCTGATCTGATACAAATAAAAAACAATCGACTTAGGCTTTAATTCAAAATATGAAAAAGCTAAATAAGGTTGACTTTGTATTTTTGTACTAACATTCTAAACACTATGAAGACTGTCCTACAAAACCCGTAAATCACAAACACCTCAGCGATACGTCCACTCCCGTTTGTACCTGTCCAGGTCGCGCCACACAGGGCGATAAATTAAACCCCGCGCGTCGAACTGATGTATTTATCCCGCCGAGAGTTTTACCACGCGTGTAAAAGGGCCCTTGATAAATCTGTCCAGTGGGCGGAGATTCTTCCGTACTGCCAAAAATGTGCGCATAAATGCGTGCTTAAATTATGAAAGAAGGGTAAACACTAAAAAGAAAGAAAGAGAGAAAAAATACTTATGAACATTCAGTTATTTTTTTTTTAGGAATTAGGGATATCAATCTACATACATACATACATACATACATACATACATACATACATACATACATACATACATACATATCACGCCCGCATTCCCTTATAATAGGCTCCTTAAAGCAGTGTTCCGCAATATTTTTGTGTTCAAGGTACATATAGAAAAAGGTTTTTTTTTTGGAGGAACACCATAAATTAAAAATGAGTTTTTAAGCAAAAGTAATCAACAATTAATATTAAACCCACTATCCCAAGTTGGTCTGGGACTTAAAAAGAATATGCCAACTGTGGTTCTTGCCTAGCATGTCGTAAAAGGCGACTAATGGTATATAGGGTTTTGGGTGTGTGATTGTGTAGGCGACAGGTAAGCCGCTTGTCACTGCTTTTTCACAATATTCCATCTAACCCAGCCCGGCTTTATTTTTGGCTGAATGTAGTTGAAGGGGCATGCTGCCCCTTGGGCTCTGCCTACCCCTTCGGGGATTATGTGCGTGATGTTACGTTAATATTAATTAACAAAACAATACTTATTATAAATCAAGTCACTCGTGCGCTAGCGTGATTTACATCTGTAAGTATTTTTCTTTCGCCTGTCTATTTAATTTTATGAGATGACCTTAATTTTCCGTGGTACATCAACTAATGACCACGGTACACCAGTGTGCCGTGGTATACACTTTGCAGAACACTATCTTAAAAAAATCAATATATGTGTAGTTCATTGTAAAAGTGAATTATGTCCTTGTAAATTAATTTTGAAACAATGAGCATTTTGCTAATTAATGTTTAGGAAATAAAATACAAGATCATTAATCTATGGGATTTAAGTGATTATAATGTATTAGATGGAGTTACGGCACTTTTATAATGAAATAAATATATGACTAAATACGATTCCATTATGCAAGATAATAATATAAATAAAAAAAAATTGTTAAACCACTTATGTATATTTATTTACTTTTATGATGTTTTAGATTGGAAATGACTAAAGTCTACAGATCTTGAGCAATGCTTATAATATTGAACTTGAGTATTGCTCTGGTTTACCCAATAAATAGTATCTCCAAATACAACATATCTAATATCTACAATTTTTATGACTTTCTTTGTAAATATTTATTGTGCTGCAACAGTTATATAAATAGCTCCGCTTTGCCTTATCATCCGATTTAATAATTAAAACATGTACCATCCAAAACGGGGCCAGCATTGAATACATTTTGAACAAAAGCGTTTAAACTTACAAAGTACTTATGTCTTAACATCTCTCAGTTGAAGAAACAAGCGACAAACCGCTAAGTAAATGGCTTTAAATCAAAAGTGCTGGAAGTTGCAGCGAATCCGTTTTTCAAGTAGTTTGGGGACGAAAACTAGTAAGTGGGCAGCAACCCGCGGTATTTACCAGTTCCAGACTTTTGTAATAATGCGATTGGGACCTATGTTGGTCTGGGAGTTAAAAACTATGTACTTGCCTAGCATAAAGAGCAATTGATGTTGTATTGGGTATTGAGCTCTTGTAGGCGACAAGGTAGAGACTAGCATAAATAATATCATTATGCTTGTAATCTCTGAAAGGGGAGGCGGATTCGAAGAGGCAGCTAGCCTCTTTAAGAAATTTCAGCCAAATTATTCCGGACTGGGTTGAAAAATGTGTACAAGGGACTTGCTCGTCTGGTTGAAAGTAGTGAAAGGAATTTCTTGCTTCTTGGACACTTAGCCCTTCAGACATAGCATGTATCTTATTTTTTAGCAATCATATATATGTTTTTGTACACATTCATGATACAGTCTACAATGAACTGCGAGGCTATTGTTAAAATATTGATTTCATTAAATATTTATCTAAGTGAATCACGTGGTCTGAGGCCGTATATGGCCCTGATGGCTCTTTTCTGCAATATAAAAATAGTTTAAATGTCGGACGCAGATCCCCACAGCAACAGACCATATGACATCACACTGAAAGTAACTGGAATATACCAACCTTGCCATATCATATCTCCACTTTATTTAGTTTCTAGCTTAAAGTGGTTACAAGAGCTTGCTGCTCCCTTTATTCTGTCTAGGCCCTCAGAGATTGTGGGCATACTGGTATGTATAACTATCGATATCAGTGGAATTTGTTACACCCCTTTTGTCGGCAATCGGTTTATGTCGTCAAGGAGACTTTGGAGATACGTGAAAACAGATTGGAGAGGCTTAGTTCGATAATCTGTTTTCGTCTTTGAAGCTTCATACCTGTGGTTAGGGTTAACCTTGAATGTTTATTAGCTAGTGTCTTCATTATACGTTTACGGCTCTACGTAATATGGCGGTATTGAATACCATTAGACCAAATATTATATTTATTTTTTCGCAGAACCCTAATTCTTACATACATATACTATACCAGCGGTGTCACCCGCGTTTATGGTTAATATTATAAAGACTATTTCCGTCATACATGATTTCTATGTAACTTTAACCATTAAGGCTGCACATGCGACGGAAGCTTAAAAAATGGATTAACTTCTCCCGTTTTCCCAACATTTCCCTTCACTACTCTGCTCCTATTGATTGTAGCGCGATGAAAAGTATACTATAACCTGCCCAGGAGTATGAAAAATAATTGTACCAAGTTTCGTTAAAATCCGTCGAGTAGTTTTTGTTTCTATAAGGAACATACAGACAGACAGACAGACAGACATAAATTTTACTTATTGCATTTTTGGCATCAGTATCGATCACTAATCACCCCCTGATAGTTATTTTGAAAATATATTTCATGTACAGAATTGACCTCTCTACAGATTTATTATAAAAGTATAGATATGGGGTAGGTAGAGAAGAAGATGAATGAAGATCTAAAAACCGCATTATGAATAAGTAGAAACAAGTGGCTAACTCGTCACCTAACACTAAACCTAATGCATCACTGTCTCCTTTTACGATATTTTAGGAAAGGAACACATTTATTACATTATTTTTAAATAAATAAATAAAATCTCTAGACATACACACCAATTCCCTAGTACCAAACTAAGCGTATAAGCTTGTGCTATTGTGCTATGGATAATAAGTAAACGGATAAACATACTTAAATACGTATATAAACATCCTGACTTGAGTACAAATTTACATGTACATGTTCATAACACGAAACATTTGCCCCTACCGAGATTCAAACCCGCGTCTTTTGGTTTTGTGGCTCGGGTCTCTGACCACTTGACCAACGGGCCTGTTGGTTTTGAGTTTTCATACCAACCAACGATGAGACGATGACTAGTAATTGCAAATTATCTAATTATGTTCAAATACTACTGATCTACAATTTATTTGTTAGCCGCTTTATCAGTAAACACGCCATTTCACTCGCATACGGGTATAACGAGATGCGGCGTGACAGATAACGTGATGGGAAGTGACGGCGAGTCGAGTGTTTAGAAGGCAAACAGAGATATCGGGCCAAAGATAATACGGGCGGAAATTGTGCAGCCACTAGCTTTTTTCAACGTGAACTAGATAACTGTAAATAGAGAACGGGACATTGTTAGTCAATTGTTATACTTTTACCAATAGAGACGATGACTCTAAACAAGTAATTTCATAACATAATTTGTTTTCAAGATAATTCATCTTTTTCAATTATTTGTACTCAATCATTTCAAAAACAATTTTAACATATCCCATTCGCAATTACAGTAATTTGTGCATTTTTAATAACTGCCGATTGATTTATTTTATTAAAAATACAATCTAAAGGTATCCAATAACACAAAACATAATTCAATAGTGGCCTATCCTAATCTAACTTACCTACTGGCGTAAGTTTACTTTAGAATAAACTATTTTATTTATAGATGTAACGTATGTTTGTTATAGAAGAAATAAAAAGGCATAAATGAAAACTTGACAATGAAAAATCTGCTGCATTATCTTGTTTTTACTAAAATGTGTACGCCGTAACTTAACTGCAGACCACTAGCAAATGTACGAGTAGTCACGAGAAGTGACGTGACAGGAAGTGACGGAGAGTCGTGTGTTTAGAAGGTAAACTGAGCTCTTGGAGCGAAGATAAGGGGCTCGACTTGAATAGCTTCCGGCTTCTTTGTTAAACATAAATAAAAATGGCTAGTGAAAGTCGAGGTCCGTGTAAAATACACCGTGAAAATGGAGGTTTAATCACGAGACTCGAGTCGTACTAGGCTTTTTTATACAGCCGAAGTTGAGAAACAACAAGGTAAAAGGAAAAGGCCGAATTTGTTGGTTTTAGAGTATGTTTATCTATTTTTTAGAGCCACATGCAAGTTCTATAGGTAGATATTCTCGAGTCTATTATTAAACGAAAGTTTTAACGAAATAAGAATACCATTTTTTAAATTCTCAGAGTAAATAAATCTTTGGAGATTATTTTGACGTCACCAGATCAAGAAAAATCATTGTAATTTTCAAATCCTACTAAAACTCCTCATATCCGTGATATTAAAATATGTATTAATAAATTCAAGTTAAAATCCGTACTTGTAACTGGTCATGTAGTGCATAGTGCATTTACAAATACGGATTAATAAGCCACAATAATGTTCAAGCAAATAATATGATAAATGTATAACATATTTGGTGTATGTAATTCCATAAGACGCGAAGCTGCGTGACATATAACTGACGGGGCGAGGTGACAGCGAGCGGAGTGTTAGGAGGCAAACAGCTCTCGGGGCTAAGATAAGACGCACTCGTGTTGTGTAACTTTCAGTTTCTTTGTAATATGTAAACGAAACGGGCTTTTGCATAATGTCACACGCCCTTCGGGAAAATACCTTTTTAGGTGATAAAGGGTACATTGAAACTGTTTTGCTTGAGCTTCATCTAAAACAATTATATGGTTCAAATCGTTAATTACTACCACTAGTTACTTTTTGGATCATCGATGACCAATATAGATTATATTATTGAGATATGAAAAATATTTATATTTGCCATATATGTAATCTTTTTTTTTTATCTAGAGAAAGCTGAACTCATACTCTTCGCTTATGCACTAGGTGTCCTTATACCAGATTATTAATCTTTATGTATTGGATATGAACTCGAGAAATATATCCAACGGAAATCTTCCTTTATCTAGCGTCAGCTTTGTCGGAGTAATGATATATAATTTATTAAGTCTTCGTACTTCATTAAAATGCTTGGCATCGGATCTTTCTAACCCTTAGGGAAACCAGATCAATTGGCAGTAGCGGATGCTGCATACATTCATTTTTATTTCAATAGGCAAGTCCTCGCCACCTAGCAAGTGATAAAATTCCGTACATATATTTGAAAAAATAAAAGCACGTGCCGAATATTTTAGCAAACACCTTGCATATTGGCAACGTGTTCTCACTGGCGCTACAACCATCCTACAACTTTAAGCGAAGGTTTAATTCATCTATTCTTACCACAAGACGCTTGACCAACGGCAGATACGGATGAGCGAGTGAAGAGGATCAATTGAGTACTAAAACAAACATGTTCCGAGACTCCAGCTCGTTAGCGATCACTCGACTGGATACGATATCGATCACACGGTCAAGATGGAACGATCTTTCTATTAGTTTACTCCCAAAGGAACTGGTCCGTTCACCTCGTACAAACGTTTTTGTTCTCTGTTTGTGTTTAATTACCGCTAGATGCCGTTGGTGCTTCTATTTCTCGTGGTTGTAGTATGTTGACGAACAAGCGAATGAGGGTTGAATTAAATGGCCACCAGTTGGACCTGATTGTGACGTAAGCCTAAATACTTCGAAAATACGTGCACTTTTGCAAGTATTTGAGACATACATATAAGATTAAGAAGGTATTCTGTGTTGCTGTGCTACTATTTATACTTGTATGACTGTGGGCTTTAGTTATATCCTGTAGTTCAGGCAGACAAATTTACGATCAAAAGCTAAATAATCTTCTGCAATAACTGAAATGATTATGAAACATTGACAATGACAATGTTTATTAATTACTGCAGCTGCAAATAACATTTAAAACGCTTAAATTTATGGGGGCGTCGAAATGGAGGCAAAAAGCGGTCATAGAAACAAATATTGTTGAGCACTGAACATTAGCATAAAAAAGAAATAGGAAAAACGGCTTCACCCCGTCCGCGGAGCGTGAAAATTAAGAAGCCGCACGGCTCCCCACGTGATTAAGCCGGCCGCGTCTCGACGCGACGCTGATTTCCCGGAGGGTTATCTAAACCGTTGTTTAGCGTTTAACTTGCAGCCACTAGCTTACCCCGTGTTAGCTGAACACACAACATTGTCCGTATTATATGCTGTATTTATTCTGTGTGTGTATTTTGGTTTTTAATAGATAAATTAAGAAACAAAAAAAGCTATTATCAAAACCCGTTTACAATTATAAAGCTACTTTATCCAGAAGTGACAGAGACTACTAAGTGTCAAATATTTACAATCTATATACAGTTTACATAAACAAACTCACGAGCAAAAGCTTTAATCAAGGGCCTAAAAGATTTGATTATAATAAAACTTTGATAGCGACAGCTACTTACAATCTTTGTTGCAATATTATGTGTAGTTGCATGGAGATGGAGATACAAAGTGACTAACTAACTAAACTTAATAAACATTTTATTGAATATTGAGAATTAGCATAAAAAAGAAACAGGTAAAACGCCTTCACCCCGTCCGCGGAGCGTGAAAATTAAGAAGCCGGCTCCTCACGTGATGAAGCCGGCCGCGTCTCGACGCGACGCTGATTCCCCGGATGATTATCTAAATCGTTGTTTAGAGTTTAACTTCGCAGCCACTAGCTTATCCTCTGTTAGCTCAACACACAACCCTGTATATCCTGTACACTCCCGTCTTTGTTCCATGCTTTCACAACAGCACGCTAAAATTACTACGCATATTAGTTTATGGAATAGGTTAATTTTGAATGTAACTACTTTGAGACTCTATTAGTGTTAGATGAAGTCTTAGTCTAACTATGTATTTCGAGGGGCTAAACATATATATTTAGTGGCGTAGTGGTTTCTCAAATTGTTTACTTATATGTTTAAGCAACTTTCATTGTAGTTAAGAGATTTCAACCGCTTGTAAAATTATATAAATAACTAACTAAACTTCACGCCACTTCCCTAGCGCGGTAGGCAGAGATAACTGATATATAAATACATAAATAACAATTATAATATATTGTGATTAATAGTAGTACTTTATTATTAGAATATTCATTTACCGCATTTGAACTAGAGCCATTTTTGGAGAGCATTGTATTCCGAATAATATAAATTATTTCCATGAATTTATTTTGCACACGGAATAATTATAATTTTAGTATTAAACAGCACACCGCTTAATTACTTATTGTGTAGCTTTGTTATTGGTCCTAGACACTAAAAACCTTGACTTTCCTTAAATTACATCAAATTACATTTTCCATAAAATTATAGTACTTTTCTTTAAATTATACTACACTGACCAAGTCGCCGGCAAAGCGTATCGAACCATCAATCACCATCCCGCCGATCTGACAAATCATTTCCACACCAGCACAACATTGAAACATCAATCAACACATCCCATCATTCAATAACAACCAGAAAGACCATTGTTCATTTTTTATTTCCACGACGCGGTGCCTACATCCTTCGGGCTCATAAAAATAATGGCCCCATATCCCGTGGTTTGACGTCCTTTATGAAGACGTGATGCGTGGTAATACTACCGACGTGACGCCACGGCGGGAATGAAATGCCGTGTGACGTCACATTACTGCTTAAGATTGAGCTTTGCAGAGATTTGAGTGGCGAAATAAATTTGTTAGCACGTTCTCTGCGTGCTATTAAGTAGTTTAACTTTGTGAATTTAATTTCACTCTATTTGTGGAGTTGCCAGTTGACCTTTATAAAACTTAGATAAGGTAATGAAATAAATACAATTATGGATATATGTACATCACTTTAACGAATTAGGTAATGTTTGATGAGATGTAATTGCGCATGAAAGATTTACTAGTATCATAATGACTATAATTGATTGAGTAACGTATGGCAAGAAAACTAGACACAAATCTCTGTAACATTAGTACCTTACCTCTAGTACTTACCGATATGCCGTATTGAGAAACTTATTAAGGATAGTTATGTTAAAGAATAAACTTTATTTAAAATTCTCATTTAAAGTGAAAGTAACTCTAGCATTTAAAAAATAAGTCACGTTTACGTATAAACTCTATTCTTACTTACTTACCGGATTTTTATATTTTCCTTACGATTTACAATAGTAAAACGCCTTTGCACTTCTAATCCCAACATTTTCATTATCTTCATCATGATATTACAAGCCTTATGTCCCGTGCTTCAAAAGGGGCCGCTCAAACCACTATCCAGAATATTACGAGTCCTTTATTTACATTAGGGTGACTGCCGATCTGATCTTAGGAACTCTTATATACATACATACATACATACATAACGTCACGCCCATAATCCCCGAAGGGTTAGGCAGAGTCAAAGGGGCAGCATGCCCCTTCAACCACGTTCAGCCAAAAACAAAGCCGGGCTGGGTTAGATGGAAAATTGTGAAAAAGCAGTGAAAAGCGGCTAACCTGTCGCCTACACAATCACACACCCAGAACCTGATATACCATTAGTCGTCTTTTACGACATGCTAGGCAAGAACCACAGTTGGCATATTCTTTTTAAGTCGAGACCAACAGGGGACAGTGGGCTGAGTTGGATGGAAAGCTGTGAGAAAGGAGTGACAAGTGGCTAGCTCGTCGCCTACTCAGTCACATACCCAAAAGCCCGTAAACCATTAGTCGCCTTTTAACGACATGCTAGGCAAGAACCGCAATTGGCACATTCTTTTTTTGTCCCAGATTAACATGGGCCAAGTCCCAGACCAACATGGGACAAAACTCTTATATATATGGAGGTAATCAATACAAATTTTGATCAAGGTTACACATAGTTGTTTGAATATTCAGGTTCCCACACTGCCAAGCTAATAGTTCAATTCCTAATAGCTTTGTGCAAATTTAATTCCCCAACTTCCAAATAAGGTTCAACTCGTAACAGCCCATCTGAGTCTGCTGGCCAGCTGTTTCGACGGCAAGGGCAGTGCGCCCTTGCCGTCGAAACAAATAAAAGTTTCCGATACGTGCTGACCTTTGTAAAGAATTCCACTACAGCTAATAAAAGGGCGAAGGGAGTAAATAATGCCCGTGACTCACGGCCTTTGAGATTGGGCAACTTGGACTTCTTCGTGACACTTCTGCATCGCAAAGTTGCCTCAACCCAGTTCACTTCGTTAAGTGTTCTAACCATTAAGGTGATTATGTTTTCTGTGGCTTTAGTACCGATAACACCGGATGGGCGAACAGAGTCCAATGAGAAATATACTTCTTAAACTACATCTCATCATCATTGTCTTGACCTTCTCCCAGGTCACCTGGGGTCGGCGCAGCATGTCTTCCTCTTCCATACGCCCCGATCGGCCGTCACCAAGCTATCCACTCCCATTTCACTCATATCATCTTAAACTACATTTAGCAAAAAAAATAAATAAGCTGGGTTAGATGGAAAATTTTGAGAAGTTCTGACTATCAACTCATCGCCTACCTCATTACAAACAACACCCAAGATACTACTCCTCGTCAAATATTCATAATTATCATCTTTAATCTATGTCCACTGCTGGACATTATGTCTCCCCCAAAGAATTCCACGACGACCGATTTCTGGCGGCCCCCATCCATTGGCTCCCCTCCTCCTTGACCAGGTCGTCCGTCCACATCGTGGGGGGTCGTCTAACACTGCGCTTTCCTGTCCGTGGTCGCCAACGAGCAAGATGACCAAACATTACTTTTGAGTCCCAACCAACATTCGTGCTACAAAAAATTACTTTCCAATCTTCACTTCCTTACGTCTCGCGTCCGATTTAAAGGCGTTTACGTAACACGGGTTCCTTAGTTAGAAATTAATCGCGCTGTGCGTGTAGCGTGCGGTCGGCGTCACGCGAGGCGCTCCGTTATGATTGCCCTGAATAGGGAATGCATGAAACATATTTTATCGGTTTATAAGATCTGTAGATCTGTAGTAGTAAGTGTTTATATTGACTGTATATTTGTATTTAACAAATACCACTAAGGAGTATGTTTAGATAAATAAAAAATATGTTTACGGGTATAAACAAGTAATCGCTTTTATATTGCTACACTTAAAATAACAACTTTGAAACGAGAAAGCGAAAATAATTTGTGGCTAATGGTATAGAGAAAAAAAATATTATAACATTGTTCCTTCTTTATCGTATGTAACGGATAATCGCGTAATTTTTTTTTATTCGTAAGAAATAACATGGCCCAGTACCATGACACTCTAGTGTAGAATGTCTGCAACAAATAAAATTTCAGGAGAGTAAATATTATGTAAAAACTAGAAGAAATTTTAAATCCAGTAAGAATTTTGGAAGTTAATAGGTTCGAATTACTGGAAATGAGCAGTCTAGCGGTTAATTCTGTCACACTGCTTAAATATGCAGAAGGATTTCACGGTCCACCATAAACTACTCACGCATGTGTCACCACCGCCTTTAACCGAGGGGTTAAGTCGGTAATAGGGCATGCATCCCGACATTCCGGAATTTCGTATCTCGGGAATCTCGGACAAATATTTCGAATATTTCAATTTCGCGATTAAATGACTTAGACTTTACTTCAATATTACAAACTGGAGTAAGTAATAAACGGATAAACGGATGGCGAAAATATTTTTGGGCTGAATAGGTAGTTGATCATGTCAATCAAGAGTGGAGGTAGCTCAATGGTAAGGAAACGCGCCTCATTACCAAGGTCTGTAGGTTTAAACCCTCCGGACTTTTCAAATCTATGTACGTATTGTATACCACTAGCTCAGGGGTGAGGGAAAACATTGTGATGAAACCTGCAAATCAAACAATTTCGAATTTATAACCCTGACCCAAAAATTTACTGGTTCCCCTATCTTAGGGTTACGAAGGTCAGATCAGTAGTCACTCAAATGTAATTACCAGAATATACGCACTAAATACTCACTAAATTCTGGATCATGGTCTAAGCCGACCCTGACTAAGCACGGGACATAACGCTAGGAAGATGAACCTGCATTGATGTTGCATGCCCCAGTCAATAGGAAACTCATTCAAGTCGAGAACTATTGATCTGGAAAATTCCTTGCCGCAAAATTGATGCACGAGTATGTTGGTAAATATATTTTTGAGCGATATATCCAACTATGTACTTCAATCAATAAAAGCTTGGCTTTTGTTGTTTTAATATCTGCAAGTTTAACATGCGAAAGAAACAAAAATTTATACCAAATGTTTAATAGATAAATTAATAGTTTTTAACGTTATATTTGAATGAGCTGGGGGGTTAGAGAATGTAATTAATCTAAATTGTGAAAAAATTGTAACGAGACGCTAGCTCGTCGCCTACACAATTACTTACCCAAAACCCCATATACCGTTAGTCACCTTTTACGACATGCTAGGCAAGAAACATAGTTGGCACATTATTTTCAAGACCCAGACCAACATGCAGGAATTTCTCAGTAAGTATAAAGTACACTAAAATATTTTTTTATTTGTAGGTACTGAGAAAATTCTGTTGTACTTACGCGAGATGATTTTATCCACAATGGCTTCGGTTATTGAATGCCAAATTTCTGACCGTTTGGCCCTCCAATAAATACAACACACAAATCCTTTAAATGTCTATTTTTACATTTCAATTCAATTGAATTTCCATTTCTATCTGAAATTTAATTTACATTTACATATTTCAACAGTTTCGTATCTAGTCAATTTACATTTGCATTCAGAAGGTCTTTCAAGTTATTAAAAAAACAATTTTAAGTTACTTTAGTTCTTAAAGGGGTTTTCTTCGAACAAATTCAACTATGTATTTCGTTCGATATATTTTTCTACAAGTTTTGATGCTAGGATTAAGCCCAAACATACGAGATAGCTGAGAATCAAAGATCAAAGCCTAACCTTCTAAGATGAATTTTATTGAAGTACCTAAGTTCTGCAGAGATCAAAAGGATAATATATTTATGTTTACGTCTGACTTAATCTTAATGGTCAAGATATGGCAAAAATAAGTCTGTTTTGAGACTGTTGTTTTTGTGAATTACTTATGTTGTTTTCTGCTTATAAATATCACTTTTCTCATTTGCTTTGGTTTGTTTTTATTTTGTTTTCTGAAAAACATTTAGCCCAGTATTTTAATTTTAAATCAGTAGTACACTACGATACCATTTTTAAATTTAAGTTAGGAGTTGTGTAAGGATCGTGTCACATGGCGTTCAGTTCTCTTTGCCTACCCCGCTAGGTAAGTGGCGTGAAGTTTAATTAGTTAGGATTTTATTCAATTTCTGATAAATAATGCTTCCTGGTTCTTATGCAATCTATGCTGGAGAAACGGAAAGGTCCCAATGAACTAGAGACGGGCTCTTATCGTGCCTCTGTACAAGGGTGCTGGGTCACGAATGAGATAGAACATGAAAGTAGAATAAACGCGATCGAGATGCGTGCGCTGCGCAAAATCTGCGGTGTATCGCTCCGGTGGTTCGGACGTGTGGAAAGAATGGATGACAAAAGCTTGACTAAACAGATATACAATACGAAAGTGGAAGGATACAGGAGCCGCGGATGGCCCAGGCTCACCTACCACGGCCAGATTGGTCGTGTATTAACAGAAGGTTATATTAGGAGTCATAAAAACCGTAGAGCTTGTATGAAAAGGATCATGAATGTTGAAGAGTTGAATGAGGTGTGTAAGGATCGTGCCAAATTCTCTATAAATCTATTTATAAATAACTTGTTTCCTCTTGTTAACCTAAATTACAGATGTTATATGATCTTCCTGTGTTCCGGTATCCATGAGTCGGCTCGGCCGAGATAATATTACCCTCTCAGAGGGCGTAAAGTAGCTCTCAAGTTGCTGTGTTTCGTTTTATGACTAAGAGCACCGGGATGTAAATAAAGGTCGTCAGATCAAGCAATCCAACTAGTTGCAATATAATTAGCTCTGCTGGATCCAGCAAATAATGCCACTGGATTCAATCCCTAAATAAAACCTACTTTAACTACGTATAAGCAATACCTCTTGTTTTGTAAACCTAAAGCGTCCGATGACATTGACTGACCCTGGTCACGAAACCAAGGGTCGCGGGTTCGAATCCCGCTGGGGGCAAATGTTTCGTGCGATGAACATGGACATTTGTACTTGAGTCAAGGATGTTTATAAACGTATAAGTATGTCTATCCATTTACCTAGTATCCATAGCACAAGCATAAGCTTAGTTTGGGACTAGGGAATCGGTGTGTCAGTTTGAAGAATTTATTTATTATTTATTTATATATTTATGACTATCAAGTCATATGTTTGTTGGTCACTTTCGTGGTATATAATGTTTGATATTTTCTAATCATTATAAGGTGTTGGGATGCAAGTTACGCATTGAGGCGTGCGTTAAAGACATACTTAAACTGTCACAATAAACAATCCCAACAATTGTCTAAGTAATGAAAAAGAAATATCATAACTTTTCCATTAAACGAAACCAGCAAAACGCAAAAAGACGAGTCGGGTGAACTCGTAACTTCCATTGGGAAGGCGTAAAAAAACACTTTGCCGCGAATGTTGGAAACTTCAGTTGCAACCGACCCGCCGAGCCGGGTTCGTTGGGAAATGTAAGCGCATTTTTCCCAGTTGAACCTGTACATAATAAAGAGCTCCGCAATAATTGTTGGTGGAACTTCCAATGTTTGTCGCTTGTTGTCGCGTGGAAGTTTGCTTAGGCTGCATTCTGTAGCGCACGAGTGGAGCCCCAGTGTAGGCGGTTACTGGTTGTGAATCATTTTTACAAAGATCAAACAAGTATCTATACGATAAATAAAAATGACGTGGTTTGTTTATAATGCTTATTTCTAAATTCATATATACGATACTTATAACAGACAACAATTTTTTAAGTTATAGTCTGCCTGTATATATCTTTGTTCCTAATATCTAAAACGGCTCTAAATTGCACTGACAGAGAACTGTCAGCTAATGTTACAAAGAATATAATCCTCGCAGATTGCTAATGCGCTGGAACCTTGTCTAATTAACACCCACGTGACGTCACCCGCAATACCTACCACCCGCTGGTCAGTTTTGCGAACGATTCTGGGTGTTCGATACGTCACGATTACGTCACCAATATGGCGGCCAGGCGCATTAGCAATCTGCGGGGGTTATAGCTTATTTTTTTTTTTTATTAAGTAAATTACGGTTTAGATTTCGATGTTCGATACTCAGATCAATGTACGTGACCTTATCTAATATAAGTATAATTAAATTATTAATTAATTCGCGTTAACCGCTATCAGAGTGATTCTACCTTAGTCATAAGTTACATTTATAAACTCTTACCATAATATTTGCGTAAATCTTCTTCTTCGAACTACACATTAAACATGGATTGGAATTTTAATTAGCAAAGTTAATTTATGAGGAGGAATATACATTGAATAGTACTACTCGTATACTTCTAAGGAAAATTGATATTATGAATAGTCATACCATTATTAGTATTTCTTTCGTTGCTTAGTCTGGGGGCTTGTAAAACTGCCTAGTACCCTGACTTCGTCTAATTAGTTCATGCTTTCAATTTCTCTTATATAATTTCAAGATTGTTGCTTAATAGCAAAGGTTTCATCACCCATAGATAGCTGCTATAAGTACCTACACACATATTAACCATCACGGCTGTAATCCCCGAAGAAGAGACGGAGTCCAAAGAGCGATAGACTGCTTAAACCATATTGATCCAAAAATAAAACTGAGTAGAACTAGGTGGAAAATTGTGAAAAGCAGTTAGAAGTGGCTAGCTACATCGCCTTTATAATCACAAACCCAACACTCGATACACCATTAGTCACCTTTTACGAGATGCCCGACAAGGAAAACAGCTGGCACATTATTTTTGAGTTCTCGACCAATATGGGCGGTACTTATATATACCCTTATATAGTTTACCCTTATATACTTATATAGTTTAATACTATAGGTACGATAAGTAAAGCCTATCCTATACACCTACATACATACATAACATCACGCCCATAATCCCCGAAGGGGTAGGCAGAGTCAAAGGTGCAGAATGCCCCTTCAACCACATTCAGCCAAAAATAAAGCCGGGCTGGGTAAGATGGAAAATTGTGAAAAAGCAGTGACAAGCGGCTAACTTGTCGCCTACACAATTACACAAATATACACCTACTTAGATAAAAAATCCAGAAGTGATGGATTTGAACTTACCAACCCTCGTATTCGAAGCCGGTATCTTTATCAATCAGCTACCACCGTTCTTAACATATCTGTATTATCAAAATATTTCGTTCGTGTATTTATCTAAATATTTTCCTCCCAAAAAATTCTGATCAGCGCTAATACAAAACAGCGTGAGTATTGTCACGACGTCTTCAGATATTTCACTTCATAAAAGACGTTCGGATTCTCCCCTCAATTCTTTCCTGGATTATCCTAAAGACGGAGAATCCTAGGTCCTTAATGGGGCATTGTGTGGATCTGTTGTGCTATTGTGCTCAACATATTCAAACACAAACTCTTCCTATTGTGTGTAATGTCGTGTTGTCGGTATTTCCTGGTAATGTTTGCGTCTTTGCGATTTTGCGCTGTGATTCTTGATGCATGATTGGTGTAAGTTATAGACTTGTCTGGAGTTAATATAAAATATACCAACTCCTTATTTAGCAGACAGTAAAAAGTAACTTTTGGTCAGCTTGGGTTTATGATTGCGTAGGAGACGAGCTGGCCACTTGTCAATTCTTTTTCACAATTTTCCATCTAACTCAATTATATTTAGATGTAGCGCTTATATTGATTAAAGATTGCCCCAATGAAGGTGTTATTTCCAATTAAACTGATTAGTTTAGCGTAAAAAAACATTATTATAACTATACTCTTTAAGTTAAAATTAAGACTTTAGTCTTACCTCAGAAAATGAAAATAAACGTTTACAGTGCAAACTCTATAGTGGTATTGCATAGTGTTAAACCTCAAGGGAAATCTGATATACAAAGTCCAAAGAAAAAGTACGGCAACAGAAAATCTTGCAAGAAAATTTTTATAAGTTCATTTCGAATGTGAAAACAACGATGGGATTTCGTACGATACTGTACGTATGTATTGACAGGATTATAGAGCACTAGTGTTTTTCCACGGCTCCACCCGCATATAGTAGCAGGCAGAGAGACTATTTATACTATGTTCTGTAGGACCTATAGATTTCCTGGAATAAATAGCAGCCTATGTCCATTCCAACACTGGCCGCGATAATGCAACAGAAAGACAAACAATACATACATACATATATCATCACGCCTGCACACACATGAGGAAGTGGCGTCTAAGCGACAAGCTTCTCAAACTACATTAAGCCAAAATTAAATGATTAATTAGATTTAAAAAAAAAAAACAAAAAGTCGCTAGTTCGTCGCCTACATAATTATGAAACTATAATACATAACCATATACATACTTTACATACATTGACTGGCCCGATGGTCGAGTGGTCAGAGACCCTGGCCACGAAACCTAGGGTCGCGGGTTCAAATCCCGCTAGGGGCAAATGTTTCGTGTGATGAACATGGGCATTTGTACTCGAGTCATGGATGTTTATAAACGTATTTAATTATGTCTATCCGTTCACCTAGTATCCATAGCACAAGCATAAGCTTAGTTTGAGGCTAGGGAATTGGTGTGTCAGTCTTGAGAATTTATTATTTATTATTATTATACGCCATTGGGGACGAAAAGCTAAAAGTGAACAACAGTTGGTACATTAATTTCTAGTCACAGACCAACATGGGGAAAACACCGTTCACCTAGTATCCATAGCACAAGCATAAGCTTAGTTTGAGGCTAGGGAATTGGTGTGTCAGTCTTGAGAATTTATTATTTATTATTATTATACGCCATTGGTGACGAAAAGCTAAATGTGAATAACAGTTGGTACATTAATTTCTAGTCACAGACCAACATGGGGAAAACACCGTTCACCTAGTATCCATAGCACAAGCATAAGCTTAGTTTGAGGCTAGGGAATTGGTGTGTCAGTCTTGAGAATTTATTATATATTATTATTATATGCCATTGGTGATGAAAAGCTAAATGTGAACAACAGTTGGTACATTAATTTCTAGTCACAGACCAACATGGGGAAAACACCGTTCACCTAGTATCCATAGCACAAGCATAAGCTTAGTTTGAGGCTAGGGAATTGGTGTGTCAGTCTTGAGAATTTATTATTTATTATTATTATACGCCATTGGTGATGAAAAGCTAAATGTGAACAACAGTTGGTACATTAATTTCTAGTCACAGACCAACATGTGGAAAACACAAAGATACTTTGACATAATATAAAATTACTAAGGTTGCGAACGAATGAGACGAAGTTTGTCCAAGCTAGTCAAGACGCAAAGAAGTCTCTCCGCTTAAACTTTTTATTCCAAGGCTAATTATAGAACCTCTCAGAAGCTAACTAGATTATACATTGGAAAGCTTGTAAGAGAAAACACGTTGCGAAATAAATACATTTCCCTCTAAGCGTTATTTTTTCTCAACGCTTTTCAAATAAGGAAAATGCGTATACTTTTAATTGTCTTACAAAACATTTTGACTTAAATTGAATAAATAATTCTTCTACTTTGGCATTTTTCGACGTGGCTTCTTAATAAATTATATGTGTGTATTAATAGCCAATACAAATGGGCTATTTTAGTATCAATAATAACTGGCAATTTTGAAATGTGTGTCATGATCACTTTATTTCAACTTACAGTAGGTAATAATATATCAAATTGTCCTTTACATTAGGTACTTAACATCACTTAATTACTGTTTCAACTACGTCTTACTACTTACTTACTTTTTATAAATCTTGCTACGAAAGACTTTAAAATGTACACCAAATTCTGTACATCCGAGACCAAGTAAATATTTTTTAAATATATTTTTCAACGTTTAATAAGCATTTGGAAACATATTCTCTTAATACATAATAAGTAGTTAGGTAGCTTTTAGTTAAGTGCTGGCGGTAGGCAGAGTCAATAAAGCCGCAAACCTCTTTAACCACATTCAGCTAAAAATAAAAACTGGACTGGGTTAGATAGAAAATTAAGTGACAAGGTACCTCGTCGCCTACACCCAAAACTTGATAAACCATTTAGGCGCCTTTTACGACATGCTAGGCAAGATATAAACACGTTTAGAAATAGTCGTAAAATGCTCTCCGCATTGAGCACAAGCGTGTAAATATTCAGCTCAAATATACTCGTATTTACATTATGTTGATATATAAACGATGATTGCAGACTCTTTATTACATTCAAATTCACGCTCTAAAGAGATTCTCGGTCCAAAAGCAAGTGTGAGATATTAAAGGGAAGATATTACTCGTACTGAGAGACACTGCCATTTTCTGTGGATAAAAGACGAAACCCGGTGACGCAGAATGGGGTTCAATGGGGAGATGGAAAACCATTTCTAAAAAAATAAATGAAACATCAGTTACGTTTCGCCTTAATAAACAAAAAGGTTTATAAATTGCATTGCGCAACGACTTCTCCAAGCCAATCAATGTACTTAGTAAAAAAGTAATATCAATTGACAAAATATATTTTTCGAGTTCTGCAATATACGAGTATACATCAAATAAAATAGTCATTTGGGATTATTGCTAATTATAACATACTATATGCTAATTTATTTTTTATAAAAAAAAAATTACAAATCTTTCCTGCCGAAAGATTATGTTTTTTTTAGTAAAACCGATTTTTTTTTCTACTAGATATAAACTTACCGAAGCCATTTTATATTTGTTTAAGCAATGGTTTTGCTAACATTTTTAACTTATTGCTATTAACTTAATAATACACATTGCACCCAAAAATTTAACAAGTCAACATTACAACCAGGCGACACATATACCAACTAACAACAACTGACGCAGAAGCCTTACTAAAAAAAAATAACCACACTATGGCTACACCATAAAAGAGAGACACACAAAACTCGACGAAAAGTCACTGCACCGCGGATACTCCATTAAGGAGAACACAATATCCCTGCTACGGAACCCGAAATACGTGTCCATTTTTTACGGAGCTTCGTAGTTCGCTGCCGTAAGTAATTTTCGACACTCCATGCTAGCGAAAAGCGCTGTTGAAGATGATCGATGACGCAACAAAACATGATGCCCTGTCCATGGGATAGGCTGAAGCGGATTGTGTACGACTTCCATAATATTTGAGACAGGAACAAATTAATGTCTTGAATACAGAGTATTTATATGTTCATATTCAAATAAATACCTATATCAAATATCAGTGAGTGAATGTTTCATTTTCAAAATCAGAACAACTAGACAGTTAAACACGGAGAAAAATAGCTTTAATAATTGGCTTTATTATTGTTTTATATACCTATACAAAATAAATATATAAATACCTATACATGATAAATTTTATACACCACCTTAGTCGGTGGTGTACACACATATTTATTATTTATAATGAGTTCGCAATATTAATAAGATCATACTTAAAGTATTTATTTTCTAAAATAAATAAATCTCCGCTAAATAAATTAAATAAGTAGGTAAGAGGTTTTACATATATATTATAAATACCTTGTATAAGTATATTCTATTATAACCCGATAGAAAAATAAATTGAAATAATCAAGTTTACTTTACCTAAACAACACTTATAATTGATACCTTAATACATTGTCTTAAGTTGGTCTTGGACTCAAAAAGAATGTGCTACTGTGTATCTCGCCTAGCATATCGTAAAAGGCGGCTAATGGTATATGGGGTTTTGGGTGTGTGATTTTGTAGGCGACGAGCTAGCCGCTTGTCACTACTTTTTAACCGACTTCAAAAAAAGGAGGAGGTTCTCAATTTAACTGATTTTTTTTTTTGTATGTATGTTACTCGATATTTAAAAATTTTCCATTTAACCCATACCATTCTCTCATGGTCTGGGACTTAAAAATAATGTGCTAACTGTGGTTATTATTATTACCTATCATGTCGTAAAAGGCGACTAATGGTAGGTATATCGGGCTTTGGGTATGTGATTGTGTTTTTTTGGCTGAATGTGGTTTAAGGGATCTGCTGCTCTTTTGAATCTGCCTACCCCTTCGGGAATTATAGACGTGATGTTAATACAGAAAGCTTCTAAATTAATTTTGCCTAACTTAATTATTTTTACTTATAATTGTGATTAGTGTTTCAAGTTCATTAAATACACCCAAGTTCACCGCTTAGACCCCACATCAAACACCACGCGATGTTTACATCGAAATGTCCCGTTGAATATTGAATTTGGAGTTGGCTGGTGAGGCCCGTGTTACGTCTTCACGCGGGGATTATCACGTGACACTTTCACGTGACTTCATCTTGGAGCAGGTGTCTTGCGCGTGAATGTTTTGTAGCAGAATTATTGATTATAATCATAGATTAATAAACACGAGTTTATTAAACTAGTTCATTTAATATAGGAGACTTCAAATTAAAATAAAGGTAGGAATAGGAAAGGAATATTTATTGGTGTTGGTTTAAAGTTTTCTGTTTATTAGATTATAATATCGGATTTTATCTCACAGTGTCACTCGCATGGGATAAAAGTTATCCTGTTCTCATAAATTAGGTATATGTGTATTTATACTTTAGTTTTTAGATTTAATGAACGTATGCTGAACACTTCCGACAAATAAAATGATTGAATCAAAGATACGAACAACGATGAAACTGGCATAAACTAAAGTATAATATGCATCGGTAATATCGAGCTCTAAATATTCGCCAAATATACACATTCAAATATTTGCATTGGTATAAAATAAAGGCCAGTTTACCCTCTCTGAACTTTCGAAACATTATTCACGGAATAACGCATTCCGGATTTGAAACCACCCCCTTTGACGGGTGTAAGATAAATTAAAATAAATAAAAAAGGGGAAACATGGAAAAATCGCGCAGCACTTCCCGCGGACCCCCGTTTGTCCGCGTCCGGGCTCGCGAGCGGACTCGTAAATTACCCCGGTCGACCATTTTGGCTACGTATCCGCATAAAAAGTGTTTTCGCAGCAGTCCGGTTTCTGGGAACAACGGGGTCTTTTGGGCTCTTTAGCGTTACGAAACTGCGTGATGACTAGTTGTTGGTGCATTTTTTGGTGTCAAATGACAACAAACGTCGACAATATAGACGTCAATAATAATAAAAAAAAACTTTCTATCGATTTATTTAATAATAGTAAAAAAAAATATTTAGAAAGTGGATCTGGCGTCTGTTTTTGCTATTTATATGCAACGGCTGTATTTTTCAACTACAATTGCTTGTCAACATACATCAATAAAAAAAAAAAATTTTAGCTAAGCTTCAATTAAATAAAAAAAAAGTCAAGCTCGAAAAAACTGTCTGTTCTCCATATTATGCGAATGTTGCAAAAGTACATGAAAATACTACCTATTCCGGTCTATGATGATGATAAATGATTTGCGTAGCTAATACTTGTTCTATAATCACGTTGATCTCATTGTATGTTGGTGTAGCATCCAATGCTTAGAAGATATATATGGTAGTGGTTTTCACATGCTGGCTAATAATTCCAGAACCACTAACAACCATTTATCACTAGATACATATATGTATACATAACGGTATAGAGACAATGGTTTCCACTAACGATTATGTCTCCACATATAGTCCTTGGGTAGCGTGGTCTTTGGGATATCAGTACATGATATATGTCTTAACATAAACATACAGAAGTAGGTATATTAGTATAGTATATAATAGTTTATAGACAGCGGTGGTAGCTCATTGGTAAGGACACACGCCTCTTAACCGAGGAGTGCGGGTTCGAACCCGGGCACGTACTTATAGATTTTTCACATCTATGTACGTATTTATACCAATAGCTCGACGGTGAAGGAAAGCATCGTGATGAAACCTGCAAATTCAAATAACTTTGGATTTGTAACCATGATCCAAAAATTTTTTGGTTCCTCTATCTTAGGGTTGCGATGGTCATATCGGTAGTCGCTTGAATGTAATTACTAAATTACCAGAATAGCTAAATCCTAGATCATAGTCTAATCGGACCCCATCTAAGCACGAGACATAACGCTAGGAAGATGATAGTCGTATTTTTATTTAACTAGAAAGCATTAAATGGCTTACTGAATCGTACTGTTTTACTGTGCCATCATTTCGTATTACAGGTAATACGAAATATGCCGAAACCCAGGTTAATGCTACAAATGCTACAGTAACTATATTTTATTATCTGTTTCTTTATCACTAATTGGAAAACCTACTCGTCTCTTCTTGTAACTAAGTACTTTGGTCATTAACTTGAAATTACTCGATAGTTAACAGAGGACACGTGTTTTTTTCAAAGTTAGTTTTATCTTTGGCTGAATGCGGTTAAAGTGGCCTGCTGCCCTTTTGACTCTGCCTACCCCTTCGGGGATTATAAGCGTAATATTATGTATGTATGTAACTACTTTGACTTTATTCTATTTACTACTTTTTATTACTTTATATTAGAAAAAAACATATTTTTAAAATATCTAAATTAGAATTTCCGAAAAATGATTCCGTTCTTAGGAATAATCCAACCGATTTTATTTCGACGAAACGTTTTAAGCTCTCCGAGTAATTCCTTGAACAGCATTTATTAAGCCATCGATCACGTGTTTATAAATAAACGCCGGCTCTACGCAGCCTAATAAATGGGAGCGAATGACAGGCGGTTTTAACTGATACACACATGATGAAGTAGCACATTTTTTCTCTGAAATCCTCACATCACATTCAGATTATATGAAACAACGATCTAAGAGAGTGTGTTAGCTGCATCGGTGTTTCAGAGTTTTATAGGATTTTTTAATATATTTTTTTTACTAGTTTTGTTTTTAGATTATTATTTATCGTGTATCCCGCTACATAACTTTATAGCAAAGATCTCAATTTGTGTCTCTGTTAACCTAAGTTTTGTAGAGCAGGATAGAAAATCATGTCTGTGCGTTATCGCCATAGAGTGGCCGGAGCATAACAGTGATATCATAAAAATGTACGCATAATCATCTTCCTAGCGTTATGTCCGTCCCGTGTTTAGACGGGGTCCGCTTAGACCATGATCCAGGATTTAGCGAGTCTGGTAATTACATAGAAGCGACTGCCGATCTGACCTTCGTAACCCTAAGATAGGGGAACCAGACAAGTTTTGGATTACGGTTACAAATTCAAAGTTGTTTGAATTTGCAGGTTTCATCACGATGTTTTCCTTCACCGTCGAGCTAGTGGCATACGTACGTACATAGATTTGAAAAATCCAGAGGTACGTGCCCGGGTTTGAACCCGCACTCCTTGGTTAAGAGGCGCGTATACTTACCATTGAGCTACCACCGCTAATAAAAATGTACGCATAAATACGTAAATAAGTTAATACCTACAGCACATATCTATGTTCTTTCTTAAAATGGGCTATTTTACTTTAAAAAAATTATAGTAAGTTAGATTATGAAAAAATATTGAAAACATATTTTTTTCTTTATCTAAAGAGCTTCAAAGATTTGAAATATACGTCACTTGGACGGTATTACGCACCCAGTGACGTCACATGGTACTTTAACGCAAGTATCTTCATTATTTTAAGTTTGCTAAGCAAAAGAGAAAAAACGTAAGTAATATGTTTTTGTAATCTCAATAATTAAATAAAAAAAATTGAATAAAATGGTCTATTCTAACTTTTGGCTTTCGAAATTTTACTTCATTCCAATCGATCAAGCCTAAAGACATAACAGACAGACAGACAGTCTTACTTTAGTCTTTGTATATATTCGCAAGTATACAATAATAGTGGCAAATTGGCCTACTGCCCTCATGCCAGAGCAATTCCGATAGTCTATGGACTAAATATTCAGTACCTACGTGGTGTATACGACACCACTATCTTATTCATTTCAGAAGTGTTGCACGATAACGGCTAGGAACCACCGCTTTGTGATGTTAGACCAGACGTTTGACATCGTCAGACGTCTAAAGAGATTCTAAATTTAGATAGCTATTAATATCTTGTTAGACGTCAAAAGCCGCACTCCACAATGCATTGCCCAAAGGGGTCTATTGTTCCGCCCTCCTCGGATCCTTTCATTGTCTGTCACGACCTTAAGCATCGAACTACCCGAGTGTATCTATAGCTGATCATCTATATTGCCTGATCTTTTTGAGCCACCTACTCAATTAACCATTGTTCAATTATAACATAATAGATTAAATAATAATTTAAACTAAGTAAAACCTATTTTTGTCATTGGCCACTCATGGCATAATATTTATAATGCCTATAAAATGTAAACTAAGGCTGTAAACGCGTTGATGTCATAGCGTAAGTTGTAAATATTGTAAAAAAGGTATATTACCAAATTACATTTCTAATGGTACGCCGTGGTCTCTGCTGTGTTATTTTAATTAATCCTCCATAACCGCATTTAACCATATACTGGCTGTATAAGTCTGAAGAAATAATTCCTAATTATTTCTTCAGACATCGCATTTGTTTGAAACTTTAAAACGAGTACGAATGTGATTCTCTTACCTATATAGGTATATAACATTTTTAATTAAATTAGTTTTAGTTATGAACTTATTCTTCTTTGGAGTCTGCCAACACCTTCGAGGCTTGCCGGCGTGATTGTATTTATTTAAGTAAGTAATTTTTAATTTGTGTAAAAACTTTTTTTCCTATGTTGGTTTGGGACTTAAAAATAATGTGCCAATGGTGTTCCTTGCCTAGCATGTCGTAAAAGGCGCCTAATGATATATGGGGTTTTAGGTATGTGATTGTGTAGGCGACGACCTAGCCACGTGTCACTACTTTTTCAAAATTTTTAATTTAACCCAGCCCAGTTTTATTTTTTGGCTAAATGTGGTTAAAGGAACATGCCGTTCCTCTGACTCTGCCTACCCCCTCGGGGATTCTGGGCGTGAAGTTATGTATAAGTACATTTTTTTTGGCTATTCTGGTAGCTGAGTCTGAATAGGTATAATATATTGTAAAAAAAAATATTGTAGTTGTAAGGTATCAAATGTGTGATAAAAACAGCCCCCAGAAAAATTTCTGCTTTGTTTTATTTACTAACGGATTTTTTCTTATTACATTTAAATATATAAATTCATTCAGTATCTATCCAATAAACTGTTTATCGAAATAAAAGATCCCTGTTGCGTTATTTTAATTTCCGTTCTCATATTGATTACGTTAAATAAAACATTTTACTAGAATGTATATGTAATTAATTTCCTAATATTAAGGTAATAAACAACAAACACTTTCTTAAAAATAAAATGAAAATATTCTATCGAGATGGAATATTCTTAATGTTTTAAGGAAAAAACTAGGCTTTCACTTCTTCTTATAATAATATTCTATTTTGTGTTGTTTTTCTTTGTGTTATAAATAGATAAATAATAAATAAATATCCCACAACGTGACATTTATTGAACTGACTCTGAGCTAAGTAGTTTAAGCAATTGTGCTACGGATATCAGAATCAACAGTGGTACGAGTATTACAAATATGTATATACTTAAATATTGGATATTAACACCCAGACACAGAACAAACACAAGTATTCATCAAACGAATGTTTGTCCTAGGTGGGGATTCAACCCATAGCTCTTAGAGCATTAGGCAGAGTCACTTCCGAATAAGCCATCGAGCCAGTTATAGGTCAGATCAAAAGAAACATATAAAATGATAGTTGTTTCAATGTTATATCTATAATTGTGCTAAATGATCAATAATTGACAGGCCCGTTGGTCGAGTGGTCAGAGACCCTGGCCACGAAACCAAGGGTCGCGGGTTCGAATCCCGCTGGGAGCAAATGTTTCGTGTGGTGAACATGAATATTTGTACTCGAGTCATGGAAGTTTATAAACGTATTTAAGTATGTCTATCCGTTAACCTAGTATCCATACCACAAGCCTAGTTTGGAACTAGGGAATTGGTGTGCCAGTCTGAAGAATTTATTATTATTATTATTAATTCAGGTCTAATTCGATTAAAAACAGGATATAACAAATCTGTAAAGTTAATGATGAACCTTTATATAGATAAGTAAACCTCTTTATTTATTAACGAACACGCATGACAACACCAATTCAACTTTTCTCGCGTTACAAATATACACGTCTCGTATTATACAACCCTCCGACAAAATTTATATTAAATCTCGCACGTGCTTTAATACGCTTCACAATGGCAACCAGGGGAATTTCATTATAGAAAACACCCAAGTGACTATAATAAAGTAATAATCCGAACTCTCCCGGTAAGCGGATATACTGGAAACTCATTAAAATCAGAGTCTAACTTGTGCCGTCGGCACCTGACGAAACGGGGCCGACACGACCCCGACCAATCTGATTTAAATTATTTTGTTTACGTTTAAATTTTTCAAATCTCATTAGTGCTTTGGGTTAAAATTAAATGTAGTATATATATGAGATAGAGATGGTTGGATAAATTAAGTTTATCTAGTAGATACTAATGGTTCGTTTAAAGTAGTTTATCAAACAAATACTGATGGCTTGTTAAATGTAGTTTGTTAATTAAGACCTATACTTAATTTGTTTCGCCTACGCCATCAACTTACATTAACCTAACAATCGTACTATTATGACTATTTATATTTAGGTCTAACGTTTTATCCGGAAATATTTTCAACGATGAATTCAAAAAATTATTAGATAGATTAGATATTAGATATCATTGGTATTAAATGCAGTTTATCTATTAGATATTTTTGATAGGTTAAATGTAGTTATTACATTAGATATCGTTATTCTATTACTTGACATAATTAGTCCGTAAAATTTTGCTCTGCTAATTATCATACTAATATAAAGAAGAATGATTTAATTGTTTTTTGAATTGAATAGGCTCCGAAACGAATGGATTAATTTAAAAAAAATCTTTCACCAATGGAATGCTACTTTATCAGCAAGTCTATATTTTTTTCCTACGGGAACGGGAACTACGCAGGTGAAACGGCGGGGCGCTGCTAGTAAATACATATTTGTATGGAACTTATTATAGTATCTAACGTAAACATGGTTCAGAGTTAACTATGATTCATACATTTTGTATAAATTGTGTACAAAAGAATAACTACTAAGTATCTTGCCTGATTCTTCTCGATAGATACAACATTCCGACCGGTGGTAAAATTTTATAGCTTTACCTGCATGTCAAATGCAAACATTGACGATTTATAAGTGTTTCCTTGAAACCTATATAAATAAAGAATATTTCGACTTTGACTTTAAGATGTCCTTATTCACTAACCTACTAACACTTTATGTTAACTACACGTTACTTCTCCGATGGCTCAGCCATCCACATTGTGTCTTGGCTTCCGAAGGTTAATCTTACCACGCTCTACAATCCTGTATAACTCGTCGCTAGTCTACCCTGACAAGCTTCCGGAAATCCACCTCGATATTAAGATCGTATACCCGATATTAATATTGGAAGATCGAAGCGTAGCTTCAAGCTATCTTGTTCTCTTAGTCTGACTAAAATATAGACTTCTAATTTAACCTAAGCAGGTCTGAAAATGAATAAAGTACCGTCTGTATTTCTTGACTAGCATGTCGTAAAAGTGGATTTAATGGTGTAAGTATTTATTTGTGCTTACGACGACTTGACGAGGGAGTTATTATGTTGTTTCATCTATATTCCACACATAGCGGACCTCGATAGGACCACTGAGGCCTCTTAACCGATAAATGCGGGTTCAAACCCGAGCACGTACCTCTAGTTTTTTCAAATCTATGTACGTATCTATACCACTAGCTCGAAGGTGAGGGAAAACATCGTGTTGAAACCTGCAAATTCAAATAACTTTGGATTTGTAACCATGATACAAACAAATTGTCTGGTTCCCCTATATTAGGGTCACGAAGATCAGATCGGCATTGCTTCAATGTAATTATCAGACTCGCTGGATCATGGTCTAAGCGGACCCCGTATAAGCACGCGGGACATAACGCTAGGAAGATGATGACCTATATGCCACATATAGTAATATTTTGTCTAAGAATTCGTGAAAATGGGGTAGTTTACTAACAAACGTAGTTAATGTTTTATCCAATCTTAGTAAAAGACTAGTAAGAAACCCTTGCCACAAAACTATCTTTTCAGAATTATTCTCAGTATGAATTTATGCGTGATGAAAATGGTTAGTTGAACTGGAGTCATATTTGTTTATAAACGTATCTGTATATCTGTTCGTAGTTTAGTTTGCATATATAGCATTATCTAGTTTGGTGCTAGATAATTGGTTTGCTAGTTTAGTGTAATTTTAAACAAAAAATTACAAAGCAGCATATATTTACATCAATGTGTTTCCCACGATGAAAAAATATTGTAAGCCCTATTTAAGTATGGGTATAACGTCATTAACTCATAAACAGAACAATTAAAGATACAAACGGAAATAATCAAAATACCTAATTAAAGAAATCTTTAATTAAATCAAAATATTGCAGTAGCAAAACGTGGAATTAACAAATTAAGAAATGATTGTTTCCTCCGTTTTGTATTTAATTAATGAACATTACGAAATAAGGTAATGATGTTTTAATTAAAAACAGCCAATTAGGAGTGTAAACATTTAGCCTAATTAACATTCTTTTGATCACGTAAAATCCTCTTTATTTTCAATGCAGTTTTTGTAATGTAATATTGTAAGACTAAAAATAAATGTTTCTTAATACAAAGTCTAAGGTTTTTCAGGATGTCTGTAAAATATTCATCGTCATTGTGCGGAGTCCGCTTACACGATGATACAGGATTTAACGAATCTGGTAATAGGCAAGGTGACCAAAAAATTGTGTTAAGTCCGTAAGTTAGATAATAAAAAAAAATAGAAAACAATTTTTTTTATTTATTTGTTAAACAAACATTTACGAAAATACAATGAATTCGAGTGGCGCGTGATCTCACACTTTTGTAATTTTTTTACTAAATAGTGACGTCGCAAGCCCCCACTCTGAAACATTGATGCTCTTTATCTTTGTGGTTATTTGTTAATTTGATAAAACGAAAAATATTTTTGTTTAAACTAACTGACGCACTAAATAAAATTATAGTTTTTTAATCACATTGAAGTTTTTTGAATATGCAGGTTAGAACAGCAAAAGGAAAGTCGAGAAAATCTTCTCTAATTTAATTTTTCTGGTCTCGATTAACGCAGCTCGGAGTGATGTTTAACAGAGCACGGAATCCCCTTTAACAAAGGAGGCGACACATATGTTCTCTAAAAACAGATGTGAGCGAGGAACGTATGCGACGTTTGTTATTGCGATGAAATGTTCAGGCAGAAATTCACCCCTAGCCTTTCATTTCGTAGCTATAGCTCTCAAACAACTAGACGAAATCTGCATTGCCTTCTAGAATTTTCGGCTATTCATAAAATTTACTAACTAGAGTGAGCAGTGGAATTTCCAAAAACTTTCATTGTTGCCTTTATTTTGAAAAAGCCCTATGTCATTTTTATTTTGTCTTATTTTAGTCTGGGACTCAAAGAATTATCTTTGAAGGCCAACTATGTAGGTATCTTACCCGACATTGCATTTACCCGATTGGTCTGGGACTTAAAAAGAGTGGTTCTTGCTTAGCATGTCGTAAAAGGCGACTAATGGTATATCGGGTTTTGGGTGTGTGATTGTGTAGGCGACAGGTAAGCCGCTTGTCACTGCTTTTTTACAATTTTCCATCTAACCCAGCCCGACTTTACTTTTGGCTGAATGTGGTTGAAGGGGCGTGTTGCCCTTTTGACTCTGCCTCCTTCTTCGTGGATTATGGGCGTGATATTATATATGTATGTACATCTGATTGGCGTATAAGGTTAGGTTGTATTGAGTAAGCGACAACCTAGCCACTTCTCACAACTTATTCACAGCTTTCATCTAAGTTCGTAGCTAAAATATGTTATTACGATCGGGCATGGTAACATCTATGTATCATATACCAACATATCAAGTTTATGTAAATCCCAATAGCACTACAAATTGATACATCGGCCAGTTTATCCGTCTAAATATCTAGTCTAATATCCACAAAAGCCCAAGGATAATGGATCATGTAAAATTGTTCTAATTCGAACAATACATTCCGCCACACTGGCACCTATTCAGACTAATAATTTATGTGATTTCAATCTACAAGTATAATGGTGGTTGGGAGCCCGATTTCCATTTCTATTTTGATCTAAATCGTGTTTATGTAATCCGTTAATGACGGATCCGTTTAGTTCAAAAGACTCAATCATAGGGTGATGAATTATTCATGAGATGCTGTGTCGACGTTTTGAATTGGACGTCTTATGGTATTATGCTGTTATGGTCGAATTGCAGAATCGGGATTTGGTTCGACGAATTAGATAGCTTGCTTGAGAAATTGGCAGTTATTTCTAAGGACATTCACTTCACATGCGGGTTCAAACACACACGTACATTAGAATTTTTGAAATCGTATGACTGTCTAATGACGGTTTCGTTAACTTTAAGAAAGGAAAAGTACCTCGCGAAGAAATTTGGTTCTCTTAACCTAAAAAAATATTAAAATATTTATCAACTTTTAACTATATGCTCAGCACGCATTATTTTAGTGATAAATCGATTCCATTACATACAACAGTTATCAAATCCATCAAATCTTCGATTTTGTTGTTGTAAAACTCGTTGTTTTGGAATGTACCTGAAACAAATACAACACTAGATTAATATGTAACTCTGAGAAATAAGTAGAAGTCATACTAATATTATAAAGAGGAAAGATTTATTTACATACATACATAACATCACGCCCATAATCCCCGAAGGGGTAGGCAGAGTCAAAGGGGCAGCAAGCCCCTTCAACCACATTCAGCCAAAAATAAAGCCAGGCTGGGTTAGATGGAAAATTGTGAAAAAGCAGTGACAAGCGGCTAACCTGTCGCCTACACAATCACACACCCAAAACCCGATATACCATTAGTCGCCTTTTACGACATGCTAGGCAAGAACCATAGTTGGCACATTCTTTTTAAGTCCCAGACCAACATGGGACAGTGGGCTGATGTGGCTGAAAGATTTATTTGTTTGTTTGTATTGAATAGGCTCCAAAACTACTAGCCCGATATCAAAAATTCTTTTACTAATGGAAAGCTAATGTATTAGGGAGTAATATAGGCTATATTTTATTCCCGTATTCCAACAAACACGGAAACTATGCCGGTCAAGCCGCGGGATGCTGCTAGTGAGAAATAAAGTAGTATACATACTAGGTTTTGCTAGTGCAGGACTTAAAGTTAACTTTATGTAACGTAATGCATATAAGCAACCATATGTTTTTTTTTCAAACACTTTGTTCTAAATCCCAACACTAATCCAGGTCATTTCATAGTTGTTTTACAACATTTATAGAAGCGTCATTCCGCAATGGTTTTCACCTGCAATATTTATTCGTATAAATGAATACACCATTGTTGTAAGCAGGTCAGAACTGGCATCATTGTCATTCCGCCCTGAACTTTCCAGCTAGCTTTTGACCTTACTAGTAGTGTCGTATTGACACTGTCTCGATAGTATTGTCACTGTTAGTTCTATCGATACTATTTAATGCATTGGTAGTGATAAGTACCTAAAAAAATACTGACAATTGTTTTGTATTTATTATTTACATACATTTTATATTAAAAACCTAAATCAACAAATATGTTTTATTATATATCTGGTTAGTTTATATATCTAATTTTAAGAGAATATATGATAATATACATAAGTATGTCTTAGATATGTAAGTTTATTAAAAAGAGTGAACTCTTCAAACCTAAGCAGTTTTCATAGATGGTACTAGGTAGATCTAGTTACATTTTGATAGTAATTTAGATTTATTTACTGTCAATAGTAGTAAAAATGTATTTAAAACGTAACTTATGCGGACAACGTCAATAACCCTGTCGATACTTATCCTGGATAGTTTCGAGGTCAAGTATCGATAATCAAAGTATCGATAGTTCATCAACACTACTTTGTAGGTCACTCCAATTGTTTTACCATTGTTTGGTTACGAATGGGGTAAAGCTTTTATCTTCTATTGAGTCTAATGGAAAGAACAAACAACAAAGATGGAATATTGTTTCCGTAATAATTCCGCTGTGTTGCTTTTCTTTGTTTAATAATAGTATAGGTATCTGTGCTTCAATTATTCAATCGTTAACCTTTTGCATGTTTATTTTCTCATATAGAACTCATAAAAACACAAAGTTTAACTGAAAATAAACTAAACTTATTGTTTTTGCTACGTAATAGTTTTGGCAAACATCTTTTTTAGACAAGAAAAGAGACCAAACGATAGCTAAAGCCTTTTCTCTTTTGACATTTTCGCGTTTACTTGAATAAAATTACGTTTCTGCATTTTTACTACAGTTATTATTTGTAGAAACTATGTAATACTCATATTTAAAACATATTTAAGATAAATATAAGTATATGTTTTATGTTTTTTATTTAGAGTTGCTTTCTATTTCCGCCCAATACCATCGACGCAACAAATTTGGTTATACCATCAGCTCCTTATTGAAAGCGAGGATTAGCTAAACAAATTAATCATAAGAACAGATCTTCACAGTAAGCCCATGGTACCCGATAGCCGGGCGTTGAATTTAGATAAATAAATCCACTCGAATGTACCTCCTCTTACCCTAGATATTCGAAAACAATAAAACGGTCGGACGATTTTAATCCTTCCAAGCTTTGTTCCACGGACCGTGAAGGGATGTTTTTGCTTGATTAATCTAATCCCTCATTGGATTCTAATTGGCTATGTAGCGGTGGCGGTTTTCCATTTTCTGAACGGGAATTTGGCGAGAATGACTCGGTTGATATTGGAGTCCGCTGTAGATTGATGATTCTGTTTGCTTTGTAAAATATTGTCGGGTTGCTTTTTATTTGTGTTGGTATCGGGATTGTTGTGTTTATATGATTATTTACAAGTGAAGTGATATGATTGTTTGTAATTCTAGCACAATAAACTACTGAGTGAAAAAAACTGACTATACATGCCCTCGTATTGTATAGTATATGAGAATTAAAGTTTTCCATATGGAAACATATGTGAATTAGTTTTTTCCATGGGGATAACTTTAATTTACATATCCAATACAAGTAGTCCTATATGTTATCCATGATGCACTACTTCGTATATGTATTGTAAGAGGCCGTATTAACAAGATGTAAAAAATTACAAAATATTCTAAGGATAAAAATGTCCCATGTGCTTTCGTAGAGTTAAAATTTTTTGTGTACCGAATTTCAATCACAATTGGTTAAGTCGCTTCGGCGTGATAAACTGATTTACTTTTGCATTTATACCTAATATTATTAACAACTTTTAGTTATGCAATTAAAAAAAACAACATATATACGGTCGAATTGAGAACCTCCTCCTTTTTTTGAAGTCGGTTGATAAAAAGGTAATTTATGCGAATCTTATCGTGAAAAAATCTCATGCATCTTGTGTAATCATTTCCATTTGTAATTTTGACCAATTTTCACTAACGTTAGCATCCTTTATACTGACCTCGGTTAATCCAGTAATAAATGGAGAATACCATTAAGTATTTTCTCCTTGGTAACCCATTATTCAAGCATACACGAGATAGCCGCATGCATTTTTAAAATTTTAAAAGTGCCCTCATTTCGTGTAGCGATTATCCCGAAAACCCGCGCGTCCAGGGAACTAACGGGACAGGGTAAAAATTATCTCTGCCTCACCTGGTGGCTATAAACATGACCCTTTGCCTTGGGTTGGAAGCATAAGCGATATATAAAGATAGCTAAAAAGATTTTCAATAAAAAATCTAAAATCTGAAAAACAAAAAAAAAAAAAAATCAGCACATTTCTGATTCAAAATCAAAGTCAAAGTCAAAATATTCTTTATTTATATAAGTTTAAAAGAAACACGTATAAGCGTCAAAAACAGTTAAAGAGATATGATTCTACCACCGGTTCGGAATGTTGCATCTATCGAAAAGAATCCGGCAAGAAACTCGGTAGTTACTCTTTAATTGAATTGAATCATAAAACACGCTTAGCTGCAAAGGATGTCGAAAAATAAGAATATTTCTAGTTTTTTTTTAATATTCTCCATTAGCTTAATCACTAAGAGATAATAATGTGACATCACCCTTTCAAATAACCATAATAGTGCAACCATGACCCATATTATTTGATTGTCCTGTCTGTGTATTATAAAGATTATATAGCAAACAAGGTAAACGACTACACTCCCAAAATTCTCGATGGTTTAAGCCGACCCCGACTATGAAGGGGCATACCTCTAGGTATATTACGATATTCCTTAACCCGCGCTATAAAGGTCCGAATGTACCGTCCCGTTATTTCAACCAAACCGCTCGAGCCCTACCCACATACCAAACCATTGTCAATCTCATTAGTTATTAATATAACGGGTTGGGTACGGGTGTAATAGGCCCACTAAACACGGCATTCACCCGGGGATCCCGAAACAGTCAACCAGTGTTGAGGGTTGACCTAATGTACTGTTGCTCTAGATGTGATTGAAACACTGCTTGAGAAGTAACTGACTTTATTGGTCTCTCTACTGAGCTTAATTAGCTTCGTGGAAGACATAACCTTCGAATTCAAACGTTGTAACGTTTTAAAGTTTCAATTTGAATTTTGAACTTTATTGTCTTATGCTCACTCCAACAACTATGGATATGTAACCATGTTTCAAATTTTCTGATGATATCTTAAGGTTACGAAGGTCAGATTGACAGTCACTTCAATGTAATTAACAGACTGGCTACATACTTGATCATTGTTTAAGCGGATTCCGACCAAGCATGGGACAAAACGCTAGAAGGATGGTTATTCTTTTTTACACCAATGAGTTTATTTTACCAATAAAGTTACCATACCATAAGTGGCCCGTTGATCGAGTGGTTAGAGGCCCTGGCCACGAAACCAAAGGTTCCGGGTTCGAATCCCGTTAGGGCCAAATGTTTCGTGTGATGAACATGGACATTTGTACTCGGGTCATGGATGTTTATAAACGTACTTAAGTCTATCCGTTCACCTACTATCCATAGCACAAGCTTAAGCTTAGCTTGGGACTAGGGAATTGGTGTGTAAGTCTGAAGAATTTATTTATTATATATTATTATTTATAAGGATCGTATGGTTTATCATCCAGCCAATCCCGCTTAACCCGGTTTGCCATTCCGAGACGTTGGCGTTGGTAAGATGAGGTGTTGATCGTACATTGTGTCATGTCTTTGATGAATTATGTGTTAGCTAGCAAGCAAACAGAGTAACGAGCTGAGCGCCCGATTGGAAAGCAAACGGTCAAATTGATTAACTAATCCAAATGAACACGAGTAGGGGTTTAATAGAATAGTCTATGTTTTGTTGCAGCTATTTATTTCACATATGCGAAAACATGTAAATGGTGTATAGTTTCTTAAGCAGTGGTTATTAGTCTGTAATTGTTTCACTGTATGTTTTCCGAACAAAATAAAATAAAATATAATAAGTATGTTCTTTTAATGAAGTTAGGGCTTATTCTTAATAGCTACTCAATCTTTTAATAAAATCTCGGTCGTTAAGAGACTTCAAATTATATTTACTACGCAGATATAATTTCTTGTACCTATATATTTTACTTAAGTGTTTATACACATATTTTACTTGTAATGACTGAAATGAATTGAAATTATGAAATGAAATGAAATGAAATTGTTTATTTCTGCAAGTAGATTTGTAACAAATTCTTTAGCACGTCACACTTTTTTACCCTACCAGCACCTCGACGTGAATGGCCTGATGAGAAGAGGTGCCGCAAGAAACTCAACAGATAGCCTTTTTTTTTTAAAAAAACATGTTTTACATAATCTCTAATATGTGGTACATTAAAATAACATGACTAAAAATTTCACTGTGCATGCGAGCAGATCATCTTGTCCAAACATTTTTATCATTTAAATAATCATCTATTTTGTAGTAACCTTTTCTTATTAAACATGATTTAATATAAGACTTAAATTTATGCGTGGGTAATTCAATAATATTTTGAGGCAGTTTATCAAATGTTTTTTAGCTTAGACCTACAAATGTAGATCAATGTAGATCATACCTAATTAATACTTATCAGGCTAGTCTTGGTTGCCAGTAAATATGGAAAACAAACTCAGATTGCCTGCAGTGCTAACCCGATGGATGATAGCTGAAATCATAAGCTGTGTAATCCTTACGCGTTGGAACAAGTTTTTGTAAATGCTAAACATTTATCAGAGTTCAAACTGGCTGACTCAAACTAGTTAAGCGCAAAGTATGTAAATGGTATCGCTTAATGATTATATCAGCGCGATGTTGAATAAGTATCGATTATTATCTGAGCTTAGTCAAACATGCAGATTTAGTGTTAACTATTGGAATCAAGTTTTGTTTAAAGATCAAGCTCTTAAGATAGCATACTGTGTTACAGCCCACATTTTAACTGGGTGTTTCTACTGAAATTACTCAGTATCAGCCTGGAGTTACGAAAATGGCAGTTTATCAACCCCGTGCCTCGAAAACTACGTTAAGCCAATGGTCCTGCGCCTGACCTCTCCCATCATATCGGGTACCTACCAAACTATAAGAGGAAAAGAACGGAAAGTGTGTGTATTTGCGTTACCAGTTCTGCATTATAATAATCATCATCATCCAAGCGTTATGTCCCGTGCTTAGACGGGGTCCGCTTAGACCATGATCCAGGATTTAGCGAGTCTGGTAATTACATTGAAGCGACTGCCGATCTGACCTTCGTAACCCTAAGATAGGGGAACCAGACAATTTTTGGATCATGGTTACAAATTCAAAGTTGTTTGAATTTGCAGGTTTCATCACGATGTTTTCCCTCACCGTCGAGCTAGTGGTATAAATATGTACATAGATTTTTTTTTAAATCTAGAGGTACATGCCCGGGTTTGAACCCGCACTCCTCGGTTAAGAGGCGCGTGTCCTTACCATTGAGCTACCACCGCTCTGCATTATAATAATATATTTATTTATTTATTCATAATAGGGTTCTTGACTATTTTTTTATAATCGTTTTAAATCATTCTTTATAACATAATAAGCTTATTGTCATTAATATTTCCGGGAAATCATCGGTATTATTAGTAAAAATCAATATTAAAGTTTAAATTGCGAGAACCCCGGCAAAAACGCTGTTTAGGTAATGGCGCCGGTCACGTGACATGCGTGACGTCATCTACCAGTAATCTACACGTAAACAGAGTTGTTGACATTTGTGAATCAATACATTTCATCGACTTTCTTCAAATTTATTGAATTCAATGGTCTATAAGTGGTGTGTAGTGCCACAATGTACAAATACTTCGATAAAAAGTCCAGAGAAAGTCTTTATTAGTGTACCAACCAATCGCAAAAGGCGAAAAATGTTTCTAAAACTAGCTCGAAGAGATCCAAATGCCATTCAACCACACTCAAATGTCTTTATGTGCGAAGATCACTTTGATGTAAGTATCACTTAACTTTATACAGTATACCAGATAGTAAAATATCTATAATTTGTTGCTGCTGTCAGCTCGCACAAAATTTGCCTCCATTTTGGGATTGGATACGAATCAAATATTCCTTCAGAAAACACTCAAAAATCTAATTAATCAGTGATACAACCAAAATACAACACGAATTATGATCATGGAAGCAACGCTTACTTGCGTGTGACGTAGCATGAATCTTAACCAATCACAGAGCGTTGACCGTCACAGATAAGACTTAAAAAAATATTACATTTTATTTCGTGTAATCTGCAAGAAATATACATATTTTTGTTTAAAATAAAGTGAAATATGTTATTTTACGCTATTTTCTGTTAAGATGACCACAATTTGGGATATATTTTTAATGTTGTCAAACACCCTATTGCACACATAACAAAACATTTAAAATGCAGTTACATGGACCCTGATAGGGTGTAGCAATATACTTAAGTAGGTGCTTTTATAGTTATGTAGGCACTTAATATAATATAATTAACTATTATTGACATTAATTTATAAAATAATATCACAACAAGTATCTCTATGATTGAATTGCACATAAACACATTACCTTATTGCCATTAGACTATATATCTTAGTTACTATTTTAATGTATTGTCTGACATGTATTCTTTAACAGAGTAGCAACACTTATAAACTAGTAGTGCTTTTGTTTTCATTCTAAATATATTATGTTTTGTTTCTAATTTTATATTATAAGGTATTTTATTATATATGAGAATGCATCTATAATATGGACTTAATTTATATATTTCTAGTTTGGGTTCTGGGAGAGCTAATTTATCTTTACGACGGGCGTAGGTATATCGTGTAGTTGGCTAATCCTCGTTGATTTTGGCCGCCGTAATCAAATTGGTTATGTGACTAATATTATGCAGGTTAGTTCTGGTAATATGTGACTAATTTGACTAACGGACCCGAATAGGCAACGACGCGGACCACCAGCCCGCTTGCAAGCAAAGCATAACACGGCTTAAACGTCCAGCCATTTACTACATAAGGGGCCATCCATAAAGTACGTCACACGAATTTCATAATTTTTTAATCCCCCCCCCCCGTCCTTGTCACAGCTGGTCACATTTGTGGGACTCCCCCCTCCCTAGTGTGACATCACATGTTTCCAGGGTCATCCAGAAATTGCAAATTATTATGATTTATTTGATTTTGATACGTGAAGTCACGAAACTTAGGACCCCTCCCACCCCTTGTCACACCATGTCACACATCGTAGACCCCCTCCGTTCCCCTTTACGTGTGACGTACTTTATGGATGGCCCCTAAGTACACGTGAAGTACATAATCCATTTGTTCCCTTTAGTGATGTTTCTAAGTACAAAAACAACTGCAAAATCTGCTCCTACTGTTTTATAATGTTTCATATAAAACAATTTCATTTTACTTTTGGCTGAATATGGTTCAAGGAGATTATCGCTGCACTACCTACCCCACGTAAATAAAGTTTTAGTTCGATGGAAAAGTTTCAAAACAAACTAGAAAATCTTTGTGATTCCCTCACAATCAAATTAAGTATGCAAAATTAACGCCTCATCCAGAATTCAGTAAAATCCAATTAAGAATACACAAATATATATACATACATAACTTCACGCCCGTAATCCCTGAAGGGGTAGTTAGATAGGCCCATTTAATCACATTCATCCATAAATAAAACTAGGCTGGGTTAGATGTTTTTTTTTAAATGCAGTGATAAATGGCTAGCTTGTCGCCTAAACAATGACATACATATACACAAATACACGATTCAAAAATACCGAACTAAAGTACTAAATACATACTTTAAGTTAGTAAATTGCATTATACTATTTCTTCTTAGTATTTTACTATACTTTACCTGTGGTTAAGTAGATTAAGCGTAATTTACAAAGCATAATGAGTCAATGATTAAGTGGTCATGTCGTATTATCATATTTAAACAGCTTGTCTTACCCCATCATCATAGTAAAAAAGATAACAGTGAACTAAAAGTTCATTATATAATCTTTGCTGTCAACAACAATGTTGGTCTGGGACTTAAAAAAGAATGTGCCAACTGAGTTTCTTGCCTAGTGACGTAAAAGGCGACTAATGGTATACGGGGTTTTGGATAAGTGATTTTGTAGGCGACGAGCTAGCCACTTGTCACTACTTTCTCTCAATTTTCCATCTAACCCAGCCCAGTTTTGTTTTTGGCTGAATGTGGTTAAAGGGCCTGCTGCCCCTTTGACTCTGCCTACCCTTTCGGATTATGGTCGTAATGTTATGATAGAATGAGGTATTTGACAACGTAGTCAACTACTTTATTAAATAAATAAATAAATTTAGACAGCATCACATACATTGATCTGACTCCGTGGTAAGTAGCTTAAGCACTTGTGTTACAGATATCAGAAACAACAGTGGTATTACAAATATATACTTAAATACTGAATATTAACACCCAGACACAGCACAAATACAAGTATTAATCACACGAACATTTTGTCCTGGGTGGGGATCGAACCCACAACTCTTGGCGCATGGGGCAGGATCACTACCGAATGCGCCATTGAGCCAGTCTAAGGTTTCATCCGCGTTTATGGTTAATGTTATATAGCTTAATGCCCTCCTCGATAAATGGGCTATTAAATGGGACCAGTAGGTCCTGATATTAGCGTGTTCAAGCAAATACACAAACAAACTCTTCTGTTTTATAATATTAAGTATAGAAGTATAGATTCCTTCAATGAGTGGTCCATAGTCACTGACGCTGCGAATATTAAGAGCTAAGCTCTTCAGTACCTTCCGTCATTCAACGCAGAAGCTTCAGTTTACCTACCCTCGAGCCGGCCCATCAATGTCAAAACCAATACGGCTTACCGGATTTCTACCAACCACAAATATTAAGTTTCTAGTTTCCTCGCACAACAGAGCTATTTCTGACAGCTCCGATGAAATACTGACAAACCTATCCGAGCTTTCACTGGCTCGATGGCGCATTCGGTAGTGATCTAGTCCTATGCGCTAAGAGTTGCGGATTCGATCCCTACCCATTTCCCATTACACTTAACATTCGTGTGATGCATACTTGTGTTTGTTCTGTGTCTGGGTGTTTATAATGTTTAAGTATATATTTGTTATATCACTGTTAAATATGATATCCGTAATACAAGTGCATAAGCTACTTATCTCGGTGTCAGTTTAATCTGTATGATGCTGCCTGATAATTGATTGTCAGAAAAAGTCTAATACAATTTCTTTCATGAAACTAAAAGACGCAAAAAACGAAGTGAAATCCTACTAATATTATAAACGCGAAAGTTTGTTTGGATGGATGGATGTTTGTTACGCTTTCACTGGATTTTAATGGATTTTAATGACACTTTAGAATAATATAGCCTATACACCCGACTGACATATAGGCTATAATTTATCGTCTTGCCATGCGAGTGAAGCTAGAGGCTAGTATTATATATGATGTACATCATCAATAAAATGAAATTATTTATTTCTGCAAGTAGATAGGTAACAAATTCTTTTGCACGTCACACTTTTTTACCCTACCAGCACCACGATGAATGGCCTGATGAGAAGAGGTGCCGCAAGAAACTCAACAGATAGCCTTTTTAAAACATGTTTTACTTCTATTTAATATGTGGTACATTAAAATATCATGATTAAAAATTTCGTGTATGCGAACAGATCTTGTTCAGTTTCAGCATTTCAGCATAGGAATAAGAATAGTTCACTGTAGTTCATTCCGTTAGTGCCTCCTAACGACCGTAGGCCGATGACGTGTAAGCAAATTGCTGTTTTATGCTAAACGCTAGCCCGCTAGCGTATATTGATTATTATATTACATACCATTGGACTGTTTTCATTGCTTGCGTAGTTAGAATAATGTTTTAATAGTCGACTATTCCGTTCTGAGAAATTAGGCACTAGTGAACAAATAAATGGGAGCGAGGTTTATAGATACGACTTGGGTATTTTGTAGAGATTTGGAGTGGAGTTTCAGCGTTTAACAACTGGTGAACATTCTAACGGTGGAAAAATGTTGTACATTATTTTGGTTTCGTGAATTTCTTCACTATTTTTATATTCTTAGAATTTGTCAGTGGAATTGGAAAGGGTCGATTAAATGCAGGTTATATTATATTATAGGTAATTCTAGAAATTTTTTAGCTTTTGCTTAAATAAAAGATAATTTCATTTCAATTCATTTCATTAGTGGCACCAGTAATATCGGCAATGCTCATGAGGTCTAATACTACAAAACTCCATACATTTACTACCTAATAACCTATAATAACGCTAAATAAGTCTACAAATATATGGACAAGAAGGTATGCGTGTGCGACGTATTGATATCGTAAGTGAGTTGACTGGATAAGATGTTAATCAATCTCACATTATAGAAGATTTACTTGAGTGACAAAAATAAATTAATAACAAATTTCCTTCACATAATTGCGAAACGAGCTTATAATATTATCTCAAAGCTTGAGGTTCAAGGGTTCTTTTTGATGTTAGCTGCAAACAATCTAAACTTAATCCGGCTGAGATTGCGTCTCGCTCAGATGCAAATATGGCGTCTGTTTGAGGAGGTATGTGCAACAGCCAATTATGCTACGGCTGATATTGGTGGGAGTAACTTATATTAGGCTCCCCTGACAAGTCGGTAAGTGAATTCAAACTGGATTAAGTGGCATTAATTTTCTATCTAGGATACGTGTTCACGTATCCTAGTAAAGTGTTCACTTTACTAGGATCCGACGATGTTTTTATGTTGTAAGTAGTACATAATGTTTAGTGAATATATAACTGTGCCAGTGAAACCTATGACGAATACTAAGGCTTTACAGTTCACCTGGGGGTGAAATATTTGTATCTTCAAACATTGATTAGTAAACGCAGTCATAAAATATGTCTGTCCACTATAAGACGGTAGGGCTTTTAGATCAAATAGAGCAAGTTGGACATAATGTTAAACCACAAAGTATTAAAACCTCTTTTTTCATGTCCAACTCGTCTTTGGCTGTTTTATATATCTAACACCAAAAACTCTCCAAAATTTATAACTGCCACATCACTAATTTACATAATTAATATCCGACGATATCACATACATTGATCTGACTCCGTAGCGTAAGCACTTGTGTTACAGATATCAGAAACAACAGTGGTATTACAAACATAAACTTCAATAATGAATATGAACACCCAGACACAGAACAATCACATGTATTAATTAAACGAATATTTGTCCTGGGTGGGGATCGAACCCACAATTTTTGGCCCATGGGGCAGGCTTACTACCTAATGTGCCATCAAGCCATATTATACTCCTTACATACATAAATCGCTACCATTACTCAATTGATGTTTCTTCGCTATAATTAATTGGGATGTTGACATTTTATCAATTTCAACATCCTAATTAATTATATATTAATATCAATTCTGAAAAAAACAGTATCGTGATATGCTGTTAAGCCTTATTGATTTTCAATCATATTGAGTCTAAGATTTTTAATTTTACAAAAACTGCTTAATATTAAGTCAGTTAACTATACAAACTAGTGACGTCACACGTTGACAAGCCCATACAAAATATATAAAGTGATTTCGTTTTGACAGCTCTTAAAAAGTGTCTCAATTGACTAGCCAGTCAACATCCCTATTGAATACCTACTTTAAAAATATAAAAGCATAAATATAAATACAAAGAAAAGTGGCATCAAACCACACAATATTTAAATTGAGCTCCGAACGACGAGCCTGCAAACTTGTATACACTTTGCGCATGCATTTTGTCTGGTAAACAAGCTAAGTGACTTTGTTATTCGCCGGGGACCCGTATTAAAAGCAATTTGCAGTCAATGCCTTTGGCAGCAGTATATAGTCTGCCTCCTGATTGCACGGCGTCTTTGAAACTTGATAAGATAAGATTTTTATACATTAACTAGATGCAAGAGACTTGATTCAATGGGGGCTACCCTCTTTATACAAAGTACTACGTATAATGCAACATAGTTATGATTAGATTTTGTTCCATGTTGGCCTGGGATACAAAATTAATGTAGATACTGTGTTCCTTGTCATGTCGTTAAAGGTGATTAATGGTGTGTGTTATCTACAATTTTCCATATCATCAACTTGTTTTCGTTATTATCAATTCATCCCGTGTTGGTCTAGGACTAAGAAAAAAATGTGGTAACTATGTTCCTTGCCTAGCATGTCGTAAAGGCGACTAATGGTATGTCAGGGTTTGGACGTGTGATTGCGTAGGCGATGAGCCACTTATCACTCCTTTTTACAACCTTCCTACTAACCCAGCCCAGTTATCATCTTTAGTCGAATGAGTATGGGGTGGCTGGCTGCCCCTTTGACTCTACTTATCCCTTCGATACATACATACATACATTATCACCACTCCAGTAATCCTACTGGAGTGGTGATAATGTATGTATCAACTTCATTTTATTTTTGATTGATTGTATTTTTATGAGGTTATTGTTCGTTGGCCTTTTTTAACTTCTTGACGAATTCCGGGTGTGATAGCATGTTAATGAAAACTAGTAGATAAACTAATAATTATTAGACTTAAATTAGGGAAAGAGTAAATAAAAGATCGGAGCTTAGAACGTACAATGACAGCGCTATATTGAGAGAGTGAAAAAAAGGTGGGAGCCGGATACAGTGACATCTACTATGTAACGGGTGCGTTCGTTGTTGTGGCTGCGTTTATATCTTCAACACATGTACGTATGAACATATATTTTTCTGTTCTATTTGTAATGATCCTAGGATTAGTTCCAAGAGTAATTCTTGTCGAGAAATTACGACTTCTTTCGCTTAACTGTTCTTTGTCACGAAATTTGGCTATTACATACGACCGAACACCATTTGATTATAATAGAGAGAAACTAAGAGTTGGAATAAGACATTTATGACAACAGAATGTTGTAGAGTGACCAAAATTGAGAAAGGTAGCATTAAGCTTGGAAGGTTTGGGTATGTTGAGAGGAGTACAGAAGCTTTCGTACTTATTCGATGGAAACCGAGAACATTCCTCGGATTTCTGTCCGTTTCTATTCATTAGTGTTCATTTGTGTTTATTAGTCTTCATTTATGTTTGTTTATATGATGTTTCGCTTACTCAAATTAAATATAACTAATAAATTCTCCAGACTGACACACCAATTCGCTAGTTCCAAACTAAGCTTATGCTTGTGCTATGCATACTAGGTGAACGGATAGACAAACTAAAATACGTTTATAAACATGCATGATTCGAGTACAAATGTTCATGTTCGTCACACGAAACATTTTCCCCGGGCTGGATTAAACCCGCGACCCTCGGTTTCATGGTAAGGAACTCTGACCACTCGACCAACCGGCCAGTCAGTTGTGAAAAAACACAAACGCAGCCAGTTTAAGAAACAGTACATCACTCACATTTCCACCCAAAGGGGTTATTTGACAAACCCAAGCTAACTCTTTCCCGGCATCGTATAAAACTGTTTAATTAGTCAAAATCAATTCACAACGGACACAATTGTAGCCGTTTGCTCAAGGACGATAAATCTACGAGATCGTGTTTAGAATTAAACAATGGAACCCTGTCTAAATTTATGGAGGAATACGGAGCCCTTCGGCCGAGGAACAAGCCTTTGTGTACTCAGCTCACTTTGTATTAAAGGATGTTGGTTTAATATTGGCGTATAATCGACCACTGGCGCCTTTTTAAATGGGCTGTCTTTAAAGTGCTATGTGGTTACATTAGTCGTGGCAAGCACAAAGGGAAGGTGAAGCCCTTTGTTCCTAGAATTACTAGGTCCTGGGGTATTCTGTGATTTTGCGATACTATTATATTTGGAAAATATATTGCTCGAAATAGCTACTATAGGCCTACCCCTTCGGGGATTGCGGGCGTGATAACTTCACAGCTATGTATGTATGTAGTTACTACAGTAGATGTGTCGAGTCTTCGTGGTAAAATTAACATTAAGAACCGGTTCTTAATGATAATTTGAATTTTAGTAAGATTAAATATCACTTTGTTTTAGTAATGTTTAATCTTACTAAAAACCTTAGTAGTTGAACTCAACTCAGCTTTAAGAATACCTGTACAATTTTAAATGGTGTCAATTCGAATAGAAAAGATGACAAAAACAATCTGTTGAGTCCGTTAGTAAGATTATAAAAAAAAATTAACATGTATTTTTTTATTTATTTGTCAAATAACCATTGGCGAAGAGACAATGCATTCAAGTTGCGCGTGACGTCACACGTTTGTGCAATCTTTACTAAATAGTGACGTCGTAAACCCCCACTCCAAAACTTTGAAACTCTTTACCTTTGTAATTTTTTGTTAATCTGATAAAGCGAAAATTGTTTAGTCTAGTATTTTTGTATAATCTAACTGACGGACTAAACAGAATTGTAGCTTTTTAATGCAGTCATCATTCCTATTCAAGACTCTTTTGAACTACTTTGCACAAAGATGAAATGGTTTCATACCTTTAAATATTAAAAAACGTGAAAAGAAACGCCAGATTTACCTTAAATTTGAGGTAATATAGCTTTGGCTATTTGTAAAAACTATTTACATTTTTGCTGCTCTAAGAATGTATACCTACATTCTTAGGTACCGTAATTTGCCATTTTCTAAAACATATTATAATGTAAATCCATGGACCTAATATCATATTATTCCATGAATACTGACGCTTACTACAGTCTGCTTTGTGTATGTATTATATTTAAGCCAACTTCACCGAGAGGGATCGCGACGTCATTTCCCGCTAAAACATCGCGCGTCGCTCCGCTCAAATTAGTATGAACGCGCGGTACGTGTCGTCACGTATGAAGTTTGAACTGAAATCACTCCGCTAATTCCATATAAAGTTTAAATGCTTGTTACTTTTTTGTTTCTAGTCTGAATTCAATACTTTTTAAAACATATTTGATGACAACACGTTACGGAAAACATTCGATCCCCGCTCATAACCAGATTGATAACCACAATGATATCTGATATTTAAATAAATAATAAATAAATAAATATTCAACGACATCACATACATTGATCTGACTCCGAAGTAAGTAGCTTAAGCACTTGTGTTACGGATATCAGGAACAACAGTGGTATTACAAATATGTACTTAAATATTGGATATTAACACCCAGACACAGAATAAACACAAGTATTCATCACACGAATGTTTGTCCTGGGTGGGGATCGAACCCACAACTCTTGGCGCATGGGGCAGGGTCACTACTGAATGCGCCATAGAGCTTGTTGATATTTATTTTGTCTTTGGATCGGCTCGCAAGGAATGTAATCCATTACAAAGAGGTTATCGCACCTCCCCCGGGATCTATCAATTTTCCCGCAGTAAAAGTATCTTACGTACTTCCTTGGGGTTCAAACTTTTGGTGTACCAAGTTTAAACACAATCGGTTTAGAAGGAAGGTGGTTTAGACGTGAATACGCAACGGACAAATACAGTTCCTTTCACATATATTTATACCGATTAATAAACAAATGCATTGACAAAATAACAGCTTATGCTTATTTAGTAATACTAAATAAATATAAGTTTATGCGGTACTTATAACAGAAAAGAAGCTTTTATGCGTCTATGTGTTAATTCCCTTTAATCCCTGAAATAGCTGAATTACAATCGTACACCCAAAACCCCTATATACTAGTTTAGTTTAGTCGCCTTTTACGACATGCTAGGCAAGAAACACAGTCATCGGCACATTATTTTTAAGTCCCAGACCAACATAAGATTTAATTGTCCCTTATAGGTAATTATCTTCCTAGCGTTATGTCCCGTGCTTAAACGGGGTCCGGTTAGACCATGATCCCGGATTTAGCGAGTCTGGTAATTACATTGAAGCGACTATCGATCCGATCTTCGTAACAATAAGATATGGGAACCAGACAATCTTTGGATTATGGTTACAAATCCAAATTTGTTGGAATTTGCAGGTTTCATCACTATTTTTTCCCTCACCGTCGAGCTAGTGGTATAAATACGTACAAAGATTTGAAAATCCAGATGAAGCACGTGTCATTTGAGCTACCACCGCTCCCATACGATATAATATTAGAAGGTTTTGTAATATTATATTACAATACATCTTGCTATGATCTAGTTAGATGTAGCTTTATATTCTATACCTTATCTCTGCGCAAACATTTGCCAAGGGAATCACTGTTTGTGGTAACAATTATCAATTTCGGGTGATTAGCTTGGGCTCTGGCTTTGTTAATCAATAAGCTTTGGAACCCGCTTCTGTCTAGGATAGGATTACTGACCGTATTTGCGTTTGTGTATACCGCGATGGTGTATATAAAATTATGTCCTGTTATAATATTAGTTGAAATTGTATCTAATGGGCGATATTGAAACATAATTAAATAAAAGCCATTTTAACTTGGTAGTGTATACCTAATTTGATAATGTGCGGCTCTTCAGAATTTCAATTGGTTAGCAATCTTTATTATATAATATTTTCATCATTATATTTAGATGAAGACCTTTAAAATCGTAACCGAAAAAATAACATTTTTATGGAACCAACAACTTTCAATTTCAGCTTGAACTTTACCAATATGCTTTTTAGCTATTGGTTTTTAAGCAATCGAAATTTTTACTACTTAAACATAATTATTATGTATTTTGTTAACGATAACCAATTTCATAACTTAACATCGAAGTCAAAAGATAACATCAACACACTTGATAATAAAGAAGACAACGATTACAACAGAGCTGGTAGCTTATCAAATAGCACAGATAATAATTCTGAACTTAATTTGATTCTCATTAGAAAAAATATTACTGAGAACCCATCACCATTTCAAATTGCAGGAAAAAGTGGGGAAATTATATATATAACTAACTAACTAACTAAACTTCACCCCACTTCCCTAGCGTGGTAGGCAGAGAGAACCGATGATATATATAGGTAATGGAATACGCATGTAAACATACTATATACCATGTTTCCAAGGTCGGTTCAAAACGCAAAACTTCTTCACTTACTGGAGGACGATTGGATAATGATAGACAGACAAGACATTCCGAGGCGAAGTCATCTAAGTCCAATTCTATTAAGCCGAACTGTCTACTGAATAGCTTTGAACTAAGTTGATGGTTGCGAAAATAGTGACGCGATGCATTGTCCTTTAAGCGTCTGACGACGATTTAAAATGTACGTATAATATAATTTTTAAGAAAGCATGAAATTTGTCTTAAATAAAATATGTAATGCATAATTGGTTTATGAATGTGCTCAAAAAATTAAGCTGAACTACGATAAAACCATTAATAAAATTTTTTATATATCCATAGAAACATAATCACACACCCAAATTAGTGAAATTTGGGTATGTGATTGTGTATGCGACGAGCTAGAAATATGATAACTTTTCGTCTAATTTAACCCAATTTTATTATTAACATCGGTGAGAAGCTTACTTATCTTTGAACTCCCACCTACCACGACGATTATTGGCATAAATCATCTATCTAATCAAATAAACTAATGGAGTCGATATGTTTTCCAGTCGTTATAGCTTAAATTTGTACTATTTTAATACTAGCAACGAATTACTTAAAAAAAGTAAAAGTACTTATTTCTACAGAATTGACCAAGATTCGGAAAAGTATAATATACTTATAAAATAGTCCATCCGTTTTTAAAGTAATTTCAGTTGAAACTTCATAAATTCAAATGTGCTATGTCTCTAAACTAAAATTGCTTTATAACTGGACACTCCACCTTAACGCGGTCGAGCAAAAATAGGCAGTCTCTTACAGAGGCTTGCCGAAAATTTCCAAACAAGTGACAATTAGCGAAGTAATACAAACTCCTTTTGACGTAACGTCAAAAGTTTCCATCTAAATTTGAATTAGGCCGAAATGGCGCAGTATAATATGAGACAGAGTTGCCTATAGTAGAGGAGCCCAATAGGGGATTTTGGGAATTACTCAAGCGCATCAGATTAATAATATAAGGAAGGATACTTTATATATTAGGTAATGAGTATCTCCAACCAGTATGAGCCCTTAATATAGAGGGATAATTAAGAGAACCTGTCAGATTAGTAAAAAAAGCTCGAGCGCGTCAGATTAAGATAAGGGGGGTTCATTGCTAACTAATAAGTGTAAATTTTTCTAATCTGACGATTTGAGTGTAACCTAAGCGGATGGGAGTAATTACTTTTGTTTGGAAAAACCAAACAAAAATAATTACTTTTGCGTGGCCACCACCATCATGAAAATCATCAGATTAATACACATTTCATATCAGAGACATGTTAGAGCATGAAAAATATCAATACCTGACACGTTTGAGTATCGCCATGTCACTATTTTTATACAATTTTGAAAAAAAAATCTGTAGATGCTTTCTCCACCGCTAAAAGTAAAAACATTATAGGACCATTTATTCTTCCTATCGTCTAATCTACCCATTCTAATAGATTTCCGCGACGCTCGAGTAAATCCACATTTAGCATCGTGCGCTCTCCTACTATCATTACTGGGCGTGAAATAGCGCTTGTATTAGAGGATGAAATTTAGTTGCAGTCTTCAGCCATCTGCTTACTGGATAGGAATTATTTTATATTTACCTACTCACCTACATACTACCATAACCGCAATACCTGAAGAGGTGGGCTGAGTCCAATTAGCTGTGTTTAAGTAACGGAGATTTCCTTTAAAGGAAAATATCACTAAAAATAAAGCCAAGTTCGATTATATAGGAAATTGTGAAAATGTGTTGGATATAACAACTAATTTGTTGCCTCCACTATTAAACATATAACACCTAATACTAAACCATTAATCGCTTTGATATCGATATGATATGACAGTCAAGGACACATGATTTTTTAGTTCCATTTCGCATAGCGTAAAGGCCACACCTTTACGCTATGCTAAATGGAACAGAAAAAACTAGTAGAAATGGTATATCATGAAATTAGTATGAGAACCGATGAAGCCAAACTCACACATACGCCAATAATCACTTCCACTTAATAATTGTTCCGTGGTAAAGGGCGACTAGTGGTGTAGGTTGTGTTTGGGTTTGTTATTATGAAGGTGACGAGTTGGTTATCACAAATGGTTCATAATTTTCCATGAACCCAACTCCATTTTTGACTAAATGTGATCTCCCTTCGGTGATTACAGGTGTGATGGTGTCCATGTATTCAGGAAACCAATACTTCTCAAACTTTAGTTTTGACGTAACCGATTCCAAACCGTCTATTCTTCAAAACATCACATCATCTTCCTAGCGTTATGTCCCGGGCTTACACGGGGTCCGCTTAGACCATGATCCAGGATTTAGCGAGTCTGATAATTATATTGAAGTGACTGCCGATCTGCCCTTGGCGACCCCAAGATAGGGGAACCAGACAAGTTTTGGATCATGGTTACAAATCTAAAGTTGTTTGAATTTGCAGGTTTCATCACGATGTTTTCCCTTACCGTCGAGCTAGTGATATAAATACGTACATAGATTTGAAAAATCCAGAGGTACGTGCCTGGGTTTTAACGCGCACTCCTCGGTTAAGAGGCGCGTGTCATTACCATTGAGCTACCACTGCTCTTTCTTCAAAACAACACAATCCTGAAACAATTCTACGTACAAAATTAAAATGCGAAGTACACCCAAACTCGAATCATGTTCGCATATTCAGCCCTTCTCTAAGAGTAAACTTTCTTAATTTATTCATAACACGAACCCCCGCTTGTGAAGTTACAAGGAGTTTTTGCTAACAATACGGATGAGCGTTACAAAGAAAAATAATTTGTACCCCACAAAAAGATATAAATTACTACTGAGATTCAATGTACGGATATATTTTATTGGTAGAAGTCTGGAACGAGGGTTGTTGGCATTGCGCAGTCGACTACAGTTAGCGACTTGAAAATCACAAAATGTATATAGATACTATAAGTTTTAAATAGTTAGACATTTTACTTGCCACGTATTGTTAAATTATACATAATATAGTGATTCACTTTTCTACTTAGGTATTCTAACTTAAACATATACCTAGACATTAGCCAGGATAATTTCCTCGCGTTAGGTATGTGCCATTTTTAAGCGAAATCTGAAATCTTGGTTTCCACTTCATTTATCATTCTAGATTAAGCTAGTCCAGTTATTTACTAGATTGAAACGACATTCACCTGTAATAAATAATATATATACTTTGATTTGATTTATATACACTATTATATATAGAAATATTAGATATTAACACCCAGACACAGAACAAACACAAGTCTTCATCACACGAATGTTTGTCCTGGGTAGGGATCGAACCCACAAATCTTGGTGCATGGAGCAGGTTCACTACCGAATGCGCTATCTAGCCAGTCAAATCAGAACATAGTTATATGTATATTCACATTTTTTTTAAGTAAGTAGATAGGTACTTATATTTAAACAAAATCGTGTACGTTCCTGGTTTCGAACCAAAACCATTCGTATTGAAGCACGTGACTTTATCTCTTGAGCTACCATCAATGTTATAAAATGATTCAATATAATATACTAGTTAATCAATAGTAAATACAAGCAGGTACCAATAAAACTGAAATAACGTCTGAAAGTAAATATGACATAGACAATGTCTTGGTACTACGAAATGCTATTAAACTTCAAGGTCATGTAAAGATTGAAGAATTGGGAGTATCAGTCATAAATATTATATTGAATACTATTGGCATTTGTGTCTGTTGATTCTTGATTATTTATAGATAGCCTAATCACACTAAGACATCACAAAATAAATGAGTGTCTGAAAGAATTGAGCCACATTGACCTCGATTTTCTCATTTATGCGCGTAACACTTAAATAGTCTTACGTTAATTCATGTTTCAAGAATACAAATGCTTGTACCAGAAAAAAATTGACTATTTAACTTGTCTCTGGGTACTGGGTACAGATAGATATCACACAAAATATATATGTCGGAGAACATCCAACATTACGTTTAAGAAGACTGTTTGTTTTGACACCTAAATGTCAAAGTGACAGTTCGAATTTTGTTTCTTTTTAATTTTAGTTCCTACTCGATTGTAAAGATGGCGTGATTGTCGGTACTTTTAATTTAAAAAATGACAACACTGGTTTGTCTCTGGCCGTCACTTTTGACAGTTCGTTAGTATAAAAATGGAGTTGCTGCCATTTTTGGGGCATTCTGTTACCGATCACCGAGGAGTAAAGACGTACGAAGATATCACGCTCATCTCATTATATTTCTATGTGATTGGGTATACAACGGAATAAATCCACATTGGTCTACACGCCTGCCTTATTATTTGAAGAAATTCCTCGTATTGGACGAGCAATCGAGCTACGTTAACGCCCCTTCTGTTGCCCCTCCGTCATATAAATTTCCTTACGCGTCTCGGTCCCCATTAGTTTACAGATGACTCTGTGTTTGATGAAGTATTTTTTCATGCCTCTATGAAGTTGTTTCTTTACTATTTAAACTGCGTATGACATCGTTTTTTTTCATGGCGCAAAGTATTGTTCAGAGTCTACTAGGCCCACTATTTTAGATTAGGTCCTAACTAATAAAACATGTATTTGGGCATACTAACATCCAGCTCATATTGAATATAACCAAGACTCTAGAAACTAGTCATGAAGCTGAGTAAATCCGAAAGAGGTCGTGGCAACACAAGGGATTTCTCTACGGGACGATGCGCAACTAGTGTGCTACACCGTGAAATTACAAATTTGATGAGACCATAAGTCTATTTAGTGATCTAGCCGCAATAGGTCTTCATTGGATTTTCTAGGAAAAAAATTTTTATTCACGATTGCGATTTTAACAGCTCGTTCTATAACTTATTTTGGACAGACGATAGTTAGTTTTGGACTCACACGACATATTTAAGGTGTTGATCAAATCCACCTTTTAATTTTGCATATCAATGTACTTTTATTTAGGTATATGATTAGCTCTGTGTTGAAAGACATCTTAATGAAACTGCACATACTATTTTTCTGGTTCGTTTACTTAAACATCACAAAAGCCAAATGGTTGTCGCTTAATTCTAGCGAATGTGCTTATTACGCTTCGTTCTAGGATTATGTTTGAATAAGGCGACTACAGTAATATTGATAAGTTTTTGGTTAAATTGATTGGTGATCCTTACCCGTTGTTTTATTGTCGGATAAAATTCCCAGTATTTTTGTAATTAATCGAAAAAAATCCCTTAAGAGAGAACAAAACTTAGTATTTTAATCACGGAACAGGTGGTGAAAACACAGCACATAGAAATATTGTAATTAGTTAGATGAATAAACCGATATGGAAGATCTTAATATCGGAGGCGAAGACTCACTTTGAGTGACTGCGCCATCTGAGTTAGTTAAGATGAATAAACAAAGACTTTAAGATAAACAGCAAGAAATTACTCCGTGAAAACGTCTTCTCATTCGACACTCACGACATTATGAACCCGACCACGAGCCTTAACGCGGTTTTCACTTCTGATAAGATCATTATAACTTCGCCCAGCGGTTGCCAGTAAACTTGCTATTAGGTCGTGCCCAAGTTCGAAGAACGACGGCATTACCTCAAAACTCAAAACGGCACATAGTTACATTACGCTAACTATATTGTTATCGAGGCTTAACTATGTTGCTAAAAGTTTATCGACAATTAAATAACTTTTGAATACATCGGAGTTAATATGTATCGATTTTGTGGTAGGTAGTCTCATGGGAGGCGTGTCTATCTATTTTAATACGCTCTATTATTTAACGGAGTTTGGTACGCACTATCGGTTTATGTTGTAGTACTTTGACTGCATCGTTGGTCTAGTAGTAGCATGCGCCGCCTAAGGACCAAGAGGTCCCGGGTTCAATTCCCGAGTCGGGCCAAAATTTGTGGCTGGGTATTTCAATATTGGCGGTTTAATCACCCCCGTGCCTCGGAAAGCATGTTAAGCTATTGGTCCTGCGCCTCACCTCTCTACGGTCATGTCGAATTTCTCACCGGACTATGAGAGTGAAGGGAAGAGAGTGCATCTGTGTTTGCGTACACACTTATACACTTTATCTCCTGCGCAGATGGCTAATCCTAGTTGAGATTGGCCGCCGTGACCAAAAAAGAAAAAAAAAATCTTTATTGCTCAATAAAAATAAACACTTTAGTGCAATGAGACAATTCCAGAAAGTAATGAGATACTTGTGTCGGAGTGACTCGCTCCAGCCTTTGTTCCAGTAACAATCCTTTTTGAGTTTATTAATTTAATAAATTAATTACATAATATAGGTAATTTATATTAAATCTTTTTTGGATATAATATTAAAAAACCTGTATGTATGTTATGTGTACCGATATCAATTAGGAGGACATTATTTCAGCACTTTGAAGTAGTGTGGAAACAAAATTATTAGAATAATATGAAAAATCCGAAAGACGCAATTTGAAGGACAAGACCATGCAAGATATTTAGGTTCAAACCCGGTAACATAGCTCTGGATATTTACATACATACATAACATCACGCCCGCAATCCCCGAAGGGGTAGGCAGAGTCAAAGAGACAGCAGGTCCCTCTAACCACATTCAGCCAAAAATAAATCTGGGCTGGGTTAGATGGAAAATTGTGAAAAAGTATTGACAAGTGGCTTACTCGCCTAAATACACATACCTAAAACCCGATATACGATTAGTCGCCTTTGACGACTTGTTGAGAAGAAATAGATGATTGTAAAATAAAACTTAATAATATTTTAGGCTTTGGCGTAGTCAGATAAAAAATTAACACATTTCCCCTTCAAATTAATTATCCCACACAAAAAACAATTAGTAACGACTAATTCGTTTACACTATAAGCTAAATAAGTGGGTTTAATTACAAACCTACTAATTGTTTAACCGAAGTCCATCTCAACTCCAATGAATGTTATATCTCCCTAAGAGTAATAGTTGATTCTTGTTTCGCTCGCCTGTTATTTTAAAAGGGAAACTTTTTCAATTATCCTCCACTCTTGCATAAAGCAAGTTTGCTAAGGCAACTACGTTATTAGAATTGCACTTGCCGAGGGAGAGTCTGGTAATTCTAAAAGAACGTCCTTATATCTTCCTTTTAAACTTTTTACGAATATAGATAGACTCAGCTATGTATTTAAAATGCTTTCGTTTTAAAAGTCGGATAGTACGGAATATGTAGAAAATAAACATAAATACAAATAGAATAAATAGAATAAAGTATACTTATTACACCTGCTATTAAATAAATATATTAGAGGAAGTATGAAAGTGGAACCAGTGATAGATAAGATGAGAGGAAACCGTTTATCTTGGTATGGGCATGTGATGAGAAGAGAGGAAGGACATGTGACAAAGAGAGTGATGAGTATGAATATTAGTGGATGGAGAGGAAGAGGAAGCCCAAATAACAAGTAACATTAATAGGCTATATTTTATCACAAACAAAAAAATAAACTTCAGCTTTATATATTAGTAACTAGCTGTGCCCGCTAGCTCGGCGCATACACAACCACACACCCAAAACCCGATAGAGCATTAGTCGCCTTTACGACATAGGCAATGAACACAGTTGATGCTTTCTTCCAGATCAATATGGGACAGTACATATTATATAATTGAGTTATGTGTAAAAATAAAGATAAAATTCATTATTGTGGGTTCAATCGCCACCCAGGACAAAAAATCGTATGATGAATACCTGTGTTTAGGTGTAAATCTATACTTATAATAAATCTGTAGAGAGGTCAATTCTGTACATGAAATATATTTTTAAAATAACTATCAGGGGGTGATTAGTGATCGATACTGATGGCAAAAATGCATCAGTAAAATTTTTGTCTGTCTGTCTGTCTGTCTGTATTGTCCTTATAGAAACAAAAACTACTAGACGGATTTTAACGAAACTTGGTACAATTATTCTTTATACTCCTGGGCAGGTTATAGTATACTTTTCATCACGCTACAGTCAATTGGAGCAGAGTAGTGAAGGGAAATGTTGGGAAAATGGGAGAAGTTACTCCATTTTTTAAGCTTGCGTCGCGTAAGCAGCCTTAATGGTTAAAGTTACATAGAAATCATGTATGACGGAAATAGTCTTTAAAATATTAACCATAAACGCGGGTGACACCGCTAGCACAGCTAGTATCCAATATTTAAGTATATATTTGTAATGCCTCTGCTGATTCTGATTTCCGTAACTCAAGTGCTTAAGCTACTTACTTCGGAGTCAGATCAGTGTATGTGGTGTAGTCGGATATTTATTATTTATATTTATATCTACTTTATAAAGCTATACTAATATATAAAGCTGAAGAGTTTATTTGTTTGTTTGCTTGAACGCGTCAATCTCAAAAACTATTAATCTCCCAGAAAAAAAAAAGTGTTTTATAGTTAATTAATAGAGGTAGACTATGTAACGTTATCCATAAATGCGGGTGAAACCGCGGCAACAGCTAGTACCTAAGAAAAATGCTAAACGTCCGAAATATTTCTTGTATAAACGTTATTGAGCATAATTAATTTGTGGATAAGAGACGAACCTCCACAGATATTCCGCGCTCTCGAATTATCGATTTCCCCCCGGGATACGCCTACAAAACCACTGGCAAACGTACCCATCATATTCAGAAATAATTACGGGCTGCCCTTAATTTTTAATCTCGTGACGTAGAACAATGTAGCTATTTGCGTTTGTGGACTTAGTCTTTCTAGATTAACATTTTTTTTTGGCTCTCTAGGGATAGCAACTCTCTGAGTAACAACTGTAGTTTTAGTGCTACTGTTTTCAAGAGATTTTATTTTAAAAATAGAACACAAAAGGAACTAAATAAGTTAAGTAATTAAATTACTTTCAGTACACGGTTTCTCGTCTTTTATTATTGCTTTAAATCTTTTTTTAGAGCGGTGGTAGCTCAATGGTAAGTACACGCGCCTCTTTGAAGAGTGCGGGTTTAAGCCAGGGCACGTACCTCTGGATTTTTCCAATCTATGCACGTATATTCTGAGTGGCCCGTTGGTCGAGTGGTCAGAGACCCTGGCCACGAAACCGAGGGTCACGGGTTCGAATCCCGCTAGGGGCAAATATTTCGTGTGATGAACATGGGTATTTGTACTCGGGTCATGGATGTTCATAAAAGTATTTAAGTAAGTCTATCCGTTCACCTAGTATCCATAGCACAAGCTTATGAGCTTAGTTTGGGACTAGGGAATTGGTGTGCCAGTCTGAAGAATTTATTATTATTATTTATTATTATTATATACTATTAGCTTAGCGAATGAAAAAAATATTTAAGTGTTAGATAGCCTATTTATCAAGGTAGACTATATGGTATATAACTTTAACTATTGACGCGGGTAATACCGCTCCCACAGCTAGTACATAAGTATATAAATTCAAAATTCCCAAATTACAATTTCAGCATAATTAAGTTCAGACAACGATCTTTGTGAAATAGAACTAATGAACGACACAAATTAATGAGAAATCAATGCCTTTGTCCAATTTTCCAGTGCTTTTGTTGTTGAGCACCAATTAACAGCTGATATAGACGTTACCCTTTGTCAAAGGAGTGCTTTCCCGACCAATGGCGCGGAGTTATTTGCCGGGATTTTTGGGGGAAGCCGGGGACCTTTTTAGAGGCGCGTGGATGACCGAATATTTTCATGGTCCCTGGATGCATCAAAGTTGATGGAAGTGCTGAAAACCTTTAATTATATGAGTAAAACGAGCAGTATAAGAGTATTTTAATTTAATTAGTTATAATATGAGATAGTAATAAAATGAATACATTCAGCCACTTCAGAAACAGGTCTAAGGTTGCTTACCAGAAAACTCTTAAGCTTATTTTCGAATAATCAGATTTTCTTGCTATTCATTAAAATAAATCTAGGCTAATAAATTTCCTGAAGATAGGAAATAAATAAGCCTAGATTTATTGATTTATTAAAAGAATATTTTTAATAAAAGACGAGAAACCGTGTACTAAAGTATTTTATACACTTTTTCCATGAACCCTCAGAAAAAAAAAATCCCCCACGATTTTTTAAGCAAAACATTTAGAATATATAACCTTATGTATTTATTTCATCGTTTAAGGGGCTTTACTTTTAAACATTTTAATTTTCTTTCTTTTTCAGTTAGTTATTTTTAAGCAGTCAGGTTTTTGTTCTAATGTTAATCTCAAGAGAGATTAGAAAGCCTTTGACGCGTAAATCTAATCCGTTAGTTCCGAAAAAAGGCTCGATTCCAAAAATTAAGGTCAGGCCCTTAAATCTCTAAAAACACAATTTCAAACTCGAGTACGATTCACAAAATATACTATTATCATCTCCCAAGTCGCTTAATGGAAGGAATTTCATCCACATCGCCGGTATACTTCAAATTTCGAGTGCTAAGGCCGCCTTTATTTGTATACTGATAATTGCGCAGATCCCGATTCCCCTGTTTTTTGCAAACGAGCATTTGCCGACTTAAAATATTTGGACGGCCAAGTTTGTTCAACGCTTTTCATTTGGAATCTTCGGCAGCGTTTTTCCTCGACTCCGTTTTAACGGGATTTAAGTATTAAAATATTTAAGCGTTTTTACGAAATTCCTCGATGAATGGTTGAGATTTTTTTTTGTTTTTTGACGTGCCTGCCTCTCTGGTATTCGGATTTTGTCGTAATATCGGGTGTAAAGGCTTTTCGTTTAATATTATTTGGATCTGTTTTTCGTATGTCAGACATCCATATACTTAATAGTCTTCTAAGTGAATGACGACATACCTGTAGTTTGTTTTAACTTAAAACTATGTAGGGAGTATCTAGTATGCTGTGTAAAACTTTTTTTTTTAAAGCCTAATACATATAATAGCTCAATAACATAAAATAGTGCTAACATTTTCACGGAAACAGGGTTTTGATAGCAGCATCAAAAAAAATTGCTTTTATCTATTTATCCTGAATTCTAAAAAACATATGGATATGTTTGATGAGGATTAAGCTGAAATCCATAGGTATAATTCCAGTCAGCATCGATTAATAATCTTTGTGGCATTTGTCTAAATGGGGCAATAAAACCATTTCACACCGCAAATAAAAAAGCTTTTTACCAGAAACAATAAATTTAATAACCGAATCGTATTCGAATAATCGTCTGAAATTAATATTGGCTATGCATTCGCATGGATCGCGTCAATTAGTCGAGTTTACTGGTGACTGTACTGAAAATACGAATAACACTTTATCCACAAATCGTTTAACAAAACTGAGATTTCTAAACAATTTGGAATTCTCAAAAATATATTTTCAGTTTGAAAATCTAGTGATTTATGATCTTTTTATTTTTTATTTTAGTGAAATACATATTTATTTATGTAGACTTAAAATAGTATTCATAAATTAAATAGTCAAGTTTATAATTTCTTAAAATTTAAGATATTTACCGTTTCGGAATGGTGATTCTTTCAAGGACAAGAACGGCTTTAAACTCGGTAGTTACTTTTTTCAGCGGCAATATATGTAGTATTATTATTTGAACAATTTATTTTGTCATAAACTAGATTTGTTTGAATATATATCGAAAATTAAGTCGAATTCTAATATAAATGACCATATTTGTCACTCATACTAGCGGGACTCGAACCCAACCTTAAGCTCTTTAGCCTGGGTTTCTTTACTAATCTTCTTCATTAGCCTTTTTCAACCATTTTGGTGTAGGCCTCCTTCAATTTTTTCCATTCTTCTCTATGTTGCACTCTTTGTATCCAGTTCGAACCGGCGACCTTCTTCACGTCATCTTTCCTACGCATTTGTGGTCGTCCTTGAGGGCGCTTTTTTCCCCACGGCTTCCATTCTAGTATGCGTTTGCACCAGGACATCTCGTTACGGGCCACTTGTCCAGCCCACTTCCATTTTACTTACCTTTTTTACCTTTACTAATAGGTACGTTATTTTATAAAAAAATAAAATTTTAGTCATTATTGAGAATACAAAAAAATATTGCTTACGTATTTTTCTTTTGTTTAACAAACCAAAAATTATGAAGATACAGCACATTAAAGTACCGCGTTACGTCACTAGGTGTGTAATGTTTTACCGTCCAAGTGACGTTAAGCGCCCCACTTCAAATCTATGAACCATAATTTTTCGAGTATTTGATAAACCAAAAAAACGTACTCAATGTTTTTAATAATCTTACTTACGGACTATTTTTTTTTTTTGAGTAAAATAGCCCATTCAACCAAACGGCCCACTAATATAATATGATAATCTACATATTGTCAGCATATAAACTGGTTATTGAGACAATACCAGTGAATCCAAAGTTAGGTTTATCTAAACACGTTATTGCTATTGCCCTTATCTAGAAGATAAAGACGGCTTCGACATAAAGGGAGCGTAAACTATGGCGCGATATGGGATCACACACGAAGATTGGCTGGATTCATAGGGCCGTGAGCCAGTGCGAGACACGCGGGTAATTAAAATTGGTCTGTTCACTCACTCACTCTTTCGTCACTGATAAAGGTGTCTACAACAAGTTTGTACTAATAGAAGAGGAAAACAAGATATCTGATGGTAAGTAGTCACCGTAGCTTATGAGCATTTGCCACATCAAATATATCTATCACAAATGCGTCGCCGTTACTAGTGGGAGGCTAATATCCAAAACTCTTACTCAGAATGAAGTATAGCAGTATGTTTTGATGGCAGTGCCTCGTCTAGCTTGATAGGCACTGTGGATGGGGGAGGGTGCGCGGAGCAGACCAGGTATCCGCTGAAAACCAGCGTCGTGGTCTGCCTGATTATGAGGTAGCTCACGACTGAGCTGTGCAGGCGCCGTTTTGGCACACATTTGCTGTATTTCTGTGTTTCTGTCTTTTTCTTGTTGCTTGTATTTATTTTGTGTATGTCAAATAAAATTGATCTATTCTATTTTGTTACATTAAAACAGCCACTTAAGTTTAATTTTCTGTCAAGTAAATAAAAGTAATGTGGAATTAAGAAATGCTTACAGTTTTAAATTTTATATGATTTATTTCTCGCGCTTTAATAGATATACATTTTTAAAATATTACTTGACTGAGCCATACTATTTCAGACTAAAATGTTTTCTTTCGAAATATGAGGGCAAGAAGTATTTATTTAGAATATTGCTATTTTTGAAAGTTGTACTCGTTTAATATTTATCTTACAGCTATCGCTTCCACTAAGTCACAGCGTTAAAAACTCATCGACGGCACCATTCCAAAGATCTTGATAATACAGATAGGTATCTCTATTGCATATACCACACTGATGGTACGAAACCCACAGCTAACGAGCTATTGGCATTTTTGAGGCCAACAGACGGAAGTGCAATCAAAATATTTGTCTAATCTTGATCGAAATGACTTAATGTTACGGGCTTAATTAAAAATTAGCAGGTTCAACACGTTTGTGGACGATTTTTAATACAACATAAAATTAACATAACATAAATGCATGAGTTTCATGTTGGTGTGGGTTTTTAAAATAATGTACCTGTGATTGTCTGACATGTCATATTTAAGTCAACTAATGGTGTAATGGGTTTGTGATTATGTAGGTAATAATCTTACCACTTGTCTATCTGTAACAATTTTCCATCTAACCCAACTCATTTTGTTTTTCGTCTAAATGTAGTTGTAGGAGGTTAACGCTCTTTAGACTCCACTTACCCCTTTGGGGGTTGTGAGTGTGATGGTATGTAAATTATATACAGCTTACTATTTAATTTATCATTAAAAGTGATGGGCATCCTAAATTGCATATAATATTTCCTTTCTATTTAAACCGACTGTTCCAAAACTCGGCCTTAATATTTGAGGTATTTTCAAGTTTCTGGTTATACTACGAGATTAAATGTTTGCGAGGGCTCAACATTGTTACTATTCTCATAGACATGTGGCTTTGTACTTTGTAATATTATTGCGTGAAGTTTAGTTAGTTAAATAACGTATGCAGGCCTTATTATTTTCTATGTCAGAAACTCATAAAAAAATACAGAAATTATAAACCTATCTAAAACCGGATTCGGTAATAAAAAAAAAATATCGAAGAAACGACATTCTTTAAAACTCGTAACAAAACTGTCTTTTAAACTATTTCCTTCTTATGGCAATTTATTTAATAGTCAAATAAATATTAACGGTGCAATAAAACAATCCGACTAGTTTTTAAATAACATTGTTTATATCATAATTAGAATTTCCAAAATACGTTCTTAAGTAGGACGTTTTATAATTTGACCGTTGGTAAAATATTTAACCATTGAAAAATCAGACCCAACGCTATTTAGTGTTGTATACAGCAAGTCTACAATTTTTTATGAGGAATAGAGAAACTTCATATCTTTCTCTCCTCTAATCGATAGCCTCTGCACTGCGTCGGCTCGTGTAGCAGGAATACATTTTTATTTTCAAACCAATCAGGATCAAACAACAAACTTGGCAACTCAAAACAACATAATAGTCCCGATTTTTCCTTAAAACTCTAGAATTTATTTTTAGAGAGACAATAAATACATAACAAAACATCACGCCCATAATCCCCGAAGGGGTAGGCAGAGTCAAAGGGGCGGAAAGACCCTTTACCACATTCAGCAAAAAAAAAAACCGGGTTGGGTCAGATGGAAAATTGTGAAAAAGTAGTGACAATTGGCTAGCTTGTCGCCTACACAATATACCCAAAACCCGAATTGCACAAGAGCGGAACCGCGGGCAAAAACTAATAGCAAAATCGATGTGTAGTAATATTGACCGACAGGCCCGTTAGTCCAGTGGTCAGAGACCGTGGCCACGAAACCGAGGGTCGGGTTCGAATCCCATTTGTACTCGAGTCATGGATTTTTATAAATTTATTTAAGTATGTCTATCCGTTCACCTAGTATCCTTAGCACAAGTATGCTTAGTTTCGAACTAGGGAATTGGTGTGTCAGTCTGGAGAATTTATTTATTTATGTCTAGATAATTTATAATACTCACAAAACGATATACTTAGAAGTGTTAAGTGATCGATACTCTTGCGACGCAACAGTTCGCAATAAGAAGTATGAACTATGCCCAATTTTGCCCAACTTGGCCGCATTGCGTCATAGCTCACCGGAAGTGTAACCGTAGACAATTGGCATAGTAATAAAAGCATAGACAAGGAACTGGAATTAAATTATGTAACAGATTTTCACTGTTCTGCTTTTTAGTTCAAAGTGTTACTAGTTACCCTTTAAAATGTATCCAAGGTATAATTTATTATAAATAGGTAGGGAAGTCAAAATGACATGTCAATTTATTGTATATGCAATTACCTCTAAGCTAGCTATTTCACTATTAAAACTACAAGTACAAATATTACTACACATGTATACGAAATGTGCGTGTACTTCTTATTTTACTGCGTTTACCAGACAACGATTCGACCGATAATATTAGTTAAAAATATAGATTTAAAAAAATTCAGGCGAATTGAGAACCTCCTCCTTTTTTTTGAAGTCGGTTAAAAAGAGGGCACACTCTCGATCTCATTTACATTATGAGCAGGTAGATACAACACAACCATTTATCGGATGCATACATACTAAATAATTTAAAATATTTATGGTAGCCACAAATTCAATAGCTTTCTCAACACCGATTGAACTCATAAGTGTAAATTGGGAAAACAAATTGACAGGTGTAAGCGATAACAAAGCATTACAACATTTAGCTTATTCGACTTAATTGCTCACGATAAAGCGTACAAATTACTTCCACCAACTAAAATGTGACCGCAATGCGTCATAATTTGGGCAAGAGTAGGGTGAACATGCTGTAGTTTATATCAAGACTGTCTTAAGTCATACGAATTGGGTGTCTAGTAGGCCGTTGATTTAAACCTCGCTAACTGGTGCCAAATTACGTTAGAAATATGTACAAGTCCTGTTTTACATATTGACTGAAGGTGAAACAGAATTTATGTTGAAGTTATGATTACAAATACTATTCAGGTTAAGCTTGGGGTGCAACAAAAGGTCACGGTTATCAATCTCTCTTGTTATATTTAACACTAGCTGTGCCAGCGGTGTCACCCGCGTTCATGGTTAATATTATAAAGACTATTTCCGTCATATATGATTTCTATGTAACTTGAACCATTATGGCTGCACACGCGACGGAAGCTTAAAAAATGGGGTAACTTCTCCCGTTTTCCCAACATTTCCCTTCACTACTCTGCTCCTGTTGATTGTAGCGTGATGAAAAGTATACTATAACCTGCCCAGGAGTATGAAGAATAATTGTACCAAGTTTCGTTAAAATCCGTCGAGTAGTTTTTGTTTCTATAAGGAACATACAGACAGACAGACAGACAGACAGACAGACAGACAGACAGACAGACAAAAATTTTACTGATGCATTTTTGGCATCAGTATCGATCACTAATTACCCCCTGATAGTTATTTTGAAAATATATTTCATGTACAAAATTGACCTCTCTACAGATTTATTATAAGTATAGATAATTATTTTCGTTCTTTAAGTCATTATAATATACTAGAATGTTTTATGTCTGTTAAACTTGCGTTAATATAAATTTATGTTTATACTTTAAAAGGGTAGGATCAGAAACTTTTTTCTAAGGACTTATATTTCAACAGTAGGTTAAAAGATAACAATCGAGTAAATCACAATTCGGATGATTGTAAAATGTCATTGCCTATTTCTTAAATAAAATGCCGTATGACATCCGCAAATTGGTGACTTTACCTTTTATCAGTCGTTTAATTCTCATCTGACCATTATCTATATAATCGGCCCAAAATAATATGTATGTTATATTCCTTTTTATTCTTAAAAAAAATTGCAAAATTTCAAGATTACGGCCCGAATAATCAATTCCCTTAGGAATAATAAACAAACAAATGAATTTCGTTGTTGTTTGTATTCCTTAATAAGTAAGGTCGCGTCAAGATCAAGTGTTATGTAATGCCCTGATTATACATATATACCGCAAAATAATAATACGAAAATGTTTCAAAATGTATTTAATTAATTTTCTCTTTCCCTCACAAAATACTAACAAAGCACATTTCATAACTTCCAGCATCGTGTGGTTACTGTACTCCCTCGGCATAATTTGACAAGGTCTAGTATTCAGTGCTTAGGAGTTAAGAATTAATTATACAAGTCAGAATATGAGCAAGTTACATTAATTAATTTAGTGCCCACAATATCTTTCGGCGAGTAACATTGAGAAATTAACTATGAGTTGATATTAAACTACATTACTGTACATAAAGTTAGGGTACCTAGTTTTCAATTAGTGCTTAGCCAGTCAATCTAGCTGTTATGGGATTTTTAGCCTTTAAGCTGTTAATTTAATGTTCTAAGATACTTAAGACCTTGTCAGCTGTGAAAGTTACCTAGTAAGTAATATCTTACATAATACGAGATTCTTCAATTGATATTATGAATGCAAGTTTATCAACGCACTCCTGGTTCCCTTGGTATTGTGAATGTCTATAGGCCACGGTGATCACTTACCATCACGTTACACGTATACTCGTTTGCCTAATTTTATATTATAAAAAAAAATATACTCGCTAACCGACTCTCACATAAAATATTAAATAGGCTATGGTTACTGTTTATTATCAAGTAGGCCGTATGCGTATTTACCAACTTAGTGGTATAAAATTAATAATTAACAAAAAAAACGACTTCAAAAACGAACTTAATAAAAGCAAAAAATAAATTAACTTAGGCCCAAGTAATACGTATTTTAATACTTATAAATTTGAAGTCGGTGCCAAGCAAATGCCTAAATTGGTATAGGTACAATTATCACTCAAAAGATTAATCTTCGGTGATAATTACCTACTAATATAAGCTTCAATTGTACCAAGCCTATGTTTAACTTGGCACCGACTTCAAAATTATAAGTATTAAAATATTTATTATATTCCCTTATATACAGTCGAATTGAGAACCTCCTCCTTTTTTTGAAGTCAGTTGAAAAAACAAATAATAAGCAAGCATAGGGTGCGATTTCAGGCGATTTAAGATAACGATTAAATTATAAATATAAATATTATAAATATTCAACGACATCACATACATTGATCTGACTCCGAAGTAAGTAGCTTAAGCACTTGTGTTACGGATATCAGAAACAACAGTGGTATTACAAATATATACGTAAATAAATATTGGATATTAACACCCAGATACAGAACAAACACAAGTATTCATCACACGAATGTTTGTCCTGAGTTGGGATCGAACCCACAACTCTTGGCGCATGAGGCAGGGTCACTACCGAATGCGCCATCGAGTTTGTCTGTGTTTGAAATTAGGATAGTGATACATCACTGATATAATACCGCCCAAATGTTATGTGCTCTATGACACCATCATCTCCTTCCAACGTTATACGAGTTATTTTAAACGCTGAAATCTTATTGCTTCTCTAAATATATTTTATCTGGATTTCACATATTCCGATTAAATAAAATACCTACATCAGCATTCGCTAGTCTGTCAGCTCCATTACTCATAAAAGTCAAATAACGCTGACTAAAATCTAGATCCGTATATACAAATACACATTCCTTTTTACAGCATATTCTAGCAAAAATTCTAGCATATCAAAGCAATAACTCCCCCTCCCCGAATCTATTTATTCTACGCTCCGAGTCAACTGCACCGCTGTCTTTAAATATAAGCCACTCCCTGAAGTTGCCTTATCTTTAAATCCTGCGAGAGTTCAGAAGCAAATTGGTAACTGGGTCATGGTAATACTAATATAAGCGAACGGCAAGATGATGGTCAGAAGGTCAGTTAAATCATTGCCTTAATAAAGAAAGATATACAATAATATACATACATCTCAATCCTCGAAGGGGCGATTACAGTCAAACCAATAAACCTGATAAACCATATCATGCATACGTAACATCACGGCTGTAATCCGCTAGGAGTAAGCAGAGTCACTGCAGTCCCCTTAAACCACATTCACCCAAAAATAAAACTGAGCTGGGTTAGATGGAAAATTGTGAAAAAGTAATGACAAGACACTAGCTCGTTGCCTACTCAATCATATACCCGAAACCCGATATATCTACCATTAGTCGCCTTTTTAACAAATTTTTCAATGTGGGGGCATACCGGCCGGGGGCGACCCGGAATGGGGGCATAACGGCCGGACCCACACGATATGCTAGACAACGCTTAAACACAGTCGGCACATTATTTTTAAGCCCCAGATTAACAATGGAAAAAAAAAATTATTGAATTCGATTACAGAATGAAAACAAAATTGAAAAATTTAAACATTACCGTTCTGACATATGTAGCTGAATCTTTAAATATATCATTGCCTTTAATACACACTTAGTTATCCTAAGAATAATAAAAAAAATAAGAATCAGTAGAAAAACAGAGCTAAAAAAACAAAAGCCGAAAAAAAGGGTAGACCCTTAAAATGCTATATATAATATTATTACCAAATGTATAATATATAAGTGCTAGATATGACAATTTGTACTGCTAGATGTGAATGTGTACAACTTTTTAAATGGCCTAAACATAATACTACTAATTCTAATTGAACAATGAACAACTTATTACAAGTCTTATCTTATAATAACAATTGTTTGAACGGAATATGATATTTTGCCTGTACCAATATTATTTCTGGCTAAGTAAATTACATCTCGCTACTTTTTCCACAGTATCTCAAATACCTAATTATTTTGAACAATAACAAAGACACCAGCCGTTACAGAAAAAGCTCTTTTACAAAGCAAATAGAAAAGATGCTGGTTTTAAATTACACACCAGTCGACTCGCCTTTTGTTAAAACAAAAATGACCCCCGCCGAGATTCCAATTTCATATTCATTACAAACTCGGGTGAACGAAAACGAATATCTAATAGAGACGGGAACAGTCGTCTGTTTGTCTAAAATCGGGCGATAAATCTTGTCATTGGAAATCCAAGTCTGATTTATGGTACATACAAAAATAATTTACATTGCCCGATGGGACGACGCGAACGCAGCTAGTCGCATATATTACCTTTGTTGTTTCAAGTTTTGATGGTTGACTTTCACTTTTTGTTAATTTTTTTTGCTAATGGAAATATTTTTTTTTGTATTGTAGTCGCAGCATTGCAAAAAAGGGTGTATGATACCAGATTATGTCATTACGAGACACTATTTAATCAAAATATCATTATTAAACATAATCCTTTTAATACATACATACATAACATCACGTCAATAATCCCCGAAGAGTTAGCCAGAGTCAAAGAGGCAGCAGGCCTCTTTAACCACATTCAGCCAGAAACAAGACTGGCTGGTTAGATGGAAAATTGTGAAAAAGTGGTGACAAGTGGCTAGCCAGTCGCCCACACAATCACATACCCAAAACCTGATACACCATTAGTCGTTCACATGCTAGGCAAGTAACACAGTTGGCACATTCTTTTTAAGTCCCCGGCCAACATGGGACTAATAGTAAAATACTTTTAATTATTTTGAAAGTTTATATTTTAAATCGATTTTTTTTGCTCAATGTGGTTAATAGCTTAAATTTTGTCCACCCCGAGGTTCGCGGGCTTGATGGTTTAAATGTCGAAAATGATATCAGACTTCGTTACGCCCAACGTTTCAAAAACAAGAACTCTCCTGATTACATCACCTCTGAATCTTAAGAAATGTTATTTACAACAGCCAGATTATTTTGTAAGATTGACCTTTGATTAGGTAATATGACATAAATTAAAAATCTTGTTTTTAGGTAAAACGTATAAACACGGAATTAAGATTAACATTCGACTTTAGCAGTTGGATTTTGTTGGACCCCAGATCATTGGTTTTTTAGCCTGAGTTAGAAACTCAGGCTAAAAAACCCGGGGTTAGAATCTCGATCGTGGAAAATTCTTGAAATAAATTTTCTGTAGCAATGACATATTTTATAGTAACTTATCTGATACTTTTCCACTGCGTCTATGTATATAAAATATCGATCGTGAAGAACAAGTCCGTTGGTACTTGGAAGAAGAATAAACATTCCCATGTAAATCCTATGTAAGTAACTTTTCCTCCAACACTAAAACCGTGTTATCAATACAAGGTCATTCATCATCTTTCTAGCGTTACGTCCCGTGCTTAGACGGGGTCCGCTTAGACCATGATCCAGGATGTAGCGAGTCTGGTAATTACATTGGAGCGACTGCCGATCTGATCTTCGTAACCCTAAGATAGGGGAACCAGACAATTTTTGGATCATGGTTACAAATCCAAAGTTATTTGAATTTGCAGGTTTCATCACGATGTTTTCCCTTACCATCTAGCTAGTGGTATAAATACGTACATAGATTTGAAAAATCCAGAGGCCGGGTTTGAACCCGCACTCCTCGGTTAAGAGGCGCGTGTCCTTACCATTGAGCTACCACCGTTATCGATACAAGGTCATTGTCACCCCAAAATAATGACATCAAGAGAAAACCGCTGAACCAGAAAAAGTGATGTAGGTTCCGAAATTTGAACCGGCAATAAAACCATTAGACCTTGAAGCTTCCGGAACGATCAAATTCTATTTCCAGCGGTAAATTGGCAGCCGCAAATACCTACAATTCCTTACACACTTAAAATATACTCTCATTTTTAAGTCTATGTAATACGGTTTCAAATTGAATGGCTGCTGTATTGTTCGTTGTACAAAGGACCATTACAGTATTAAGGGGAAAGCAGTAAAGTCGCATATAATAGTGACCCGTAAAACGGACACATATCCAAATATATAAAACTCTGTATAGTTCAATAGCTGGTCTACACAAAACTAGCTAAATTTAATTGTATGAACAAATACGGAAAGAGTTAGGCCAACAGACATACTTTTAATAACAACGCCTATGTCATGACAAAACTAAACAAATAATGGTTTATTCTTGCTGAGAACATTTGTATGAAGTCCAAAGCGTTTCGTTAAATATGTGTTTGTACTAACTAACTTAACTTCACGCCGCTTCCCTAGCGGGTTAGGCAGAGAGAACCGAACGCCATATGGCACGATCCTTACACACCTCACTCGCCTCTTCAACATTCATGATCCTTTTCATACAAGCTCTACGGTTTTTATGACTTTAAACATCACCTTTTGTATGTCTATGTGTTTATGTCCTTACTTAAATTTCCTTTTTAACAACTGCTGTAAGAACTGCTTGCCTCACTGCTTCATACTTAATTGTGACCCTGATACCCTTAACTTATAAATTGTTGGCTCTTAGCGGGGTGCTTTTTATCTTATGTTTCATTCACAACACAATACAATAATGTTTTCAAATGTTAGTGAGCAAAAACCTTCAACAGACTACAAAATGTACGGTTCGACCAAAATGCCTCGATGGTTTAGTGGTAGCATGCGCCGCTTAAGGACTAAGAGGTGCCGGGTTCAAATCCTAGGTCGGGCCAAAAAATGAAATTGAAACTGGTTATTTCAATATTGAAATTACTCAGTAACAGCCCGGAGTCAGGAAGTTGGCGGTTTAATCACACCCGTGCCTCGGTAAGCATTTTAAGCGGTTCGTCCTGCGCCTGACCTTTCTCCGGTCATATAGAATTTGCCATCTCACCGAACTATGAAATTGAAGGAACAGAGTGTGCACCTGTGTTTGCGCACACACTTGTGCACTATAATATCTCCTGCGCAGTTGGCTAGTCCTCGTTGAGATTGGCCGCCGTGACCGATTTCGATTAGGAGGATATTTATGGTTTGACCAAGTTTAAGAAATGGTCCAAATAACTTGTTTCAGACAGCAGATGAGATTTTGTTACAGCTTTTTGAGTTGCCAAAAGTTGCCAAAGTTTTGAACTGCAAACAAGGATTATCCAGATATATGGTTAAACTCTATCTTTTATTCTTTTTTATTCTCTTATGAGATACCTACTTGTTTGTATATAAAACAAATATATTTAAAATCCGTTATTAGGTTTAAGATTAGAATTAGAGTTCCTTGTAAAATTACTAAGAGCTGTAGATTTTGTGCAAAATAAAAAAAAAAATTACTAAGTCGTGGTCTGCTGTATTTATCACCAAAAAACTAGTAGACCCCGTGTCACTATATACTCTGTAACAGCCTTAAATCCAAACAAAACCGCGAAAGCCACAATGATAATTCACATCTCCGCCGACAATCTCCAAAGATGAAAGGGTTTTACAATCTTTTCATCTACAATGCAAAACCGTCACACGGCCCGCAAACGAAGTAATTTTCGCTGCGTTTAATAAAAATGGCGCGTTTTTAAGCCGCGCTCGGCGTCAAGGGTTTACGCTAAAGTAATCGAGTGTCATTACTTGACTATGAATAAATTACACAAGTTCACAGTACGGGTTGACACGTGGTACAAGTGAGAAACGCACCTGTTGTATTCGTACCATGAATGTAGATTATAGACTAACATTATTATCACGCCCGCAATCCCTGAAAGGGTAGGCAGAACCCAAGGAACAAAAAGTTTTCAAAACAAAATAAATTTAGTTCGGCTAAAAATAAAATAAATTTGGATCTGATGATTTTTTTTAAAGTAGTGCCTAGTGAAAAAGAGCCAGCGCTCATCGCGTAAAATTTTACGATCGAGAGAGTTGACGACAAAAAAAAAATAGGTAAAATTGGAAGGTGCCAACTCGCTTACGCAAGCGAGTTGAAGAAGAAATCGCCTACAAAATTCCAAACCCAATGTCTAATACGCCATTAGTCTCCTTTTTCGACGTAGGCAAGGAACACTGGTGGTACTTACATTATTTGTGAGTCCCAGACCAACTTGCCTCATTTGGCATACTAGTTAGTACGGGTTGGCAGAGTCAAAGTGACGGCAAACCCCATTAACCACATTCGGCCAAAAACTAGTCAGTCAATTCATTTATTTTAAAATATGTTTAGCTATGCGATTTATTATAGATTTTTTTTGTTGGTTGCGGGATCCATTATGACCAAAAAAAAAAATAGGAGCTTTTGTGCCGTTGTAGACTGTAATCCATTTCTGGGGAAAATTTAAACCCAGATATATTCTACTATGCTAGCGTGATTATGAAACAAACATCCATTCATCCAAACTGAGCCAATTATACATAGTTGTAAGTTAGACCCAAATCGCTTCATCCTCTAGTTTGGACCACAGCCCCACTCTCAAAGCGAGTGCTGGGCAAAATTCGTTATTATGTCGCATTTGTGTAGGGCCCCGTTAAAATTGTTCCTCGCTCGGCGGGAAATTTACTTTGTAACATGCGGCTTTCGGTTTTAAAATTATTAGTTAGGGTTAATAGTATTTTACGCTGCGATATATTTGGCAGCGATAGCGAAATAGCTAAATGTGTCCATTAGTGACCATAGCACAGCCGAAGCATGTCCCGAGTTAGTCTGGGACTTAAAATGTACTTACTGTGCTCTTTGTCTAGTATGAACGTACAAAGAAGGGCGACTAATGGTTAATTGGGTATGTGGTTGTGGAGGCGACGACGAGTTACTTGCACTGCTATGTATTTTTTTAACACATAATCTACATACAAGGACGGTGATAGCTCATGGTAAGGCCATGAGCCTCTTATCCAAGGAGAGCGGGTTCAAACGCGAGCACATACCTCTAGATTTTTTAAATCTATGTATATTGTACGTATACCAGTGAGGGCCCTGCTTAGACCATGATCCACCATTTAGCTAGTCTGATAACGCTAGGAAGATGATGATAATCTACAATTTGTTTTTGACTAAAAGTGATCATTAAGTAGTTAACTACAAGCTTGCACTTGAACCTATACTCGCATTAACATCCATCTTATTCAAGTGAGCTCCAGCTCAACAAGCTGATATGTTTCACATTAATAGTTCATACATTTAAAAGACGTGTCTGGTTCACGTATGTAAAAAAGGAAAACTCAAAATAACTCTATTTTCTTCAAGTCCTCACAACTGTCGTAACTAATGAAGGGCGCTTATGTTAATTTTATTACTTCATTTTAAAATTTGTCCAGGATTGCTACAGTTCGCTTTTTAAATAAGCGAAACCTGTGGCACACTTTTTATCGAAGCGTTCTACCGATAGGACATGTTATATAAGGTTATATAAGGCTCTATACGTGAGTATATAATTAAAATATGCCTCTTTATATTTTTAAGTATTTAACACTGTTTATATATTTAATAGATATTATTATTATTAGTTGATATCTAGCAGTTTCTGTAGTCTTCTAAGAAGGACTCAAGATTATTTTCTGTACACAAAGCGAATGAACGCTTAAATATTGGTTTCAGTGGCCGCTATTCTACATTTAACAGATTGCTGGCTTCTGAGAATTTCAATCTTCTGGCTCCAGAGATTGTACATTGTTTGTGTATGTACCCTCGATAGCAACTAAGGCATTTTGTTTCAGAACTTAATGCAGTCCCATGTTGGTCTAGGACTCAAAAATAATTTACCAACTGTTTCTTGCCTAGCACGTTGTAAAAGGCGACTAATGGTGTATGGAGTTCTGGGATTGTGATTACATTGGCGACGAGCTAGCATCTTTTCACAATTTTCCATCTAATCGAACTCAATTTTTGGCTGGTTGTGGTTTAAAGAGCTTATTGCTCTTCAGACTCTACCTACCCCTTTGGGGATTATGAGCGTGATGGTATGATGATGATGATGATTTAGTAACAGTTTAATCTGGTACTTACGTAAATTAAGAAGTATACATACTACTGAATGCTGCAAATAGCTTTAGTACTGATATTACAGAATAAAGTATAGGTACTATTTATTTTTCTAATTACTTTCCAATATTTTTTTTTCTAACAATGAAATTAATATAAGTATTTATATATTGAATAGTCCATAAAGTCAGATTTATAATCCTTATAGATTTCATATTTAGTTTAGTCCCACTTTATTATTATGCGAGATATTCTGATTCATAATACATCACACCACGACACATCAAACAATAACTAAAAGTTAACAAAAAGTTTAAAAGCAAAAATGTTAAAAATACGAAATTTGCCAAGCCAGCAATGTCCCTTGCCTAGCATGTCTTATTAGGCGACTAATGATATATCGGGTTTTGTGTAGGCGAGGAGCTAGCCCCTATTACTACTTTTTTACAGTTTTCCATCTAACCCAGCCCAGTTTGATTTTTTGGTTGAATGTGGTTAAAGAGGCTAGCTGGCTCTTTGACTCGGCTTTTCCCTTCGGGAATAACGGGCGTGATGAGATGTATGTATTGTACGTAAAAGTAAAATAAAAGACGTCTAAAGACGTACAAGTAATGACAATGTTGTTTAAAACCGTGAGAACACATCCTTCCCCGGCATCAAGAGGCTTCCTTTGTCTCCGTAACAATATTTTGTTTCAATCTATATGTGTCTCTTAGGGAAATTGCAATTCGTTCAAATAGAAGACTTTTCTTACACTTTTTAAGAAATAGCTTTTACCAATGACTTTGTCCGCATGAAAATTTCGGAAAAAATGTTTTATATCGCTAAGTTTCCGTAGCATTAATTACTTTAACTTTCAACAAACAAGCCAGAGCTTATTTTTGAAACTGAAAACAACCAGAAGCCTGTGAATATCAATGTAATTTAGGTAATTAGCTAAAACAAAAACTTAAATAATTTTTTTTTGTCATAAATACAATATATTTTCATAATGGTTTAAGTATCTTGTTTTGACATTACAAGTATAAATTAATATAATTAGTTTTTATTTGCACGTGTGGAATACTGTGAATTCCTTTACATTTGAATAATCCTCTGCGATGATTAAATGGCAATATCTTAGCTAGTTAATCATCAGCTTTGCTTGTTATTCCGAAATTTAAATTAGAATTCTAGATTTGGTTTTAGGAAGCCTGGTATAATTAATTGAGCTGTGTGTTCTCGCTCTGCTTTCACGTACCTAATCCTATGTTATAGTAAGATTATCTTTTAAATTACATTGGAAATATGATTGTATTACCAAAGTGAAACTAGATAATTTATACAAAATTGTGTGGGTGCAATTTTGAGTAAAATTAACATAATGCAAATAATATGGAAAATAATTACGTGTTAAATAACGAGTAAAAATTGTCTATTTGAAACAAATGGCAAAATGTTACGATGTTACATGATATCTGATTATGTACCTACATTAAAGAGTTACGAATATGAAAATGGTTTGTATTTTTGAATTTAATTAATTAAAAATATTAATTTAAGAATTTATTACAATATTTATTATGGTTATTTTTTCATAGTAATAAGATTATATTTTACTGAGTAGATATTCTTAATATGTTAGCAACGTAGCATTCTACATAATATATAGTCTATAGGTTCCGATCATGGCCCAGTAGTTCCTAAACTATACTAGACTGGACTATACTAGACTAGTACATAGTCCAGTTATTTGGGTTGCTCTCTGAAACTATTGCATTGGATTTATACCTCCACAATCTAGTTTACACTGCAGATATCTATGAGATGAAATCCTGTATATCTGCAATATGATTGCTATAAATTTCAAGCATAAATAATGCTAGTTGTATTGATGAAAGAAAACTCAACATTTTTATAGAAGCGATTTAAAAATAAAATCAATTTTTTTTAAATTCAAGAGGGAAATTTAACTTTAGCAAGAATCCCTGAAAGCAATCGTCGATTTCTTTTTTCCTCAGACGAAATAAATTCCATTTTTTTATTTCAGTGCCTTAGACAGTCTGATAACGTAGAAAAGTTTCCGAAGAACAACACTAATTTCATGGCAGCAAGCAATTTTATTAGCGACAAACACACAACTGAACAAGCGAGTTTAAACAAAAGAAAATACTGAACTGCTATAAAAATGTTGTTCTTTATTTTTCTTGAGAGCAGTTGTGTCATAGTGGGACAAAAGTTTTGTGAACTGAGATTTTAATGCAATTTTTCTTGTTTATTATTCCTCGGCAACTCAAAAAGAGTGCATCAGTGTCGTCTCGTCGCAGTAACTTCAGCGATTTGTTGTTAAGGAGGAAAAGCTGTGTTATGATTCGATCGATAAGCCTTTAGATCCTACGTGCCCAGACTTAAGAAGTATTGTTGCTTTGATGATATAGTTTGGTAAAAAAAGTTGTGAAATCTTGAGAATCCACCAGCTTCTAGATAGCTGAATATCTTTAATCAGATAAAACAATTCACAAAGAAAGCATGGGTGACATTTTTTTTACATATTGTCATTGATACTACTGCAGAAATGGAAATAAATATCACAACATAATATGGTTTATACTAACAGAAACACCAATCAATGACCACTTTAAAAACGACTAGATAAACTGATTGTAATCTGACAATTATATCATTTTATCAGTAGTTCCTTTTCTTCTTCTAAGAATTCAAAAGTCCTGCACGTCTGTCCCACAAATTTCATTTCCAAACAAGCTAAATAAAAAAAATAATAATACAAAAACAGCGAGCAACAAAGCCAGCAATAAAAACTTAAGTTTAATATGAAAGAGGAGCTACAAAAATCTCGAATACGCAAAAAGGACGTCACGACGATATTTACAGCTCACGGCGCTCGCTTATTAACAATATGCCGTGTCCGTAAACTCCTCAGCGAGTGTAATCCCGAAATCTCACGTACAGACTATGTCACAGTCGTGGCGCAGTGGAACGAAATACCGTAAGGGAGCTATGGAAACATGTGTATGTCTCAGATCAACAGAAAAGGGTGTGTATGTTTATACAGCGATATATTTTTTTATTTTTCTTAACATTTCAATTTATTAATAAGTATGTGTATCCTTGATGGCGTACAAAGTAGGGAACGATATTCGGTTTGTGATTGTGTAAGTAACGGATTATATTGTTACTCATCATCTTCCTAGCGTTGTCCCGTGCTTATTTGGGATCTGTTTAAATCTTTTCAAAATATTTTAACAAATACAACTCAACTTAATTTTTTGGCTTGCTGGGATTTTGGGTGTGATGGTGTGTATTATTATCAACATTCACATCTATCTGTCTGTATTTCCTTGGTGGTCAAAATAAATGGGTTCCCTATTATACAATTAATTTTAAAACCGGAGTGACCCAAATTACATTACAATGTTTTTGACATTTCTCATTTGATTTGGGTCAGGTGCCTTGGTGTGAGGGATGTTCGTATAAATCCGAGCACGTTCATCTGGGCTTACTGTGTGAGGAATAACACCCATGGCTATTATTTCTGATTTCACTATTTAAGGGTAACAGATGAGAGTAGTACTACTCTTCTTAAATGTAATAATGATATTCCTTTGGCTCATGATCCAAGTAGACGTAAAGTCATCATTAACTTACAAACGTGCATACATACTGCAATCCCCGAAGGGGTAACAGAGCCCAAGAAGCGATTAGCTCCTTAAGCCCTAAAGTTTCCCAGACACACGTAGGACTTGATATAAAAATTCCATTTCATAACAAAGAAAGGCTAATTTCAAGAAAATCTCCATCCGGATTAGACATTAAAATTTCACATTTTGACTCTTCTGCGCTCTTCCGAGATAATATTAAGGTGTCAGTCTCGAGTTGTTTTACAAGCTGCAAACTTAAAAAATAAGGTATGTATTTCATGGTCCAGAATAGGGATTTAATAAACTCTAGATACAAAGATATTTTTGACTGTCAAGAAAGAAAAAAAAAAGGATAAAAGATTTCATTGTTACTAAGTCGTCAAAAAGAGACTTACATTTAAATTTGATGCGTTCGTTTCTTTAACGTTTCTTGAACGCAACAACTTGTTTTTTTTTTTTTTTATAAACTATTTTATTTGTTGTTTCTTATCAATGATAAATAGATATATGTATATATAAGAATAGAAGAAGTAGTCATACGTCGTAAGTCGTTTGATAAATGCATATAAATAATTGAAATAATTTGATGAATACTATTCGTTGTTATATAATCGTATTATTATTAGTAAAATAAATATACCTTACCCATACCAGTCTAAAGACTTTTTTTACCAGTCAGATGCCATAATAACTTAGCATGTAAACCGAGCACCTCTGCGGCTTTGAATTTAAAACTTCACTAGTATTTTCCTTGGACTGTGCACAGAAAGCTGTAAAAAGAGTTATAAATGCGAATCGCGGAACTCCCCAGGCATGGCGGGGACGAATAAAAATTTCTATTTAAGAGAGGCACGGGTAAATTACTCCGTCGACTCGCCGGGAAGTTTGTGGTTTCCGTTATAATGGAACTAATTTTCATGCAATTGCCTTTGTTATTAGGTGCAGTCAATTAACGCTTTGAGGGCGCCGTGATGGAGTTTTTTAATACCATCGGACAATTGAAATTTTCACTAGCGTCGGCTCTTTTGAGGTTCTTTTTGCTGGGCAAAACAAAGACTTTTATTAACATAAGTAAATTATGTAGTAACCTGACCATTTAACTATTTGATGGCGAAAAAATATCAAGTTGTTAATTATTATTTGATATGCGTATTACAGCGTATTACATACCTATTTTATTTTTTCTATTTACCATATAGAGGTGTAGAATATCAATCGTTACGGACATGCGCGTTATATGTGTAGCTCAAAATTGTATACCTACTGTGCGAATAAAACCCACAGCTGCTTCAAATTTCTGTTTCATCAACAAATATTTTGTCCCGTTGCGGTCCGAACCTACGCTCCATGTATTCCATATGAAATCTACTCTATTGAACTTACGAAATGGTATTTGGACGACACTGTATTTTTGTTCATCTAATTCCAAAGAAATTAAGTTATGAACATACATAATATTATGAAGATCAGAATAAAAACAAACAGAATAAAAACATACAAGATAAACAACAAAATCACTGAAAGAAAATACAGTTCATCTACAATTATTAATCTCAGTACGTAGATTGAACCTTCTACCGGTTACTGACTTTGTAAATTTTAAACCAATGCGCCGAAAGGTCTGTCAGAAAAATACCAGCACAAAATATAACCGAAATATTTTCTGTGCAAACAAAATACAACTCTTATTACCACTCGTTAAGCTGGTTATGACATGTCGGAGGCAGCCTTGACCCGTCGTCTCTGGGTCTGTTTCTCGTCGTGAGCACACAGGTTGTGCCAACGGGACAGACTCAGGAAAAATAACACAAAAGATGAAAACGGAAAACATTATTATGTACCGGATTAACGACAGTAGGCTAGATGACTAAAAAATTCTGCTCAGTCCGTTAGTTAGATTATAAAAAAATATTGAACACGTATTTTTTAATTTATTTATCAAACAAACATTGACGAAGATACAATGCTTACAAGTTGTGCATGACGTCACACCTACGTACAATTTTTACAAAGTAGTGACGTCGCCCCCACTCCAAAACTTTGATGCTTATTATCTTTGTGATTTTTTTTTATTTGTTAAAGCGAAAAATATGTGTCTAGTATTTTTGTATAATCTAACTGACGGACTAAATAGAATTATAGTTTTTTAATGCAGTCATCATCCCTATTTTTTTTAATTGAAAGAGTGTGAAAAGTTTTTATTTTATATAATTGCTGCAACTTCTGGCGCGGTTAAGGGGGCCAGCTGCCACTTTGACTCTGCCTACCCCATCGGGGATTACGAACCTGATGTTATGTATGTATGTATTAACCGAATCTGAAAATTAAAATTAACTGACTGAATGACGATCAATGTATAGCTTAAACTACTGAACCTAGGACCTTAAATCTTTGCACAAAGTTCAGTTATATAGTGCCTATTATAGCTGAGCACTAATGAGTTTTTCAAAATTCACTCTGACTTCTTCATAATGAAAATGTGATTGCAAGATGTCTACATCGTAGGGAAAGCCGCTAGTTCAATATTAAAAAGATTTACAAAAAAATATATGCAATATTTAAAAAAAAAACTGTACCAAAAACATAACATGATACAACAAACACTAAATGATATTATTTCAAGTAGCACAACTATAAAAGATGAAACACACATTGCCGTTCGGTTATTGATTTTATTGTAAGAGCCATATGGAATCAATTTGGAAAGCAAACAAAGATTACCGATACCACAATATAACGAAGTGTAATTTCGAATTCTATGCCACAGTACACATACGTTGCAGTAGAATTTATTAATACAAGTCTAAGGTGTCAGGTTTTTATCGACTAATCGTGTATCGAGTATTGAATTTGTGAGAAATAAGCTTGCAACTTGTTGGTACTTGTTTTTCACATTTTCTTAATTTAATTTTATTTTTGGCAAAATGTGATTTATTCGTCCGGGATTCCGGGCATGATGGTATGTAAGATTTGTAAAAGTTTCGCTAACTTCTAGACTTATATACAATTCTTGTCTAATAATTATTTTCCACTGCACAGAATCGTCAATAGAATCGATTGCAATAGTATTCCATGGTTTATTTTTACCAAATAATATATTTGTAATACCACTGTTGATTCTGATATCCGTAACATAAGTGCTTTTTAGCTACTTACCTCGGGGTCAGATCAATGTATATCGCAGAAATATCAAACTATATCGCAGTTTGATATTTATATATAAAAATATATGGTTTTTGTTTTTATATAAATATTATTTGGTCGAAAAACTTGTATCTTCGTAAGTTTTTTAGATACTATATTAATTTTTCATACTGATTCTGTAAATGACAAATATTTGACCTGGTTTTCGTATATCCATGCTAATATTATAAAGCTGAATAGTTTGTTTGTTTGCATGAATGCACTAATCTCAGAAACTACTGGTACGTTTTGAGTTTTTTTTTCAGTATTAGATGGCCCATTTATCGAGAAAGGCTATGCTATATAACATTACGCGGGTGAAACCGCGGGCACAGCTAGTAGTAAAATAACTTTGTATACGGATAAATGCTTTGTTAAGTTGTAGGAGCCATGGCTTCATATCATTAACATATCATTAGAATGCAGAACGAACAAAAACCGTTCTAATGCAAAGTATTAGATGTTTACTCAAGCTAACCTAGACAAATAAATGCAGTATTTATTTTGCTGTGTAGCTTATCTAATTTTATTTGTTCAACTAAATTTGGTTTGAAAGTTTAATTAAATAATTTCAAACTAGCTAGGTCGGTTTGATTTTCTGAGTAATGTGTATCCTATAGACTGAATAAACAAACTCTATTAGAACTATTAATATAATAATGTCCTCCTTTTGGAGGCGGCTGAAATTATTTTTAACCGACTTCAAAAAAAAAGGAGGAGGTTCTCAATTCGACTGAATGTTTTTTTTTTTTTGTATTTTAGTTGGTATATAGGTAGGTATATTTATACAACGCCAAACAAAACGACCTTACAAAAACGATTTTCTTTTAGAGAGAAAAGATGTTGAACAGACGTGTTTCACTGATATTTTTTTAACAACTTAAATTGCCGTCCGACTGTGGTACATTTGTGAGATTGTTATCCACTCCGTTTGTGGTCAAATAATAAGAGACCCTGTAACGACCGGTAGCTTGTTACAATCTCTTGTAATTGGATTGAACCGGGCCTTAATGTTCAATGGATACTGAACACAAAAGGCATGATTTTACATTTCGTCGATTTGCGCTGTAAATTCTGCAGATTAATACGTGAAGTTTAATAGTTTACTACAGTTCAGTTTAAAAAGGATCGTGAGTTTTAGCTTAAGAAACTTAGTTTAAGGATTTATTTAATTCAGTAGTGAGTGAAGCCTTCCTTTATTCAAGTAAATCTAATATACAAAATTCTCGTATCGCGGTGTTTGTTACCAAACTCCTCCGAAACGGTTTGACCAATTTTTATGAAATTTTATATATTATATTCGGTAGGTCTGAGAATCGGTCGTAATTTATTTTTCATACCCTTAAGTGATAAGGGTGGTCCACCCCAAAGCTATAACTTGAGAACGGCTTTACCGATTACGCTAATTCTTTTTTAGTTGTGATTGTTATTGTCAAGTGATGGTTCTTATGAAAGAAAATTAAAAAGTTGCGCGGTCAATTGAAAATCTGAGAACGGGGCGTTACGAAGTGCGCCGGGTCAGCTAGTAAGTTTATAGATCCCATGTTGGTCTGGTAATTACAAAGCATGTTCCAATTTAGTTCCTTGCCTAGCATGTCGTAAGAGGTGACTTATCGTGTGTTGGGTTTGTAATTTGGTAAGGCGACGAGTTAGCCCCTAGTTACTACTTTTTCTAACCCAACTTAATTTTATTTTAACTAAATAAAAGGAAGGAGCTTGCTACTTCTCGGACTATCCATACATCTCTGGGAATTTCCGATGTGATGTGATATTATATATGTATAAGTTAATAGGGAGAAGTACCGCAGAAACTAAAACTTATTTAACATGGGTACAAATGTATTACTTAAACAAAACATGTTGCTTACGCTCACAATGGCAATGTTATTTAACTGAATAAGTTTCGAGCTGTGAATTTTGGCGTGACTTCAAATGTTCCTTCTTAATTGTCTGTAGAGTGTCAAAGCAGGAAGTTTTAATGAATAAAGTCGGATTTATATTTGTCTTACATAACGTGACGTGACTTAATGTGACGTGACATGTGCAACGGCATGACGCATGAGAAACGGCACTGTTTACATGATATATGTAAATTTGCTATAATTTTACTACCAATAAAAAAAAAACAGTCGAATTGAGAACTTCCTCCTTATTTTGAAGTCGGTTAGTAAATCAACACTACCAAATCAAATTTAGAAACTATCGATGCTATGAATCCTTAGGTATTGAGCCTCCAGTGCCACCGAATAAAATGGCTTCAGATTTATTGATAGGGTATGCCCTATAGGGCACTGTATGCTGTTTGAACCCGTACGTATTTATACCACTAGATAAGCGGTGAGCGAAAATGCCGTGATGAAACTTGCATATTAAAATAAATATGGATGTGTATCTGTGATATTTTTTTCTAGTTCCCCAACGAAGGTCACATAGGCTATTGCGGCAATGTAACAATCAGATTCGCGACACTGTCTCTGAAATTATATCACTGTGCTAACAATAATTTACAAAGAAATTTAGTTAAAACATGTTGAATTGTGGGCTAAGCGGACTGCGTCAGCGCGCGCTGCATAGACTTTTCGAGCGAATCCCGGTGGTGGGGACCCCGATAGTATTGCGTTCAGCGCCCGAAGAATAACAGCCGTGAGGTTTAGTCAGTAGGGGAATTGGTGTTGCCAGCCGGTTCCGAGCCCAACACACCCTTGTAGGCTCTTACTCAGGTCTACCTGGACGGTGCGGAAAGGCATTCCTCACGTACAAAAAAAAATGGTTTAAGCGGACTAAATACTACTATTATAGGTTTAATTATTAATAACTAACTTCCGCCCGCGGCTTCGCCCGCATGGAAATCGGTTATATCGCGCTTTTTTTTTCGCAATAAAAAGTAGTCTATGTTCTTTCTCAGGGTCTAAAGATTGTCTGTGCCAAATTTCATCAAAATCGGTTGAGAGGTTTAAGCGGGAAAGCGTAACAGGCAGACAGACAGAGTTACTTTCGCATTTATAATATTAGTAGGGATTAGTAGGGATAATATAAATTCTAAGGATTTATTGATTCCGGTCATAATGAAATCAAATCATAATCAAAACGTTTGTTTAATTTCATCCAGGCTTGTTTGTATGCGTAATTCAATTAATATAGATATGAAAGCATTATTTGACTTTGGCTACACGAAATTGTAATAAAATTAACCACTGCATTAATTAGGTTGAGGTCAGTTAGTATTAATTTACTTTCATGTTGATTATTCGAATTGAGATTCATTAAACATACTTGTAATTAAAAACCAAAATTACACCATTGCTATAAAAATCATCCTAGCTGTGAATTCATGGTTAAAAGCACTAAAAAGCACATTAATAAAGTTCGCAGGTTCGATACTCATATAAATACAACGGTTTGTCTTATAAATTCTCAGCAAAAAAAAAATATTTTATATGATCCATTTCTATAATATGAAGATCATTCTTACTATTAAGAATCCTATCCAGACGCGGGGATATTAATTTCAATTATAGTTTATATTGCTTAGACAGTAATAGCAAATCAAACGATCATTTGTCATAAGACATGGTGAAGCATAAGTTTGTATAATATACGATTCTTAGAGAAACTTCCTTTTTAGTAAGTTTAAATTAGTTATGATATAATCATGTGATAATATGCATATAATGATATTTAAAGTTACCGTTTAGGTTAACGATAACTTTTGACTTACATATAACATCACGCCCATAATCCCCGAAGGGGTAGGCAGATTCAAAGGGGCATCATGTCCCTTCAACCACATTCAACCAAAAATAAAGACATGGGCTGTGTTAGATGGAAAATTGTGAAAACGCAGTAACAAGCGGCTAACCTGTCGCCTACACAATCACACACCCAAAACCCGACATACTATAGTCGACTCTTACGACATGCTAGGCAAGAACCACAGTTGGCATATTCTTTTTAAGTCCTAGACCAACATGACAGACAGACAGTGGGCTGGGTTGGATGAAAAGCTGTGAATAAGGAGTGACAAGGGGCAAGCTCGTCGCCTACTCAACCAAACTTTTGACTAAGGCTAAGTTTATCAAAACTCAATCAATCAAAACGACCAAAACCCTAACTAAGCATTACCGCATTAGCTTCACATTTCTAAACCCAATACGAGAATAATTACTGTACCCGTTTTAAAAAGAGTTACATACATTATCATTATTTTCCCTCAAAACTTTTGTATAGTTCGGACAATAATTATAGAGTCCAGCTAAGCTTCATGGCTGATTCACCAAATATGGGTACAAATAATCCTCACATCATGAGTCGTTTATTATTTACGTTAAACGCTATAGCCGCACTGATATAGCAAATGTCAGTGCATAAGCGGTAGCGGGAGCGATTTTAACTTGAAAGCAATATATTTTATTGTTTGTTTGTTTGTATTAAATAGACTCCGAAATTACTGAACCGATTTGAATAATTCCTTCGCCAATGTAAAGCTATTTTATCAGCGACTAACATAGGCTATATTTCAAACCCCGTATTCCTATGGGTACGGGAACTACGCAGGTGAAACGCTGCGTTGTATAAATATGGTTAGTAGCTCAATGGTGAAAACACGTGCCTTATTTCAAAGGTTAACGTTGAAGGAAATCATCGTGTGGAATATTGAAATAACTGAAGTGTGGGCGGTTGCTTGTATGTATATATACACACTACATATATATACCTATATAGTGTGTTAACCTTAATAATAAATATATTTGACAAATAATTACCCATTTTAGTCTGGGACTAAAATGTTACATACACCAAGATTGTTCCTTGCTTAGCATGTGGTAAAACTCATGGTATTACTGGTTATTAGGTTTTTAATTATTAAATTTAACATTTTGGCCGTATAATAGAACTATATTACGTAATTTCTTCGTCAAATAGAAACTTGACAAATCAGTTTACAAATGTTTACTGAACTATGCTTATTAAAAAAATGATAAAAAATCGCTTCACAGATAACTTTGGACAAGCTCCGAGCATTAACGTTTAAAATAACCAACATTTCCACAACAATATCACGTTTATTACAAATAAAAAGTCCGACTGAGGTAAATTACAGCCGTAATCCCTTTAGAATCGTATTATCGGTCGGTCCATACGTTAAACCTTTGATGTATTATTATCTGCTGAAATAAAAACGGGCAACGATACCTACTGGCTAGGGTACCGTGGAGGATTGGGAATGGGATTTTTTGTGGAGATCTTTTCCGTCAGTCCTTTGATATTGGGTGAATGTCCTACTAATATTATTACTTAATGCGGGAGTAACTGTGTCTGGTATCACATTTCTTACTCTTAATATAGCCGATTTTTCTTAAATTTGAGAAAAAAGCCCAAGCAAGGATTTTTTCATCCAATCCAGCCCACTGTCCCGTGTTGGTCTGGGACTTAAAAAGATTGTGCCAACTGTGGTTCTTGTCTAGCATGTCGTAAAGGGCGACTAATGGTATATCGGGTTTTGGTTGTGTGATTGTGTGGGCGACAGCTTGGCCGCTTGTCCCTGTTTTTTTCACAATTTTCCATCTAACCCAGCCCAGCTTTATTTTTTGGCTGAATGTGGTTGAAGGAGCTTGCTGCCCTTTCGACTCTGACTTCCCCTTCGGGGATTATGGGCGTGATGTTATGTATGATGATGCATGTATGTATGTAAAGATTTTACCTAATAAACTGTTATTTTGATCTGGAGACAAAGATCCTGCGGTACATGTGAAAGAGTCTCTCTAACAGAACAGAACAGATATCGAATTCTACGCGAACGGAGTTGCGAGAAAAAGTAAAGCGAACAATTTCAATAGGCGACGAGGTGTATGAAAATTATTTTGCATTTTAATTTTTTTTATCATGCCATGATTTAAATGAGCATGTTGCTATTGGTTTAATTGTCGATAAATTTTTTTTGGAGCTAGTTTCATTACCTTAGCGGGGTAGGCAGAGAGAACCGAACGCCATAAGCCACGGTCCTTACACACCTCACTCGCTTCTTTAACATTCATAAACCTTTTCGTACAAGCTCTACGGTTCTTAAGGCTCCTAACATCGCCTTCTGATAATAATTTTTGTGACTACGATATCACACCTGTTATACCTATGAAAATAATAAATAAATAAATATCAGACACATTGATCTGACTCCGAGGTAAGTAGCTTAAGCACTTGTGTTACCTACGGATATCAGAAACAACAGCGGTAATACAAAAATATTCAGTCGACTGAATATTTTTGTACTATTTAAGTATATATTTAACCGACTTCAAAAAAAGGATTTTTTGAAGTCGGTCAAATATATACTTTAATATTGGATATTAACACCCAGACACAGAACAAACACAGGTATTCATCACACGAATGTTTGTCCTGGGTGGGGATCGAACCCACAACTCTTGGGGCATGGGGCAGGGTCACTACCAAATGCGCCATCGAGCCAGTCAAAAACCTACTGACTCCGCTATCAAATACACGGCTTGGACTTCAAAAATAAATCTCAACAATGCGCGTGACTAGGCACCATAAAGAGCTATCCTCGAATATTTGGATGTATGCATGACCCATGTCTTGCCTTACACCGATTATGGGTTAAATTATTATCTTTAAACAGACTGGCAAATGTCGGCATTTTTACTATCGATGAATATTCGATTCTAAATTGTGATAATGGAACATTCATAAAACTTTCATTCTCCATTTTATCGGTTATTTAATGGGCGCTTTATTGAATTCATAAAGTGTCATCTGTTGTAGCTTTTATTGGTATTATTAGTCACTTTTGTTAGTAAAACTTAGTCACTGGTCTGAATTGATGAAATTAAAAATGTATCAAAGAGTTAGTTTCAAAGAGGCGCAGAAAATATAAAAAGAAATTATCATGTTATGAGAAAATAATATAGAGTAAGTATATTATGTGAAACGTGTTGAAAAAATTAATAGAGATGATTAAAATTATTGGATGGAGAGGAGAAAAAAAATAGATAGATAGATTGTTTGAAAGACGATATGAACGAAACTAAGTGAATGCCTGACAGGAACAAGTGGGAAAGAAATGATTGATCAACGAACCAGATGGCCCGGGGTTATGGCAAGACGATGATAGTTATTTTTTTTTTTATAAAAAATAGACTAATACAGCCACATTTCTATACAACATGAAATGACACAAATAAAAAAGAGCATAGACAAGATTGGGGTCAAACCGTCGCCGTCTACAATGAGAAAATTAATCACTTCATTATCGATATAATTAATCACGTCGTCACTTCCCTATTCGGAGTAAAAAGTATCGTTTCCCTTGTATTTAGAATTACCTATTAACGTGGTTCGTTGTCAGTGATTGTGTTACATTTGATTTAGTGTGTTTGTTCCTGTGTACCGGCACAGTTGAGTGAATTGTAGTGAGGCAGATATGATATAAAACAGTAGTATTTTTTTATTTCGAAGGGCAAATGAAAATAAGATAATTTTTTTAAACATTAAAGATAAACTAGAACTAAGAATTGGCAATCCCTATGACTATTTTGGTGTTATTTCCCCTTAAAATTGTAGTCTAGTTACTAGATTAAAGTGATTGTTATATGAACTTTATATCACTAGTTGGGGGAACCAGAGAAATTGGATTATTATTATTATTATATTGATAGCTATTGTAATATGAAAATATTTCACTCGGTCGCATTTTAATGCATATTTATAAAAAAACAGTCCGGGTTTAAAAGTAGAAAACTATTCATTTATAACCTTTAAAAATAGAGAAATGGTTTTAGAGGCATGGAATGTGATTTCTATGTCCCTAATAAAAAAAAATCATAAATAAAAAGTTTATTTTCCCACCACGAGCTTGTAAAATATTTTACTTAATTACTTATAGAATAGAATGAAAATTTTGTTTGTGAGAGACTAAACATAGAGCACATTTAAACCACTATTTGGAATTAAAGTTAAGTTCCCTTTTTTTTAAATTAGGGAAACTCCCACGAGCCGTCATCTTCTGTTTGGGGAAACAGAGAGCGGTGTGTCGGACCCGAACCGACTAAAACCCCAACGTAGCCTCCCGATGCGCAGTTCCGGAGGAGCCGGTATCCCCACTGCCGGGACTATACGGCAGCTCCTCCGGAGGTGCGCGTGCCGCTCTGCGCGGCTCACCTCGTGCAGCGTTGGTCGATGTTATTATTTACACCTTATTATTTATTTTGTGTGTTAATTTTCTTTCTTTTTGTTACTGTTTTTGTTTTCTTTTTGTTTTTATATTGTATTCCTTGCGTGTGCGCCAAATAAAGCTTTTCTATTTCTATTTCTATTTCTATATGTTGTGCACCCCACGGTCGTTAGGCGTCGGATGCACAACACCGAGCACGCTCGTATCGTCGAGACGTGCTAGGTCACCCAGCACGTCTCAAACCTCTCCCAGGAATCAGACACCGATCTAAAGTAAAGTTTTCCTACTGCAACGTCCACTAAGCTGTGACATCCGCAGCTCATAATTGGTGGATGATTTGTTGTAATAGAGTAGGATCTTTTTATCATAGCGTTTTTGTTTCACGGCGCCACGGCTTGATTTACGGTAACTGTTGTATTGTTTAATAATGTACGTTGTTGTGCTCGACATTAACTGTGCGATATAAGATTATAAATGCATTATTTATAAGTTACACTATGTGGGGGCTTGGGAATAAATTAAAAAAGCCTGAGAAATATTTTAAATGTTGTATTGATGTAACGTGAAGTTTAGTTAGTATGATAGTATTGATGTAAAATATATCTTCCTTAAATGTTTTTTCAGACAATTTTTCAGATTACGAATGATAGCGAAGGAAAAATTGGTATAGACCAGTGCTTTTCAATATTTTTCAATACGCGACCCCTTTACAGTTTTGAAAAAGTTCCGCGACCTCCTTGGGCCAGGCAGAAAACAGTTTCTCACCGATAGTGTGTAAAATTTTACCATTTTCCTTTTGCTGGCAACTCCCCGAGTATAGCACCGCGACCCCTCTGGGAAATGCGACCCACAGATTTAAAAACACTAGTATAGAAAGCTCTTCTGGAGTCAGCTAAACGTTTAGTTTATTGATCATTGTTGCATACAATTTTTTCTATTTCATATTAACTAGACTGACTTTTTTCTATTTCATATTAACTATGAAAAAAATCGCTGCTTCAAAAATTAAATTACTAATTAAATTTAAATTAGAACAATGCTATGCACAAATATTAAAATTTTTAAAGGCACTTACATAATATGAATCTCTCTAAACTCTAATCGCATCGTTTTCTATGCCGCGGCCGGTGTACCTAGTAAAGATGAAAGTTCATCTACAATATAGATACAGGTATAGACCTAGGTATTGTTATATATTGCTATTTGAGGCTGTTCACCTCAAAAGTTTGATTATTATATCTTAATAAATGTTATTAACATTAACACATTTATTATGATGTCAGATAAAAAAAAAATTATGTAATTTTATTTATTAATGTAATAGTTGTAACGTAGAGCCTTAATTTAAGTTACGAATCTATTGAAAGCAATAGAACTGATTATGAGGCAGCTTTTTTAATCGAATAAATCTGACAGTTTTATTTATATATAGCCAAATTAATAACATGAGAGACTTCATTGAAATTATGATAAATATACGATGATGATAAGCATGCCTAAACTAAAGTAATATTAATCTTGAAATATATAATTCTATATCATTTTAATGATCTCGAAATGTATGAAGTAGCCACTAAATATGTCATGGCAGGATTTATGAGAACTTATGGATCTTACATTTTTATGGCACATACTTGTCTGGTGGTGAATGGGTGTCTGGTACCATGATAATCGCATTTGATGGCGATGTTTATTACGATAATGCTTCAGAGTATCAAAGATCAGTGTGACTATTTTACTGACAGCGACCTCTTTAAAATTGGTGCATAGTCTTAGAGTATCTCAGTTTCAAAGACCATGTTTTTATTTGGCAAATCTTATAGATACTTTGAAGCGACTTCTATTATCCTTGTAACCCTATGAAGAATCAGATAATTCTGATCACCATTACGTTTCGATAGCTTTCAAACATATTCGAAGTTTATTCAAACTGTCACCTTTTTTTTCGATACATTTTGCAAGGCCAACTGGGTATAACATAACAGCACATAACATGACATCACGCCCGTAATCCTCGAAGGGGTAGGCATAGTAATAGGGGCAGCTAGCTGCTATAACCACATTGAGCCAAAAATAAAACTAGGCTGGGTTAGATGGAAAATTGTGAAAAGTAGTGACAAGTGGCTTGCTCGTCGCCTACACGCCGATATACCGATAGTTGCCTTTTACAACATGTTAGGCAAGGAACACATTGGCGCATTTTTTAAGTCACAACATGGAACAAACTTATTAAAACCATTTAAAATCAATTAAAAAGGGTGACCTTCAAATATTTTGTCTCATTTTACGAAATCGCGTTTAAAAACATCGATTAATAAATCTTAATGAAGATGAATATGGAAATAAAGTGAACCGGAAAATTACATAAGGTATAATGAATATTTTACTGTCAACGTTTTGATGACGAGAATCCATCAATTGAAGAAGACATAATGTTATGTAATGGTACCGGTTTAGAATGCTAAATGGCAACACGATTTTATTGCACGCATTTGATAGCCCAATAAAAACAAAAAACCGAAAAACTATGTGCAGTAAAATGATAAATATAAATACGTACAAAATTCGTGTGGCCGATTTTAGTAATCGATAATGTTATATCCGGTTAAAAAGTAGGCTAGAGATGTTGTTCAATTTAGAAATTTAGTAGTACGTAACTCAAACTTAGCTCACTGAGATGGCTCACTGATTTAACTTAGTATTGTGACTCAGTGACTGACCCATTGGTCGAGTACTCAGAGATCATGGCCACGAAACCAAGTGTCGTGGGTTCGAATCCTACTAGAGGCAAAGGTTTCATGTCATCACATGAAACCTGGACATTTGTACTCGAGTCATGGATGTTTATAAACGTATTTAAGTATGTCTTTCCGTCACCTAATTTCTATAATAAAATCATAAGCTTAGTTTGGAACTAGGTGTTTTAGTCTAGATAATTTATTTATTGTGCTATGGCGCAGCATTTGTCAATCATGCGCAGTGCGCTGTCCTCCAAAATAATTAAAGAAATTGACAAGTTGTGTAGTGCAGCGATGTGATTTTCATGACTAGTTAAGACACTGCGCTGTTTGATTATGTTAGTGTTACTATCAGAATAGATCATTATAGAAATAAAAACAATTATGCTTATTAAATTTTCATGTAGATTCTCCTATTAAAATGTTGACTACCTCGATTCTTTAAATGCTGTCCTGGGGGGTAGTTTTAAGCGTGTCCGGTCAACGGTCCGGGTCACAAAAGCACTCACCTGGCTTATCTAGATCACTCAAAAACTCCTCCGTATCTGTGTACGCTGATGACAGGCCAAGAGCAGCCAGGATCACCAGCCAGGCCCACGACGCCCACCGGCCCAGGCCCAACCGCCACACCGTCCTCATGGCGTTGGCCAGGGTAGGCAATAGGCCTCACTTCGACATCACTCACAACACACCGGCACAACACTTTCACTGCACTAGCACGGAGTATTTACCTGGAAAAGAATAAAAATTCTTTAGACAAATTTGCAAGATGGTAATTGTGACTTGATGGTAATTGGTATTACTAGTCTGCTCTTAGACTGGCTCCATGGTCGGGTGGTCAGGGACCCTGGCCACAAAACTGAGGGTCGTGGGTTCGAATCCCGCTAGGGGCAAATGTTTCGTGTGATGAACATGGGCATTTGTACTCGAGTCATGGATGTTTATAAACGTATTTAAGTATGTCTATCCGTTCACCTCTAATCCATAACACAAGCATAAGCTTAGTTTGGGACTAGGAAATTGGTATGTCTGTCTTGAGAATTTATTATCGCCTGCAAGGATAGAGTACGTATTGTACTATGGCTTTTATTATTATATAACTGACTTACTATAGCTTAAAGCCTTCCTCGATAAATGAACTATACCTACAACAAAAATATTTTTTTCAATTTGGACCAGTACCTAGTTCCTGATATTAGCGCGTTCAAGCAAACACACACACAGACAAACAAACAAACTTTTCAACTTCATACACATATTAGTATAGAATAGAATAGAAAAGATAAACTTTATTCGACACACACAAAATAAATACCTATAAGCATCAAGAAAAAGGCAGAAACATTAAAATACAGCTAATGTGTGCCAAAACGGCGCCCGCTCAGCTCAGTCGTGAGCTACCTTGTAATCAGGCAAACCACGACGCTGGTTTTCAGCGGGTACCTAGTCTACTCCAAGCACCCGCCCTCATCCACAGTGGCTATCAAGCTAGACGAGGCACACGGCGGAAGGAAGCAGATGCGCGAAGCAAAGGTGCGGCTGTGAGAAATAAAAATTACAAAAATTAAGAGAAAGTAAATACAAATAGATATTAATAATAATAATCGCAATAGAACACACAATTTTCCGAAAAACCCACAAAGAAAATGATGAACGATCGTGAGTCAATTCGTGGTGGTTAGGACACCAAACATCAAGTAAGTATAAGTATATTGGTATAGGATAATTATAATCCATTGCACATTGTTAGTACTGTATCCGCATTGCAAAATAACGCAAAACAGTACCATTTATTTGATAACAATACATCTGTGTCGGCTCTAACGCTTTTATTGCTTTACATATCCATCAATTCTATATGTTTTGGTGATTTCAAAGCGTGCGAATGGTTTGCGGTAAAGTAATGGTCTTTAAAAACCGGACAATTGAGACTTGAATGCGCGATCCATGGTTAAAATGCGGATGTTTGACAATGTAATAAAATAACTATGATTATGGTCCAAACAGACCCCGGCTTAGAATGAGACATAACTCTAAAAAGAAGAAGAAAACTCTTGAAACCTTACTTTTATTTTACTCAAAAAAAAAAACATGTTTTAATTACTGAAATATTTTATTAAAAAATATTATTTTTCTTTTTTTTAAAGTAAATTCTGCTCAAAATTTCCAACAGAGGTGCTTATTAAAAAAAATCCACGTTCCAATAAAATTATCTCGTTAACCACAAAGCCTACCGGACTTGCCAAGACACAATAAATTCGCCACACGTCACCCCCGCCACAAAAATCCAATCCAAATTCAAAGAAAACAGAACCAGCGGTCTGTCAGTGACGCCGAAAGGTCCGGCGCACTCGGGCATACAAAAAGGTCGACGTGTGTCAACAGTGAAAAAAAACAAGGACGCCGCGTCACCAACTTGACGTTTGAGTATCTGAGGTGCTCCAATGCGACACGCAACTTACACAAAGACAAAAGCGCTCCAAATGCTTTCGCTGTCAAATCTGTCACATACGACATATCGTGTTTATTGTGCCGGGAGTCGAGGTAGTGACGTCACATTGTTACTATAAAAGTTGACATGATATTGTTAAAAGTTTTTAGTATTGATTTTTACAAAAGGCTAGTAATTCACATTAAGAAATTCGACTTAATTGGTAAATTTTTCAAGCACCACTTTCTGCATATTATTACTATCAAGTTGACTGTATTTGTTAAATTCGAAAAATACCAATATCTGTACTTTTTAACACACATAACATGAAGATAGCTTTGTATGTGAGCTTGGTCTAGAAGTAGATGATCCAGTGTATATAATCAAGATAGCAGTTGCCTCAAAGAAAACAGAAGAAGCAGCTTGTTAGTGATGTCATCGGCCATTCTACGCACCCGGGCATACTAATAGGCCGACGAGGGTCAACCGACTTTGTTACGTGGGAAGCTACGGTGCTGATGTCATGTTGTCATGACGTGCAATCGTTAAGAGTTTTAATATAAATAAATAAATATATATCCGACTACATCACATATATTGATCTGCCTCCGAGAAAAGTAGCTTAAGCACTTGTGTTACAGATATCAGAATCAACAGTGGTATTACAACTATATACTTAAATATTGGATATTAACACCCAGACACAGCAAAAACACAAGTATTTATCATATAAATTTTTGTTCTGGCTGGGAATCGAACTAACAACTCTTGGCGCATGGGGTAGGGTCACCACCGAATGCGCCATCGAGCTAGTTTTTATTACGAGTTAGTGATTGTAAAATGCGAAAAAAGATGTTTCAATAAAATGATCGCGTTAAGATTAGTCCTGAAGCCTACTCGTTACACATGACATGTATCACAATTAGACGTTGTCTACCCCTTGAAAGATTAGGGGCGTGACGGTGTATACAGACACGTATGCTCATATACCACGATAATATTTTCAAAAGCTCGTTTGAAATAGTAGTCCTGGACTTTGTACTCACAAAACCATTTTCATATTCATTGCGAAAAAATCCTCTGTCGTGGGTGCAAGACAAAGATAAGTATATACAAACAGACGTAGCGCTGGAAAACAGAATATGTAATAGCTAATAAATTCAGGTGCAAAAACTTCATTCTTATTCAAGCGCCGAATCGTGAATTTTCTTCTTTGCATTTATTGTAAAGAGGCGACCTCACTAGCAAGTTGTTGTTGGTAAAATGCCGTTATAATATCTTAGGCATCAAATCGTTATGTTTGACTAGCTTCTGCACGAGGTTCCGCCGTGAAATTCTTTGGGTTAGAGAGACTATCGTGCGTTCTGTGAGATCTTAAATTTTTCTCAAGAATATTTATCAATCATATTGCGCGTTATTCTTTCTATTTCAGCATTCTACAGACATTGTTCTATTTTTGTTAATTTTAATCCATGCCCACGCATCTGAGCTTTCATAAATAGTAGATATATTTTTCCTCGATCATATTTTTTTATTATTTTTAAATCATCCCACACAAAAAAAAATAAACCTAACCGGCAAAAAAAAATAACTGAGCCACACGGAGCGCCTGCGCGCATACTAATGTAGCCAAAGCCTTATAATGGATGGTCTGTATCCATATTCATTGGACGGCCATTTTAATGAGTTATTGCGCGATATTTTCTGTTAAATATTAAAAACCTACGTACAAAACGATTTGGCGTGACATTTATTTCGAGTAGGTACATTACTGAAATGCCGAGTTAATGTTTTAGATCATATTGGTTTCGGCTTGACCCTGCCCCATGCTCCAAGAGTTGTAGGATCGATCCCCACTCAGGACAAACATTCGTGTGATGAATAATTGTGTTTTATCTGTGTCTGGGTGTCCAATATTAAGTAACGCCATATGGCACGATCCTTATACACCTCACTTGCCCCTTCAACAGCCCTGACAATGAACACATATAAGCAAAAATAAACTTCACCGTAGCTTGATTATTCAAAAAAAAATTTTACCACGAAACCGTCTATGGAATTTGATTCTACTTCAATATAGATCCCTTGTACATCAGTACCCACATTCGACAAATATTTGTTACATTATAACGTTAATAGAGTGTGTTAATATGCGTCTGATGGTAAACGCTGAGAATGCGCGGCGGCAAATATTGTGCCCAAACAGCGGTTGGGTCGGGACGCGGCTGACCCGGGATTCCTAAGGCTACCTGCAGTTAATAGAGTTTGTCATTCACAATCAAGGATTGACAGAAGCTTCGATGTTTGTCTAGTTTTATTAAAGACTAGCTTCTGCCCGTGGCTTTGCTCGCGTGGTACATCGATAAATCATAGCTTGTATCCGGGTGTATAAGCTATATTATTGTACAGTTTCATTAAAATATATTTAGTAGTTTTTGCTTGAAAGAGTAACAAACATCCATCCATACTTACAAACTTTCGCGTTTATAATATTAGTAGGGATCTTCAGCTATCTCCAATATATATATGTAGTAGAACGCATTTTGGCAATACTATATTTTTCATATAATTTTTTAAAATTGGTTATTAGTGAGTAATTCTGTATTTTTAATAGGGGCAAGTTTTTCGAAATATGGTCTCGGATGAGACTAAATCAATAGAACTTAATAAATATCAGTAAATATCATATAGATTAATCTATTTCCAAAGTAAAAAGCTTAAGCACTTGTGATAAGACGTTGTCGTGTTCAAAAGTCAAATTCAGCGAAAGTACTACTACTATTAATCATCCTCCTGGCGTTATGTCCCGTGTTTAGACGGGGTCTGCTTAGACCTTGATCCAGGATTTAGCGAGTCTGGTAATTACTTTGAAGCGACTGCCGATCTGACCATCGTTACCCTAAGATAGGGGAACCAGACAATTTTGGATCATGGTTACAAATCCAAAGTAGTTTTTAATTTGCAGGTTTCATCACGATGTTTTCCCTCGCCGTCGAGCTAGTGGTATAAATACGTACATAGATTTGAAAAATCCAGAGGTACGTGCCCGGGTTTGAACCCGCACTCCTTGATTAAGAGGCGGGTGTCCTTACCATTGAGCTACCACCGCTCCCATGTGACATGCAAGAAAACCTTTTTTCTAAATAAAGGCTCGAATTTTCATATGTAACTAGGATACACAATTATAAGGTCCGGAGTCCTGCGACCGTGTGAGCGCCCCAAAATCTAATTTTACAGCCGGGTCAACCCGACTTCGTTATTTTTAGCTGCAATGTACTTAGTTCTTTGATGTAGCCTATTTTAAAGAGTCATTTAATTGTAGTTATCTTATTAAAGGCTTGTATCGATTAAATTGCTTATTAATTAAATCGCTAAATCCTGGATCATGGTCTAAGCGGACCCCGTCTTAGCACGGGACATAACGCTAGGAAGATGATATGTACTTTATCAACGACTAGTTGTCTCCGTCCGCGACAAAATAAAACACATTTCTTAGCACACATCTAAATTTTTTTTTTAAATTAAAAGAAGTGTAATTTACTCCTTGGACTTTTGGGAATAAGCCATTACTCTACCTATCACATTTTTTTACAATTGTTGACTAATCCAGCTCAATGATAAGGAGTTTGTACTAAAACCCCTTGTATTTGAGGTGCATAACTTAAGGGCCTTTGGGTGTTGATATAAATCTGAACGCAGTTTTGTAAATCTAAAAATACATCTTGTTCCATGTTGGTCTTGGGTTCTTATTAAACATAAAATGTCAACTGTATTTTATCCCTAGCATGTCGTTAAAGGCGACTAATAGTATATCGGGTTTTGGGTGTGTGATTGTGCCAGTGACGAGCTAGCTAGCTTGTCACAACTTTTTCACAATTTTCAATTTAACCGAGCACCGTAAAATTTTCAGCTGAATGTGGTTTAGGGAGCTAGCTGCCCTCGACGCTGCCTACCTCTTTGGGGATTACGGACGTGGTAATGTGTATGTTAATACATCTTATATGCCTTTACCGCTCGATTTAAATCGACTGTGAGGAAAGAAATCGAGCGTACACATCTCACTCACACACAAAATACTCAAAAAACAGTCGATATGTAACCATGACCTGATGCGCAGACGCTGGCCACTACAAAAAAGGGCAAACCAATTTAAACTTGTTTAAATTGGTTTGCCGGTTACACGAATACCTCACCATAAACATTAAAAACCTGGTCAAGTTCGTAAAGTAGGCGACTTTCCAAGCAATTTCTATTCCAAACAAAAAGCGCATAATCAGAATTAATAGCAGTTCATTATCGGCCGTTGGATTTACGAGTGTCCAAATGAGATGTGAACAGATGTAAACATATGCACGCATCCGGATAGAACCGGTTCGGGTGCATAGTTGACAGGGGTGACCAATATTTGGGACGGGATTGAGGACGAGAGACATTAGAAAAGAAGTTAGCTTCGGAAGCCACAAAACTTAACATTTGTAAATGTAATGGCTTTCATTTGTCGAGGTCTTCAGTAGCGTGACACATTAATTATTTGATTGGTTGAAATTTGGACTCCATCTCATCGGATTGTGGTCATGATATAACTTTTGTATGAAGTTTAAGGAGCAGTAAGCTTTTAACCACTTTTAGCTAAGCATAAAAATAAAGTTAGGTTATATATAAACTAGGAAAAGTCTTAAAGCTAATATCCTATGTCATCTTTTACGATATAGTAAGAAAATATTTTCCGATTTGGTATGGAAGTTAAAAAATTTACGAACTGTGCTCAAAAATTAAATAAATACAAGTGATATTACAAAAAATCTTAACTAAATAAATGGATTGCAAATAAGTTAGACTAAAATCTGATCCAATTAATGTACTACAAACATCTAGACCTAAGGCAAACATTTGCTTAATTGACAATCATTGCGGTTACCAAAGCAATTACATTCTACTCGCAATCAAAAATAAATTACACTTCTTTATAAGGAACATACGTCGCATTTCCGTAAATTATTGTCACTCTCAACAAATAGTTGACCTCGCACGATTCTTAACTGGCTTTCTTCCTATTAGTTTGAGACCGGCCGCTTGTTTGCCAACTTCTGGTTTACGTGAGTATTACTCAATTTGTGAGCTAAGTTTCGTAATGGCTCAGTCGGGAGTCAATACTGAGAAGTCAATTAGCTTGAAGGCGAATTACCCAGGTGACTCCTAAAAGCAATTAGGTACTTTTGATATTACTAGCAGCGCTCCACGGTTTCACCCACATAGTTCCCGTTTCTGTGGGAATACGGGGATAAAATGAATTAATAAATATTAGACGCAATACATTGAACTGATTGCGAGGTAAGTAGCATAAGCACTTGTGTTACGGATATCCGAATCAACAGCGGTATTATAAATATGCAATAAACTTAAATACTGGATATTAATGCCCAGACACAGAACAAACAAACGTTGTTTGTCCTGGTGAATATTTGTGTTCGATCCCGACCCAGGACAAACATTTAAAAGAATCGATTATTTTAAATGTTGTTCTAAACCAGTGGTTCCCAACCAGTAGTCCGCAGACCACCGGTGGTCCGCAAGACTTATCATTTGGTCCCCGATAATTTTATTAATTTTAAAAGAAAGAAAAGTTAATTTTAAAATTAGCATAGTTTGTTTTCGTTTTAATGAAGTCAAAGTGGTCCACAGTCACTACAAGGATAGGAACCCCTGTTGAAAACCAAGCTTCATATCACGTAGCTTAAAATCATATATTGAAAGCGAAAACGTTATACATTTCACTATACTAACAGTGAAATCTCAATTTCTAATTCCCCGCATATTTTAGCAAAAACAAATAATAGCCGTGAAAAACCGTGGAAATTTTATTTCCTTCACACTTAAGCACTGTTAACATTTCCTAACAAAATCTGCATGAAGAAAGTACTCGACGTTCATGCATAATTAATTGGTAATAATTTATTCGGGCCCATGTTAGCTTGAGCCAAGAAATACTACATGCCCCCGATCTATGCTTGTGGAATGTTTTAATGTATAATGTATGACTACTTAATTATTTCGCGCGATTCGAGGTCTACGCGGTTGTGAAGCTCTGTAAGTAACAATTTACGTTTGAATATTGATAAATGAGTAAAGTTTTTGTTTTATTAATTAAGTAGGTTGTTTAATAGAACGGTATATATATGTTTACTGCCTCGTCGGTCTAGTGGTAGCATGCGCCGTCTAAGAACCAAGAGGTCCCGGGTTCAGATTCCGGGTCGGGCCAAGAATTTGTGGCTGGTTATTTCAATATTGAAATTACTCATACCAGTCCGGAGTCAGGAACGTGGCGTTTAATCACCCCTGTGCCTCGAAAAGCACGTTAATCCGGTGGTCCTGCGCCTGACCTCTTTCCGGTCATGTCGAATTGCCGTCTCACCGGACTATAAGAGTGAAGGAATAGAGAGTACACCTGTGTTTGCGCACAAACTTGTGCAATATAATATCTCCTGCGCATATGGCTTAACGTGCTTTCCGAGGCACGGGGGTGATTAAACCGCCAACTTCCTGATTCTGGGCTGTTACTGAGTAATTTCAATATTGAAACCTGACCACAAATTTTTGGCCCGACCCGGGATTTTATTTTATTACTTTTAATAGAGTACTTACTACTACTACTTTACTATTAGTAGAATTGTTGCCAAAAGCAATATTTTATTTTAACGCGGTGATAATTTGAGACCATGCATACATAAATATCATCACACCCGTAATCCCCGAAGTGGGGTAGGCAGAGTCGAAGAGGTCTTTGGGACCAATTAAATATTATCTTTAACTTTCGGTCAATGATTCGATATTAGCTTTGTACTATGAATTATCTATCTGAATTAGTGTAATGTGATAAAAAATCAACGGCTTGCTTGTCGTGAACGAAATAATAAATAATAATAAATAAGTAAATATCTGACGACACTGAAGTAAGAAGCTTAAGCACTTGTGTTACGGATATCAGAAACAACAGTGGTATTACAAATATATACATAAATATTGGATATTAACACCCAGATACAAAACAAACACAAGTACTCATCATATGAATATTTGTCCTGGGTTTGGGATCGAACCCACAACTCTTGGCGCATGGGGCAGGGTCACTACCAAATGCGCCATCGAGCCGAATGATATTTTAAAGGTCGATTTTTGTTATTTCATAACAAAAACATAGCAATACTCCAAGAACTTTAATTTACTTAAATTAATTATCCGTCTCGAAGGATCTTTGAAGATTAAACCAGGTTCCGAGTTTGTCAGACTTATAGGTGTTACGCTATACCAAATTTCAAACTTAGTACTTGCTTGAACACCGCTCAAGTCACGACAACACTTAGAAGTTCATTGTCTTGATAAGCTTGTTACAGAACATCATACATTACACACAATCGATTCGCTTTGTATTAAGAATTAATACTTAACTACAATAACCTGAATATTGATTTAAAGAAATATCGACATAAAAAGAATTTGTAGCCCGCAAAACAAAAGACGATAGTTTTTGCGGACTACAAGTTGTTTTGTTTGTTAATAAATATTTTTGTGTAACGGGCGACGGTCTCGGTCAACGGTCTGTGTATTCAATTCTGTCCTACTAAATAAATAAAAAAATATAAAAATCTTTATTTCAAAACCGTTACAATTTTACAATAAACAATTGAAGCGTTAATAACTGCCGTAGTCGGGGACTGTCGCAGTCATCAGGGCCCACCTCTAAGACAAACTATTTCAGATATTTAAATGGAATGCTAGTTTAGTTTTTACTTAGCTAGTATTACATAATAGTACAACATAACATAACTTATTTAGTATTACTTAGATAGATTGGAAACATTACGGCGAGAATGTATGTGTGAGTAAATTACACATGATAATGTCTAACTAATAAGTGCCTCCAAAAAAAGTAAATTAATAATAGTTTTAACTAGACATTAAGGTATCTTTACTTCTATGAGCCAACACTCAAAATGAACAGAGATCAGGACAGAGCGTCAGATATTAACACTAACGCTCTCACTGCGTCAGAATTAATCTCTGACTCAGAAAGTGCTAAGCCATTGAGTTGACTCACTCATTGAAATGAGTTGAGGTATTACACGTTTATAAATACCTCCGCTATATAACTCGCGTTTTATTAAACACAAACATTCCCAAAGAGATTTATTCGCAGTATCGAGTTATGTGGTTAAGTTAAACCTCAATTAGCCAGCCAGTCACGGAACGCTGGAATGCTGTTTCAACGTAACTCATATGAATTCAAATACTATATTAGCCTAACGAGGTTTTAAGGCACATTTCCTCCGTTTTACCTAATTTATGTACATTTTTAGACGAATGCCCATTTCAGTCTGGTCCGGAAAGTAATCCATCTTGTAGCTAAAAATATGATTTTGCGCTGAAGCTCTAAGGCAGGGCTTAGTACGCATTTCATTAAGGTATAATATGTAATATGTGGCATAATAGAACCTTCAACATACGATAATAATCATTTTACGAAAGCGTATTTCGGAAAAGCCTTTTATTATCACCTTATTTTCCTAGTCAGGCGGTTAAGTATATTAGTAATAAGCTAAATATATAGCATATTTGAATATTTGATATATTGCTGAATATACCTAAATATAGCTCCGTACAAACTAATAATTTGTGCTTATGCTATAGATACTACGCACGCTAAAGGATAATTTATAATTCATACAAATGCCTCGAGTTCAATACACAAACAGTTATTCCTAGCCGGATTTGAACCTGATACACTACTTTCGTGGTGACCTTTAAATAGTACGCCATGTATGAACTAAGCAATTCTTTGTAATTCACAAATCAGATAGCTCCGCCAATTTACCGGGTCACTTTTAGATAAATGGTGTAATCTCCTTTATCGTCGGGAAAAAACTCGCAACGATAACAAAGAAAAAAAGAATTTAAAAGGCAATAATTCACCGGCTCCCCTTTCCCCGAACCCTTCTTGGGCCAGCCCTGAACATTGGGACAGGACAGTGTTTCTCAAACTGTGGTGCGCGTACTCCCCTGGATGAGAGACCTCAACGACCACCAATGGAAAAATGCCGTTGTTACTGCTGGTAGATATGACAGTGGCCGGCCATTTAGTCCAATCCGTGGTTAGAGTAACCTCAGTGATACTCAAGTTAAATGGAAGGATGTTAATGATGGCGCTATAGTAGACGTGACAGTTGTGATAAACGTCCTCGCAATAGTTGCGGCGTAGGCAGGGGCTGACCCTGTAGGAGGGGAGGTACAAACATGTCATGGTTGCAACCATGACATATCTCCTTCCCCCTCTCCCCCCGTAGTCCACAAAAAGTAGGACAAGGGTTCCATGAACAAGTACGTAATCCAATACGTAAACATAATTTACGAAATTTGACAATATTAAGAATTCTGGGTGACTGTTGACTATAAATTTTAAGCCGATCTGTTTTAAAGCTTCCGGAGGCCAAGGCTTTCTTCGGGTCGATGCGCCAATTTACTTAGTTAGTTTCAAAGCTATAAGGAATTTTCCATAAATAAATATAATTTCACAGTGATCAAAACCGAAGCAGCCCTTTATTTAAGCTTCACCAGTGGGGTCTGTAGACAAAATAATTGGGAACCACTGAGATAGGGTATAAATCATGCAGTTTCAATTATGCCCCACTTATACGTTGGGTACGCCAACACTTACGTAAGAATATATTCTTTTTTGCTTGTTTTGCTGTTGTGTTTTGGAGATAGCACGCTTTGTTACCTTGGTAATGAACTTATAAATAAGGTATTTCCATTAAAATTTAATGAAAAGTGTGAAACAAAGCAAAAACGGGGTAAGCGTGTCTCATGGTGGTAAGTAATCACCGTCGTCCATGGATAACTGCAACACTGCAACGTTGCCTGTCCTTAAGGGTGTTGGGCTTCCAGCATACTGACTCACAGTATGATTTTCAGCAGGACAGGTCCTATTATTTTACGACAACTTTCAGCTGAACCGGCCAATCTTATGTATCCTTAGTTAAATAGGGACTCTGTGGATCCAGTTCATCTTATCTATTATTTGCTTGGCCGTAGGCTAATGTTGTAGTCTAAGCCGACAATCTAAATGTTACACGCAAGATTTTAATTTAATTGAAAGATAAATAATGAACATTTATTTTGGAAACTATATTAATTAAAACGAAAGATAAAAGAAAGCGATACAAATAAATTTCAAACGAAACTAATAAGAAATGAAAGTGAGCAATTACTTTAAAATCAATCTAAACGAAATCAAGTATCGCAATGATTTATACATTTCCTTGCAGATGTAACAGAAAACAACCAGAGCTTACCAAACACGTAAGTACTTCGCAACAACAAAAACTCGGCGGCCCGAGCCGAATCTGATAAAATACTACCAGCGAAATCCAGCCCAAATAAATCACTCACACGCGATGACAAAGCAAAAACATAACCTCCTTTTGAAGTCGGATTAATCGACTCGCCAGATAGAAACTTACTGAAAATTGAATTTCTTAATTGCCTATCCGCAACAGAGGAATACTTTGATGAACTTCCTTCCTTTCGGTCATCGGTGGCTTTCTGGAAATTTCATTAATATTTTTTTCCCCGCCACAGGCTCCCGTGGAAAAGTTTTTTAATCTCAATCGGGAAGAGGGAGCGGTTGTCAGCGGAGAGAATTACATTTACCTTCGGGTCACGAAAATACTAAATGTTTTTGGCTGCTCTCGAATAAATCAACGATAGCAATGTAACACAATTGAAATCCCTGTTATTGGGGGAGCTAAATCGATTCTAATTTAAAAACGGATTTGCCACCATTTGAGATATACAGGGTTGCTAAAAGCGTGAAGTTGCATTTTTCGGAACTCGGTCACGTTCCTCTTAATGAAATTCAAGCACATTTTAAAGCGATTGCTCTAATGAACTACTTTCCTCTACTGCATTTTTAGTGCAGACTGAAAATATAAACCGACGCTAAGTCTTTGAAACGGATTGATACTCGTTTTTCGTTTTAGTACTATTTTAGGTTCTCTGCTTTCGTGACGAAACGGGAATAGAATATTTCTGACAAGATGAAAATTATTTGCAAGTTGAAGCAGACTACCTAATGTTTTATTAATGCCGCATTTTAGAGTACTTTGCTTTGATAAAGCGGGCTAAAATTGTTTTTAAATGTCGGGTAGTCGTTTTTGTGTTCTTTGTTTGACATGTTTTAGCTAAATTTTAGGCGCATATTAGCCATAGATTTATACAAAAACACGTTTTCAAACAAATGATTTTCGATCGAGTATAAACAGGAGAAGTAGCTGTAACAATATTATGTTATTCAAATATATGTTATCTTCTTCCAAAGAGATAATTCTATTTTGTCAGAATCGCAGCAATAAAACTCGTCAGAATCACAGCTTCCAAAATATACAAACTTAGAAATTTCATTATTTGTATAGTGTTTCAGATACTAAGCAAATAGTCGCCATGGATCCGATCTTTAAATCGTCTTCCTAGTTTAAAATCAAAAGGACATTTTAACCTGAAAACCAAGAGGAATCTCAACGCCGAAGACACGACAAGTGACCGTCAAAAACATCAAAGTCAGCAATACCCTCGACCTTTAAAATAAAACTTGTATTCCCGATCGAGCATATCGCCGCATTATGGGCTCCTCAAAACGATTGTCGGAAAGGTCGCTAACAGACCGTGTAGTCAAACAAAAAGGATTTCGTGGATAAATCCGATCATTACAAACGGTCTCACACCACAGGCTAGTGTGGAATGGACGGAATCACAACTAGAGGTGGCCTTAAGGAAATGTAGTGAGAAACTGTCTTTTTTATTGCTAATGTATCCATCTGCTATGTGGATTACTTACAAAGCCTTAGCCTTGTGTCTTGAATAAGTTTATATGTGGCAACAACATTTAATATTTAGTGAAGATAGAAGAGATAACCACTAATAAAAAAAGTAAAACGTCCTTGACGAGTGTCAGAACTTACCATAAATACCACAAGAGCACTGGACTAATTCAGTGGCAAGTGTGTATTGGCCATTATCATGTAGATTTCAATTGTTTATTAAGTATTGATCGAGTTTAATAAATAATTATTTTTAATCTATTTCGAAAAAAATCTCTTTTTTATTTTACTGCTTCTACATTTCTACCAGTCTCAAAATAAACACGACAAACGCTAACAGCTCTCAAACGGTCCATCATTCTAACAAATAAAAACGTATCCGTAAATCAACTGCAAAACGTTATAAAGTCCAACACCCACTAAAGAGAGAATAATTCGGGTGCCCATAAAACGGTGGCACTAAACCCGTCCACGTCTCAGGACTGTCCGAGCGTTAGCCCGAAATTTACGCGTCGTTTTATGTGCCTCTCGAATTTCAATGAAATAGCTGGTGTGTTTTCTGTTCGGATCCGCGGTAATGCGTATTTTCTTTAAATCTTAAGAAGTTGTTTTATGAAAAATAGATCTTGATTCATCAATTTACATCTTTTCGGTTTGAAAACAACAGAATCATAATAACGTTGATATTCAATTATATCGATCATCAGGAAACAGAAATAATATTGATCCGATTTCAAAATAGTTTAAGTACATATAATTTGAGATTCCATTTAAGTTTAAGAGTATTTCCAGGATTAAAATAGGCAAAATCTGTGGTGATAATTTGTATTTAAATTTCTTTCTTGTAATAAATGATAAAAAACACATCTAATCGGATTCTGAAGGATCTCACACTATGTGATTTGAAAATGAGAATTAATTAAGTTACCATGATGAAGATGATTATTTTTCTTGCACCTAAACGTTAGTCATTATTGCATGATTGATTACTCGAAACTTGAATGAAACAAACCTGTTTTAACAAAACGATTTCTACTGGTTAATAAGATAATTGAATTACGTCTCTTGTGATCTCTGTGGTGTCTCAACTAATAACACTGACGGATCTTTTACAGAATTAAAAGCATCTTCTGCGTTAATGCTGGTAATATTCAATCCAAGTTCACTTTCTTTTTGATAAATTAAGTATTATTTGAATAGTTTTTACGTCATATTTTTGTGACAGATTCTATGTGAATGTCTTGCTAAAAGAACATTTTCAACGAAAATTCATTTCATCATCAAATGAAATAAAAACTTGCTCAGATAGAATTCGGCCAGAAAATATTATTAGATTCGCCAAAAAAGTCCTCACAAAGATTCCCGTTGTGAGAAAGTGTCTCCGACAGAAATGATATAAGACATAGTATGTGCGGAATGATAAATGATGCTGAGCTGAGTTTATAGAAATGCTTGAGAAAACAATATAATATATAGGTATGAATAATATTTTGCGCTGCAAGAGTACTATTTCATGTGGAGTTGACAGGGTGCATGCATGAACAATTTTTTTACATTTCAAGAAATAATTTGCGAACACATTCCAGCCCTAAAGCATGCAGTAATATTCAAAATTTTGTTCCGTCACATTAAATAAGTTTCTTTTTATACCACAAAGTTTTACGCCTATTAATAGAGACAACACACCTACTTAATTCCGAGTTTAAATAAGTAACCACTTTTATCCTCAGAAATATTATAAATACAAAAGTGTGTCTTTATCTGTTCTACCTACTCAACTGTGTATGATGAAACTAAGCATATACGCTATCGAGGATATAGGATACCATTTCATCCGCTAAACAATTCCTGTGGGATAGAAAAATCCACATCAACGCTGCGGGTAAGAGCTTGCAAAGATACACAACAGCCAAACTGGCATTAATTAACTCTTCACCACTAAATTTTCAAGTCAAACCGCTACTTACATCGAGTTTTGTTATCATAAACTTAACTTGTTTCCCCAACTGAAAAATCGTTCCCATTCAGACCCTCCAGAGCGAGACCAGGAACAAAAGAGGTCAAAACAAAGCTACCCCACTACAATAAAGGATCCTCGCCTCCTTACCTTTTTTATTGTTACCTAACCTTTTTCCGTTCATCCACTCTCATTTAATAACCTTTTTTTGCAATGTAGCGCGTAAAACAGGATTTTATAACTTGCCGAGTAACCATTTCATGGGAGATGGTGCTTTGATGCCATTGTTTAGCGTTTACAAGGCTCCGGGCTGTCTATTGCCAGGGTAGAGATGAGGACTGGTAGCATCGTCGATAAAATATCTATAGATAAAATATGTATAGTCTATTGTAAGGTAGAGTGGTAATGGTCGGACTTTAGATAATAATAAATTTTGAGTGTTGATATTATCGATAATGTCGATAGCTAATTGTACAGTTTCGTTGTCTGTTCCTATAGTATAGGTGTCAATAGTTAGTCTACCAAAAGTGTGGTAAGTGGGATGTTGGCCGAATAGCGTAGATGGAAATATCGATACCATCAATGTCGATCACTAATTACCTCTAAGATATTATATTAATAGGTTCCTCTTCAGGATCGAATATCCATCCAACCCAGCCCACTGTCCCATGTTAGTCTTAAAAAAAATGCACCAACTGTGGTTCTTGCCTGGCATGCCGTAAAAGGCGACTAGTGGTATATCGGGTTTTGGGTGTGTGATTGTGTGGGGATAGGTTAGCCGCTTGTTACTGATTTTTCACAATTTTCCATCTAACCCAGCCCGACTTTAATTTGGCTGAATGTGGTTGAAGGGGCATGCTGCCCCTTTGACTCTGCCTACCCCTTCGGGGATTATGGGCGTGATGTTATGTATGTATCGAATATAGTATGGATAGTTTCAATACTATCAAACGCTTATTGAATGGTCATTCATTAGGCACGACATCAATACTACTATCTATCACATTTGTTGCTTTAAAAAGCATTGATTCTGTACACAATACCATTAATTTTCTATTGAAATGATATTATTAATAGTATCAATGACATCTATTGTTATTAATAGTATCTTTAATATCGTATTAATGACACTGTAGTGTATAAGCTTCGTCCGTCTATATAATAAACTCTTTGTGTCTGTCATCTCATGTCATCTTACTTTCGAAACTATCTACAGTATCTACAATTTTGATAATATCGATGATTGAACTAGACATCTCTATTTCGAGGTCAAGGCTTCTTTTATCGTAGTTATAATTACGCCCATAGATTCTTAGGAATTTGTCGTATTGTCTTTGATGTGTATTTCCATCGCTATTGTTTGAATTTATTATTCAATATTTTGTAGTAGGTATACTTTATAGTAAGTATACTACAAAAAATTTAATAGCAAACTGTGTAATGTAATATTAATAAAAGGTAGCATCAGCATCAACACCCCTAATTAAATAACTGAAAAGACGTTGTTTTGATATACGACGAAGTAACAAATACTAATGAAAGGTAAATAATAGCTACATAGTGTTAATGTGTGCCTTCCTAATTTGAGTAACTTGACAAAATTTAATTAAAACGGGCTAATTAGCTGAAAATATAATAATAAACAAGAAACATGTGTTTAAAGCCTATACAAGATTGTAAACAGCAAGATAATAAAATTATATTATTAATATTTGTGAGTACCAAGCTGTAAATATTAAATTCTGTTCTCTCTTTTTATAATAGGTTATATTTGACAAATTTTTGCTGGTTATAGAAAACCATGTGTGAAATTTTGCCACTGAAATTGTTTAAAACTCATGGCACGAAAAATTCCGTAGAAACGTAAAATTATATACCTATGTGTGTTTTAGTGTAAATATATTAGTGTGTGTATAGTATACACTAGGGTGCAAATATTACTGATCTAAAAGCTTGATTGAACAAAATTCAGGTACTGTACTTCAAGGTATAAGATGCATGACGGCAAAAACACCCACTTATTCTTGAGAATCATCTTGAGAAGCACATAAGCCGTTTTACATTTGTAAGAAATGAAACTTAATAATTTAAGTATATCAACATAAATATTATCAAAACTTTTTATCTCACCCAATTCAGTTGTAGTTTTGGCTTGATGTAGTCTAATGAGGCCTTAGACTCGGTAACAATAGACGTATTACAACGTATGTATGTATCTACAGAAATGCCTCAAGACTCTTGATTGTTAGATTTGCATTCTCTCGTTTCTACTCAAGCTGTTGTAGAACAGCCAAAAATAACTTTGTGCTGCTCTTTTATTATTCACTCCGCATTTGTGCAGGCAGTGGTGGCGCACACGTTAGCTCTTTCCTAGTGAATGCTGAGTCAGTCGGCTAAACATAAATAAACAAACTATTCAGACTTGCATTCCAATGCCAGCTTTATAGTCAAGTTTTTGACCAAACATACTAAAAACAAACAGACAGACAAACTGGGCAATGAAATCGACATAATACTGTAATACGTTTATTAATATTTATGATTCAGGCGAAATATTGGAAATGCACTCTGCGGTATTCGGGTCTGCGGCGAGGTAGCAGTTGTCTCTACTTTTTCATATAAAACCAAACTATTTTATTCTCAGCTAAGGAAATCATATCCCTTTTGGACTGTTCCTAACCATTTGAGGGCATAATTAGAGTAGGAAGATCAAACAAATTATACGACAATTTTGATATGGAGCTTCCATATTGGGTGAACTTACATCATTCGATCTATTAATAAACCCACTTAGACTCCTAATGTCCATTGTCAGTACAATACACATTAGAAGTGGTTTGTATGAAATCACACATTTATTTATATTCAAAGGAGAAAATTCAACCCACCATTTGCTACTATCTCAATGGAAACATCAGAAGAACTATTTTTATGCTCTTTCAAGCTCTACTTTGGGATTAAGAGAAAAATAGTTTACTTAAGATATCAAAAGAGATAGTGAAGTGAAATAAACAGACTTGAGATCTTAATGTAAGGTTGTTAATAATTGCTTTTCAAGTTGTGTACATAACCTAAAATCATTTTAAAACTTAGTTTACATTTTGTATGAGCACTTATAGTTTTGTAAACATTCAACTGAATTTATTTTTGATGGAATAATTTGTAACGCTCGTATTGTTTGTGTTTCGTGACGTCAATTGTTTGTATTGTCATCGAACAATGCACCCAATGTTAAAATGAAATATAAAAAGGGTTTACTTTGAATTACAACTTGCTAAAATAATATCTAAAAAGTGCCTTGAAATTGTGTTGAATTATGTTTTTGGCAAAAATATTAAAATAAAAGCGCTAAAGCTCATAAAAAAGTACTAACAGCTACCCGCCACTTTTTTATATGTTTTCGCAGAGATTAAGTCCATCTTATTGTTCCTGAAAATAGACGTTCGAACAAAAAACGAAGAAAGTCCTAACTATCTGTAGCTCAATAAAATGATTGCGTTAATTCAGATGCAACTCACACGCCGGCTCCTTTTTCCGTCACCCTACCCGGGGGGGCAGGGTGGAGTGTGGGACTCCCGGGGGACCTTGAGTAAGGGTCCCCTGCTCCGGCCAAAGATGGTAAACGGCCGGGGTATACCCACTAAAACTCCGCGGTATCCCTCATCGCCTGAGTGGAGGTGTTAACGGGAATCTCGGCACAGCCTTCGCTGCCGTTAACACCTCCGGCGACCGGCCCGCCCTAAACGGCGGGCACCACATGCCCCCCCCCGACAGGGGGGGCGACGGGAATAGCCGGGGATACCGAGCTATTCCCGTCCGGCGGCTGCGGAGACGCGTGCAAGGCGGATGGGGGTGCCCCCGCACCCACCACCCGCATGTCTCCGCTAGGAGGGGCGAGGCTGTTGTATTGGCGCCTCGTTCGCCCCCTCCTACGCCTTCGGAGCAGCGGAGCGGAAGGATCGTCCTCCCGCTCGCGCTCCGCCGCCTCCTTCAGTGAGATGACTTCCTCACAGAAGGAGGCGGTTGCCGCCCAGGCCCCCTCGCTCCGTACGATGGTCTCCACCACCTTCGGGAGCGAGAGGTTTGGCCCGACCACAGCGCAGAGTTGTGCGCGCTGGGCGGACCACGACGGGCACACAGACAGCGTGTGCTCCGCCGTGTCTTCCGCTGTGCTGCAGTGAGTGCACAGCGGAGACTCCTCTCTCCCTATCCGGTGCAGGTACTTCCGGAAACACCCGTGTCCGGACAGTACCTGCACCAAACGAAACGTAAGAAACTGCGCCGGAGGGCGCTCGAGCCAGAGTTCGAAAACTACACGCCGGCTCCTGAGTTAACATTTATTACATTCGCAATTAACAGTTAGCATTCATTCCGGGAGATGTTTTTGAAGAAATTCAAGACTAGAATTTCTTTCGGTCCTATATCTTGCGTGCTAACACATTAATAGAAATGAGATGACACACACCTAGCACAGTGGACTGAGTTAGCACAATTATAAAAGGCAATGCAATGTCAATCTTAGTTTCACTATCTAGCTCGAAGAACAACTTCTACAATATTCATGTATACTCGATTTGATTCGATAAATTGGACTCCTTAAAGAGGATAAATATAACATTTATTAAGGATATCAACCAATCTCCAAGTTATACAAACATTAGGGACCACCATTTCACAGACCTTAAGTTCAGTTATGAAAACTTAAATATCTCGAAGAAAGAAACTCGGAGAGAGCAGAATGGTTATTGAGAATTTAAATAAAGAAAAACTCGAGCGTAGGGCTTACTGGTAAAAATATGGGGGAACTTTGCGATGCCTTTATTCTGAGTCGAGGTAGATATTATGAGGTTTCATAAATTTGCGAAATCAAGCCCTTTCTTATGCATTATTATTGTATGAAACTGCGTTTGACTCGGTCAAATGTTGTTAAATACTCAATTTCGTGAGAACGTCGATACAAGGATATGATAAATATAGGATGTTATTTTTTGTGCATTCAAACGTAAGTAGTTATGTATAATATTATCATTTACTTAAACTTTATAGGAATTTAAAAATCATTCACTCGTAAATAATGAATCCTACCTCAAGAATCTAGTTGTTTATTGATAAATATCAATATATATGCATATACAGTTATCTCTAATGATCTTGGACTAATTTAGACATCATTAAAATCGCTCTAATTAGACTAATTTGCGTCAAATTTGAATATAAAGATGCGTTAAGCAGTTTTGATAAATGTATATAACTAATGTATTTTTATTAAATTAAATACTCCAGAGAAGTTGACAGACCTACGTTTTACTAAACAAACCTCTATTTACGACGTTAAAATGACATTTTAAGTATTTTTACGAATTCACCAACCCAATTATCCCTTTTGTAGACTCACTCAGTTGAGACCAACATTTAAATATGGTGAACTGAATATGAAAAGTTCTTCATAATTGACTTACATTATTCAACCTGAACATTTCAATCCCCGCATATACGACAACAATTGCCTGTATGCATTATGTATGCAATCAATCAAGATTTTCACTAGTTTTTGTTATTCAAATTCGCATACGACCCAGCGTGAGGGTTCGGTACTGCGCGACCAGAGGTGGCACTCTGTTATTTATAAGAAAACATGAAATTTTAATAGGAAAACCAGTGTTGAAATTCTCTTCGCTTTGGAAGGATAGATTAGGTGAGCGTCTTATTAATGTTAATTCCTTCTTTTTTGGTTGCTTTGAAAAAGATACGGGATTTGAATTGCTTTTGCTATTTACCATATTGTAAGTCTATGTACTTGCAATAAATTCAGACACGTTGTTGTGTATTTAAATTGAGAATTTTATTTAAAAAAAAATGTTGGTCTGTAAGATTGAATACGTATCTTATTGCTATATCTAATACTCGAAAATTGACAACGATACAGCGCTTCAAAGATCTGAAATAAAGCGCTTTAAGTCAGTTGGACGGTAAAATTTTACGCACCTAGTGACGTCACGCGGTACTTTAACGCGCTGTATCTTAATCATTTTTCAGTTTTCTGAACAAAGAAAATAATGCGTAAGTAATATTGTTTTTTATCAATAGTAGTCTATAATTTTTTTTGAGTAAAATAGCCTATTGGAATTAAGGTATGGACAGCAATGCAAATATAGTTGGAAACAACCTTGTCACAAAAAATACACGATTCCTTTATCTAGATATCTTAGTTTGTAATTTAAAATGTATATATATTATTATGCCGATGGCTCCTCTTGTATAAAATTTATGTACCTACATATTTGTTAAAATTGTGTTAACGTGCATTTCAATAACTATATTTTTTCCAATTGGAAACATCAGCAATAATATGTGTCAATCAAAATAATATGTAGGTATACTAATATTACAAAATTTGCCAACAAACAAACTCTTTTGCTAGTAACGCGCTAATCTCAGAAACTACTAATCCTTTTTGAAAAAATATTTCAGTGTTGATAGTCCATTTATCAAGGAAAGCTATAGGCTATATAACATTAACCATAGACGCGGGTGAAAATGCGGGCACAGCTAGTCCAATATACTTTCAGCTGTGCTTCACATGAATTCCACATACCTTCACGAGCTTTATGTTTCAGATACGTCAGTGGTTGTCGTAAACTAATATCAAAGTTGCCGATATTAATAACATATATGTACATACATATAATATTTCACATGCAGTATTCCGTAACATAGTGGGATTCCTGTCGCTATCATTATTCCCGGTTCATAACGCAGTGGTTTCCACGAGCTTTCCATCTAGAGACAGTTAAAATATGAAGCGAATTTTTCATTCTGGTTTTCATTCGACCATTGGTCTTGAAGTTCTTGGAAAACGCGTTGGGACCTTTGAGGATCAGCGGGAAAGTTTCGTTAGTTCGTTTTTGGCCTGGATGTAGATTTTTTTTTATAGGAGCCTTAACGTCGTTTCAGTTTTGGACGATTTTAATTAGGCGAATAAAAACAAAACTAGCTCACTACTATTAAACAAGTAGGTACTTCTATATAAACAAATAAATATCGGAGCACATCACAAACGTTGATCTGACTCCGAAGTAAGTAGCTTAAGCACTTGTGTTACGGATATCAGAATCAACAGTGGTATTACAAATATATATTTAAATATTCAATATTAACACCTAGATACAGAACAAACACAAGTATTCATCATACGAATGTTTATCCTGGGCGGGGACAACTGAATGAGTCATCAAGCCAGGCAAAACTGGACTTTGGGAGTCAAACTTATAAGCAATGTAGGTCACCTATAATATAACCACTAGACTAAAGAGTCATAACTACGAGACCATTTTTATAAATATTAAGACCAGGAATCGAACTTTGCCACTTGTTTATATAATAACAAATTATTCTGCGAGTCAAACAATTGCTATTTAAAAAAAATAAAAAAATAAAATAAATTCATCAGACTAACACACCAATTCCCTAGTACCAAACTAAGCTTATGCTTGTACTATGACATACTTAAATACCTTTATAAACATCCATGAATCGAGTACAAATGTCCATGTTCATCACACGAAACATTTGCCCCTAGCGGGATTCGAACCCGCGACCCTTGGTTTCGTGGCCAGGGTCTCTGACCACTCGACCAACGGGCCAGTCGAATTTAACGTTGCTTATTGCAACTGACCCTGGCATACATTCTGAGTGTGTTGATATTTTAAATGCCCGCATTAAAAAACAATTACGGGAATAATACAAGTACAAAATCATAATAATATGATTGAAAAAGTGATGACACAGTGTGTGTTTAACTTCTAGCAAAATGTATTATTACACAGGCAAGAAAATATTTAAGGAATTCCAATTCTTATTAACCTACTGCGCTGGAAGGAGGGTAATGTCTAGAAAATTGGTAAACGCTCATATGTATGCATTTGGATTAATCGCTAATGATATTTGATAAAACTCGTTTTAATAATAGCGATGGGAATTGATGAAAAAGCACTTCGATTATTACATTTTATTTTTTTCTTTATACAGTATTTGAAGTATTTATTTGCTTTAATTATATGATCTTTTCCTTTCTAATACCAATGGTATTTTTTATTATCGTATTCCTTTGATCCTGGCTCTGGTAATATCTACATATTTGAGCAAAATAGATATTAGGCGTCCATGCTTCCACTTTTGTGACGAGGAGCGACGTGGGGTTTAGAGGGTAGGTATACCCCGGCAACATCTTTGGCCAGAGAGGGGGCCTTTTTGCTCAAGGCCCCTGGGAGTCCCACACACCATGCTGCTCCCGCGAGCGGCGTGACGGTGAGAAAGGCATTCTCCATGATAAAAATAAGGCGTCCATGCTTTATTCAAATATATACACTACATACGAGAGATGACTAACAATTTATGTTTCGTAGCCAGTGTTTAATTTGTAACTTATCATAATTGTAGACTTACTTAATGTATTGAATCACATATAGGCTTAGACGAAATATTTTTATTTATTGCCGTATTCAGGTTATATTATATACTAGCTGTCCCGGCGCACTTCGTTGCGCCCCGTTTTTGGATTTTTAGATTTTTTTTCATATTTTCTTGCCGTAGGAACCTTCTCTATAGGATTATATATTATATTTTAAAACTAAAATCATCGAAATCGGTCCGGCCGTTCTGCAGTTTTAGTGAGACCAACGAACAGCAATTCATTTTTATATATTAGATTATAGAACAGTATAAAAACCTGCTTTAAAAGTGAAGATGTATTTGCATTTACAATATTATCTTTACACAGTATAAAAAGAAGTCGCCGCTTCTGTCTGTTTGCTTAGATCTCTTGAACTACGTCAAGGATGTTGATGCGGTTTTCACCAATAGATAGAGTGATTCAAGAGAAAGGTTTGTGTGTTTAATATTGTTTTATGCCCACCGTGCAAAGCCGGGGCGGGTCGCTAGTATAGTAAAAGATAAGATGATCGGCATGCGGTAACTAGCAAGAACTAGAATATCAACTTAATTCACACGATTCGTGTGAATTAAGTTGAGCTTGGAATCTTGAAGTAGAATTAAGGCTAATATTTGAATGCATAGAATTGATTTAGTTAGAAACTTTCAAAAGTAAGTAGTATGTTGTTAGGACTTCGCTGGTGGGGCTATGGACATTTAACGATTCCCACGGTTCCCACCACTCAAGTGCTGAGGAGTGCCGCGGGGTTTAGTGGGTATTCCCGTCCCTGTATTTCTTCACAGGGGGGATAAGTCCCACGCACCATGCCGTTCCCCCGGACGGCGTGAAGGTGCGCAATGGTATATGGTGTTGTGGGTATGTGATTGTGTAGGCGACGAGCTAGCCACTTGTTTTTACAGATAGCGCGCGAGTTGAATGCAGTCGGGGCCTGAGACGAGACATACCTGAGCTCTGCATTCAACTCGCGCGCTATCTGTACTTTTTCACAATTTTCCATCTAACCCAGCTCATTGTGCCTTGTTGGTCAGGAACTTAAAAAGAATGTGCCAAGTGTGTTCATTGCCTAGCATGTCGTAAAAGGCGACTAATGGTATATGGGGTTTTAGGTATGTGATTGTGTAGGCGATGAGCTAGCCACTTGTCACTAATTTTTCATAATTTTCCATTTAACCTAGCCCAGTTTTGGTTTTGGCTAAATGTGGTTAAAAGGGCCTGCTGCCCCTTTGACTCTGCCTACGTGATTATGGGCGTGATACTATGTTTGTTTGTTTTGTTTTCTAGATGCTGCAAGATGCTCGATATCTCTATATCAGATTGTTTTCCGCAGACAAAGCCGCGCGCTAAAGCTAGTATATATTTAAATTCAGGCCTTCTTAATTACCTATCAGGGCTGTACGATATGCTCATCACCGTGAAAAGTAGGTATTAATTACGTAAATGACACAAAGACTCGCCAACTTTAAATTGATATTAAAATGTAATTATACCTGAAAATTCAGTAAGGCAAGCTGCAAGCCTTTTGATATATATAAATGGGAATAAAAATCAAAATGTTTCATCTAACATAAAAAAAAAAATATTTGGCTAAATGTGGAATGAAGCTTATTGGCCTACTGCCAACTCTTCGTTCCTTCTTCTTCCTAGAAAATATATAACATAACATTACGGCCGTTATCCCCGAAGGGGTAAGCAGAGTCAAAGGGCCAGCTGCAGTCCCCTTTAACCTCATTTAGCCAAAAATAAAACTGGGCTGGGTTAGATGGAAAATTGTGAAAAAGTAGTGACCAGTGGCTAGCTCGTTGCCTACATAACATACCCAAAACTCGATACACCATTAGTCGCCTTTTACGACATGCTAGGCAAGAAACACAGTTGACACATTCTTTTTAAGTTCCAGACCGACACGGGAAAATGGGCTGGGTTAGATGGAAAATTGTGAAAACGTAGTAACAAGTGGCTAGCTCGTTGTCTACACAATCATATACCCAAAACCTCAAATACCATTAGTCGCCTTTTACGACATGGTAGGCAAGAAACACAGTTGACAAATTCTTTTATAGTCCCAGACCAACACGGGGCTATAAAAAATATGTATGTATGAAAGTGGTTATATCATCTGTTCTATCTAGAAAGTTCTAAAATCGTCACTTTCCAGCGTTTTATCTAGAACTTAGTTTGGATCCGCTAAAAACAGGATCCTAGGATTAATTTAGCATGTCTGGCTATTACATTGAAGCGTCTGCCTTTATGACCTTAGGTTGAGGGACGAGAGAAATTGGATCATGGTTACACATCCATAGTTATTTTAAATGTGCAGTTTTACACGGTGTATTAATTAATGTAATATTTGAATGTATTTTCACTCCAATATTTATTATAAAATATAGCAACATGAACAAGAATAAACATCTGTCTGTTTGTTGTTTTTCCACGATGCAACGGAGCAACGGATTAAAGTGTTTTTGCATGGGAATAGTTGGAGAGCCGGAAAGTAATATAAGCTACTGTTTACCCCGGAAAAATATCTCATTCCCACAGGAAATCGGAAAATCGGAATAGTCCCTTTACTATGCAGGCGTAGCTGCGGGAAAACGCTAGTTAAAATATGTACGAACGTTCAATACGAAAGTTTATGAGTTTGAACAAATACATGATATATAGGTATACGTTAAGCGTATGTACTAGTTATGTTGATACAATTTTTTAGCGCGTTTCGAGCTGACTGGAGCTGTGGTAGCTCAATGGTGAGGCCACGGGCCTCTTCACCGAGGAGTGCGGGTTCAAACCCCGGCATGTACCTCTGGATTTTTTAAACCTTTATACGTATTTATACCACTAGCTCGACGGTGAATAAAAACATCGTGATGAAACCTGCAAATTTAAACAACTGTGAATTTCTAACCATGATCAAAAATTTGTCTGGTTCCCCTATCTTAGGGTTAGATCGAAGGTTAGATCGGCAATGGCTTCAATGTAATTACCAGACTCGCTGAACTCTGGATCATGGTCTAAGCGGACCTCGTCTAAGCACGGGACATAACGCTAGAAAGATGATGAGATTGGTAAAAATCTAAGATACGGCGCATATTCGAATAACATGGGTGCCCATGTGGGTGTGTTGTATTAATCATCACTTTATTCTTCTTAAGAATAAAACAGCCCAAGAATTAAGTTTCGGCGAGTTCTAGAATCTCAACTGTTTGTTTGGCTGTTTTATTCATCATCATCACTTTATCTTTGAGTTTATGTGGTCGTAGACCACATAAACTCAAAGATGATTAAGAAATAAAGTGATTATTAATACAACACAAACGTTTGATATCTAAACCGTAATATTAGCCTCGGAATTATCTTAACGACTCGACGATTCAAGAAGTCTCTCTGCGAGTTGAGATTCTAGAACTCGCCGAAACTTACTCTTACGTAGATTTTAAAGCGAGTTTGTTTTAGGGCGCCGTTGCAGGGGTTTTCAAGTTCTGCTGTTATGTTAAAATTTCAAAGTGGTTTTCCTTTTGATCGACTGTTATCACAAGTTTTGTATAAACTACGTCCGGTTGGAACAAGTTAAAGCAAGCATAGCCGGCCAATTCGAGAGCTTACTTCAAAGTTACTGGCGATAAAGTACTGTCTAAGTTATGACATGTGTAATGTGGTAGATTTGTTAAACGAAATGATTTAATTTTCATACTACATAAGAAAACGAACAAATACACGGGTAGCCAGGTACAGCTAGAGTTCATTTATAATGAAAACTTGAACATTCAAATAACTATGGATGTGAGACCACGATCTAATTTGTATTGATTCATTACTATTAAACTAACTATTTAAGTGTTACAAAACTTTACTTTGAACAAACTTAATCCAGGATCATGACCAGGATCTCCATCTAAAACTGATCATAATGCTAGGAATAAAAAGAGTAAGATGTATATGCAATATACACATACTTATGTTTATCTATAAGTACTAATATTATAAAGAGGAAAGATTTGATTGTTTGTTTGTATCAATTAGACTCCGAAACTACTGGACCGACTTGAATTATTCTTTCACCAATAGAAAGCTACTTTAACAGCAAGTAACATAGGTCACATTTTATCACCGTATTCACACGAGAACAGTAACTACGCGGGTGAAACCGCGGGGCGCTGCTAGTAAGTTTTAAAATACCTCATTTATTATAAGAGTATCCGTCTGCTTTAAAACGAAAATTAAATCATACACATCATCATCTTCCTAGCGTTATGTCCCGTGTTTAGACGGGGTCCGCTTAGCCATGATCCAGGATTTAGCGAGTCTGGTAATTACATTGAAGCGACTGCCGATCTGACCTTCGCAACCCTAAGATAGGGGAACCAGACAATTTTTGGATCATGGTTACAAATCCAAAGTTGTTTGAATTTGCAGGTTTCATCACGATGTTTTCCCTCACCGCCGAGCTAGTAGTATAAATACGTACATAGATTTGAAAAATCCAGAGGTACGTGCCGGGTTTGAACCCGCACTCCTCGGTTAAGAGGCGCGTGTCCTTACCATTGAGCTACCACCGCTCGAAAATTAAATCATACACATTGTATATATATGTCAGTCAATCATATACCTAAGCCCGGTTTAATGCCATATCGGAGTTTGATAGCATCTGACAGGAAGGTTAATTAGGTACATACATTATGCAACCTTCGGCAATCTGCGTTGAGCAAGTTTGTTGGCACGTGTTGCAGATATATATGTATATATTACTAGCGGCCCGGTACGTATAAAGCGAAATATTAAAAAAAATTAATAGAAACATCAAATTCATTTATTCTAACAAAAACCGCTCTACCGATTTTTTGCAAACTTCACATAAACCATCTACTAAATAGTCCGAACAAAGCCTAAACATTTGGTTTGGATAGGTGAGCCCGTTCTTGAATTATAAAATTACAACGAAAAGTGGCATTGATTTTTATATATATTGATGTATGTATATATGCGATTGGCGATATATATGCCGATTTCTAATTTAATAAAAATATCAACTAATCTCTCATCCTTATTAGACCAGGTCTCTTGGAATACTAGGACTTAAAAAATATAAACCTTTCCGTCCAGCATATCGTAAAAGAGGTCTAGCGATGTATTGGGTTTTGGGCACTGGGTTACTGATTGGGTAGAATGGTTTCTTCATAACCAGCTCAATTTTATAATTTTGCTGCAAATGGTTCAAATGTAATTAAGAGCCATAATTAAAATACAGGCTTAAATCAATAGCTCGATTCGTAGAAAATTATCTATACATATAATATGAAGAGGAAAGATTTGTATTTTTGTGTGTGTGTATGTTTGTAATTAATAAACTCAAAAACTACTGTGCCGATTTCAAAAATTCTTTCACCATTGGAAAGCTACATTATCTATAAGTAACATAGGCTATATTTTATTCTCTTATTCCCACGGGAACGGGAACTACGCGAGTGAAACCGCGGGGCGCTGTTAGTTTCTAATAACGTTACTGTGAATTTCCTCTGAATGCACACAAAAGATTTCTCAATAAGATACTCGGTACAGTAATTCACCAATAAAAGCCAACACAATTACCCAAATACTAATGAGTCCGCGAACTTATCAGGCCTAGAATACGGCTGATTTCCGATCTATTGAATATTGATCAGATGAATAAATTATCCATATCACCGTTTGTACGGAAAATCGTCGTGTTCCCCAAATTGGCAATTTACATTCGAAATGACTATGAGAATCGTCGAGCGATTTGCCGGAGTGAGAACGGTGCTATTAGATGACAGCGGCATTTGTGTAACGTGTATTATGTTACTGCTAAGTCTTACAGCCAGGTAAACGAGGTTTTGTCTGTAGTCTATAGCAGGGGTTCCCAACCTTTTAGTGACTAAGGATCATTTAGAGTTATTGTCATCAGGGTTCACGGTTAATTTTCAACTACTTAATTGAAAATGAATTGTGCTAATTTGAAAACTAATAAAAAAATGATCTGACCAAATTATAAGACTTGCGGACCACCAGTGGTTCTTGGAGCACTATATGGGAGTCACTAATATATGCGTAAGAAGGTATTCAAAATCAAAATATAATACTATACTATAATGCATTATTATCATGAACTTTCAGTCGAAAGTGCTAAGTTTGAATTTCAGTGTTTTTTTTTAAACCTCATCAAAGTTGGACGATAATATAACTTATGATACGATTTCTTCTAAAAAAAAAAGTCAATGACTGTTTTTTTTAATAAAAAGTATTTTTTACTCTTAGCCAAGAATTGTCACGAATTTTTTTTTTACAAGCAACATACGAAGCTCGAACTTTATCAGAATATTCTAATTAAAGTTGGCTTGTGACAGGCTGTAATATTAGCATATTATGGCCCATCATAGCGCAGGTTAAATTACAATTGGGTAGCTTCAATTAGGGTCGTCTGATTTAACAGTTGGTGTGTTGGTTTAGACATTGGGTGGAACGCAAAATGAACGAGTTCGATTCTAGCTGCTGGATAAATAGTTGTTTTTTATTTTGGCGTCTGACAAGCCGACTTTATGACATGGCTCAGAGGCAAATATGTTGTTTATACGAGTATTATATTTTGTAAAAGATGTTGTTTAAAAGAGTAACTAACTAATTACCGATTTTCTGGCCAGTTTCTTTTCGGTCGAAGCAACATTCCGAACCTATAGTAGATTCATAATTATTAGTTGATTTTTTTGTGGAATTGACGATTTATAAGTGTTTGTTTCAAACCTATATAAATAAAGAGTATTTTGACTTAGACTTTGACTTTGATGACCATAATTATGTTTTTTAACCTTGGTGTTTTACTAGAACACCTAGAGATAGCAAGCGCTATGGATATCAGAATCAACGAACTTAATAAATCAGGAGGTACTTACATATCTACTTAAAATATAATGTTTACATCTTACGTAATTGGCGTATTTTATTATAAAATTTATTATCCAAACTAACTATATTTAGCTAAAAAACTATACAGTAAGCAAAGCTCTGTCGTAAGAAGAAGCCACGTATTCATATTCATGAAAGTAGGTATCCTTATTCTGTATCCATATCCGTTTGTATGTCCGCTCCGCGGATAATAATCCAACGATCCGGAACATCACTAGATGTAACCTTATTATGCAGGAGTGACACTTTATCGCTATCTTTTAAATTAAACGCGTGCCCTGATGGGCCATACACAACTCAATTACACTTTGGGTCAAGACCCGGGCCATAATTGAGTTGAACTCTTCATTATTTTATCCCATTGATTTATTATATGATACTGTTATCGTATAAAGGACGGGTATTTTGGAAGTCTCTTTTTTTGCAAACGAACATCACTATGCTGCCATTTATCGTCATGTTCCTATTTCCTTGTATCTGACTTTCAACGGGGCGGAATCTTAGCGGAACGAAACGAAAGTAACTAGGAAATTAACTTAAATACTTCCTAATATTGTTGAATGAAAATAACTCTGTCTGTTCTTGACTATCTTTCTAATAAAATAAACGCGAAAGTTTGTATGGATGGATGTATGTGTTGATGTTTGTTACTCTTTCACGCAAAAAGTACTGCATGGATTTTATTGTATCTTAACCATAGTATAGCTTATACATTAGAATAGCACATAAGCTATTTACTAAGCGATTTACCATGCGAGCAACGCCGCGGGCAGAAGCTAGTTCGTAATGAATTTTGGTTAACCAAAAGGTTGATCTAAAGAGATAGAACCCACAATATAATCTCTGGAATAGATTCATATATTCGTTTTTAGAATTCTACAATGTGAGACCCTCGGGCCATTAGCTGGTATATTCAAACAATCTGTTATTTATGTCAGGGGTAGTAAATATATATTTTAACGTAATCTACACGAGTTGAAAACTCGATCTCTTAAAGAAAACATTTGTGCCTGAACAAAGTTCAGAAAACTGTTTATCTTGTCTCAGAATATTATTGAACATAACATTTGAGCTTTATCTATGGTTATACATAATTAAATGGAAGAGTTTGTTAGTTTATGCTCTGAATTCAAAAACTGAAAAAATATGGAAAATAATGAAGGACCGTCTATATGTTATAGAAATGCCAGCCAGCATTTTCCATGATGGGTCCAGGCATGATGGGTCGCATGAGTTTCATTGTAAATATTGCCATCAGTTCACAATCTATCGTCACCACGCAATCTAGACTGATTATAAACTAACGGTTTCAACAATTATCCATATTACACTGAACAATTATTGGAATTGAAAAGAAAATGAAATTTCCAAGCAATGTCGCCGATAAAGCGTCTTTCAAAAGAAATTATCTGCTTTCAAAAATCGAGTTTCAGATAAAATCCCCAGGAAACTATACCGGAACAACCGCGACCTGGGTCGTTAAACTTTTATTGCTCTATTACTGTTTTATAACAAAGAATATCGAGAGAACGTGGAGTAGCTATAAAAGCCTGGATCTGACGATGTTGGTCCAAATCATAAGTGAACAGTATTGACCCAAAAAGGTAGTATTACCTAGCCTTACCTTAGTCTAAAGAATAGCTCGACCGGTGCAAAGTATATAAAGTTAACTACAAAACCATGATTTCCTTTTTATTGTTTTATCGTTCTAATCAAACTGGCCTCTGGAACATGATATATTTTGCAAATTTTTTTTTTTTTGCTTTTTGTTACGAGAGGGCTATCGGTAGTTGGCCGAACGCGGCTCTTACTACCTATCGTAATGGTGGGGGAGCGGGAAGCTTTCACCCCTAAAAAATATAAAAGCTATCTACGTTCATGTTATCAAATGGTACGAATGAAATGCGACCAAGTGCCGTTGGTCGCAATCACGCGGGGCGCGGGGGGAGGTCCATATACAAAACATCATCTGCCAGTTAACACGCGCATGGTCGGCTCTCGCACGTTTTTAGTTCAAAAATGTTTTGTCACTGATTTAAATAACAACTCCAACTTTTATTATAATTCCCGAAAGAGCTATTAAAGCTGACAAAAAATAGCACAAACATTAAGGTCCCGTGTATAAACGATCAACTGGTTGGAACCACTGATATTATTTCTAATACAATGTAAATGTGACTAAGTGCAAATTCTCGTAAATAAGCTAAACCAACATAATGTAAAAATAATAAATAATTTTTTTAGAAAACATTACTGATTAATTAAAAAAATGCCTACTTTTTAAACTTTTTGCTGTCCTGTAAAGTTAGGATTTTACAGGTAACTCTTTTAACTGTGCACCCGTCGAGCTGGATAGTTTAATTTTAGTGATTTTCCAAGTAAAATAGTGATGGAAATATTAATAAGTGCTTTTTTTACGCCTATAGATGTAAATAAAGATTTTTTAAATTTAAATTTGGATACGTTTTAGAATGTTAATGCGTACTTAAGTAAAAAGCTTAACTAGGTTGAGTTTGAATTTTTTTTTTGAAGGATTATTAAGAAAAAAATATTTGTAGCTGAATTAACCAATTCAGCTACAAATATTTTCTTTGACAATATTTTTGTCATCGTCCTCAGGTTTTGCGTTTAGCAACAATTAGCCAGACACGTGTTAAGCCAAAACTGCTATACATAGGTAACTTACTAACTAAACTTCACGCCACTTCCCTAGCGGGGCAGGCAGAGAGAACCGAACGCCATATGTCACGATCCTGACACACCTCACTTGCCTCTTCAACATTCATGATCCTTTTCATACAGTTCCTAGTATATTAAGCAACTTTTAAATAATGTATTATGTATGTATGTATAAACAGAGGCTTAGGAATTAGGATATTAGAAGCTTTTAACAAAAAAAAAAATTGGCTGTGCTAGATGAAAAAATATGAAATATGCTAAGTAGAGCTTAAAGAAATACAAACAAATCCAGTACACCATTAATCGCCTTTTACGACATACTAGGCTAAAAAGTGAGTTCTTTATTTTTTAGTCCCAGGCGAACTTGTTTGGTAATATAGTATAATACCGGCCAAGTGCGAGTCAGACTCGTGAACGAAGGGTTCTGTACCATTCTTTATAAAAACGGCGTAAAATCATGTCTATTATACAACCAATAAATAATCATGTCTGTTATACAACAGACATGATTATTTATTTATTTTATTCTGTTTTTTAGTATTTGTTGGTATAGCGGCAACAAAAATACATCATTTGTAAAAATGTCAACTGTCTAACTATCACGGTTCATGAGATACAGGCTAGTGACAGACGGACAGACGGACGGACGGACGGCGGAGTCTTAGTAACATGGTCCCGTTTTACCTTTTGGGTACTGAACCCTAAAAATTTTAATTTATATTTTGGTGATTAAAATAATCCGAAATTGCATGACCTCTTATCGCTTCCCAATTAAGCCTGGATTATCCAAAAATAATGCAATTGCATCAACCGTACCACATTGCCTTCATTACCTCAAAGCTGAAATAAAATTATTATAAGCTCATAATTTTTGTTAAACCTCAAAAAGAGCTGGCACATACACGTTTCGCTTATTATTTATGTTTCATGAATGTTAATGTTCAGAGAACATGGCAATTCTATGCATTATTAATTAAAATGTTAAATGAGTGGGGTGAACATATTAACTCTTTCCGATAATTAAATAATGATGAAGATACTACCTCCGCGCTGACATTGGGGTTTTGTAAAAATCTCTCATCGCACAGATTCAAAACGTTACGGAATAAGTAATTCAATTTGCGATTTATTAAATGTGACTTTTTTAACAATTCTAATATGTATGTATGTCGTTTAGTTATTTTTAAAATATACGTTTTTATCTATTAAAAATATTAAAGCTTTTTTTATAACGATGTACGGATTGCGTGATTAACTTAAACAAAACCTCATTTTATATTTTTACTAAAAAATAAATTAAACAATGAAAGTTTGGATGTTATTCATTATTTCACGCAAAATTTCTAAACGGAAAAAAATATAGAGAACAATATAAATAACTGAATATATGTGTATTAAAGCTACATACATAATATTGCAATAATTAAAGTTTCTATAACACACTTTAACATACTAAATTAACAAATTCTCCAGACTGATACACCAATTTCCTAGTTCCTTAGATTTGCAGTGGTTAAGTGGTTAAGTTAAGTTAGATGTAAATTTGTGAAAAGCGACCAGTGGCTAGCTCGTCGCCTACACAATCACACATCCAAACCCTGATATGCCATTAGTCGCCTTTTACGAAATGCTAGGCGACTAATGATTTACCGTGAGTGTTGGGTTCGTGGAGGCGACGAGCTAGCCCCTTCAATCCAATCGAATCAATTTTATCTTTGGCTGAATGTAGTTTAAGAGGTCTATCGGTCCTTGGAATCTGCCTATCCCTTCGAAAATTTTGGGTGTAATAAACTAAACACCATCATCATCCTAGCGTTATGTCCAGTGCTTAATCGGGGTCCGCTAAGACCATGATCCAGGATTAAGTGTGTCTGGTAATGAAATCTCTTAGATAGGGCAACCAGACAATTTTTGGATCATGGTTACATATCCATAGCTGATTGAATTTGCTGGTTTTATCAGGATGTTTTTTCTCACCACAGAGCTAGTGGTATAAATACGTACATTTCAAAAGTTCAGAGGTACGTGACGCTGTTTGAACTCGCACATAGTTAATAACTGAACAGTAGCCTATTAATCTCCGATTCTTCAACTATAAAAATAATATATACAAAGATATGATAGTCAGGTCTTCCATAACAACATGAAATGAGGACAAACACGCTTTCCCCATATTTATTTTGAGTAAAGATGGCTACAACAAGGATTTCCGTATCCATCTTATGCTTCGCACCACAGCTCTTTACATAACGATTGCTTGAACAGCGCCTTTGTAAAGCAATTGAATTAAATAAATAAACAGAACACGATGCTGTCTGACTAATGAAAGGCTGACAGTGAGAAGGAAGCCGAGTTCAAACGTTAAGGAGTTTTCCGGAAAAAACAAAAAGAACTAATTCCACGTTAATAAAATATAGGCTGTACAATTAGGCTTGCCTGCTTACCTCCGAGAATCGCTTTTAAGTAAATAATAAAGTTAAGTTTTACGACTGAAGTTACGTAGCTTAAATGAACTACTGGATGAAAGTCTCGATCGATATATATAAAAGTATATACATATGTATATATATTCTTGACATTCCGTTCGTTCGATCGAGATGAACGAATGTAAACTTGAGCCAAGTCGTTCGTTTACAGTGTTTGTACTCTTTTCGTAATACAGCTCTGTCATATTTATTTATTAAATATAAACAGAACTGTTATGGCTATAAAATCTTAGATGTGCTCTGTTTGATAGCCTCGTTGCTGTAGTAGTTCAGACTTTACAAACGCAAGGGGCGTAAGTTCGATCACTGCACCACAACCCGTACTAATCGGTGATATAAGATATTTGTTTCTGATCTGGTGCTTTGTGGATTCACTGCTTCTGATTTACGTAACATAAGACCGAAATTTATTGATTTCCTTTTTTTCTGTCATCATCTTCCTAGCGTTATGTCCCGTGCTTAGACGGGGTCCGCTTAGACCATGATCCAGGATGTAGCAAGTCTGGTAATTACATTGAAGCGACTGCCGATCTGACCTTCGTAACCCTAAGATAGGGGAACCAGACAATTTTTGGATCATGGTTACAAATCCCAATTATTTGAATTTGCAGGTTTCATCACGATGTTTTCCCTCACCGTCTAGCTAGTGGTATAAATACGTACATAGATTTGAAAAATCCAGAGGTACGTGCCCGGGTTTAAACCCGCACTCCTCGGTTAAGAGGCGCGTGTCCTTACCATTGAGCTACCACTGCTATTTCCTTTTTTTCTGTATTTTCTGAAAATAGTAGCTATTGTGTTATTTTTCGCTTATTTCTTGGTAGAAATGTTCCAAACCAACATTTTACTTTCATATGTATATGTATATTTCTGCAGATTTATATTATTACACTTATATTTTAATCTATGAATGCTTATAAGGCCTACTTTAATTAGCCTATATAAATTTGAGTATATTTTCATTTTAAGGTTTTGTATTAATGCCATCGTATGCGGTGAAGTGCGCATCCATACCAGAGCTATCACTCCACACACTATTCAACAGAGCTGTGTGTAGTTTAAGCTAGCCGTCTGTTGCGCGTAAAGCGAGTGTCGCTCAACGTCCCCGGGCTAAGGACGTGCGATTCATTACACGGGCCGCATCCAATTTCGCTCGCTCAAGCGTCTGCGTAACGACACAAGCAACCAAGAGTGTTTGGATATGTAGTCGGTATCAGACTTGCATCATCATCGTAGTCTGTTTAGACTCTAAGCAGACACTAATAAGACTTACTAGACACCAGACTTAGACCGCAATCGATTGGACTGCCTATTTGACCTTCGTAATCCTTAGACAGGGGAACCAGATAATCTTACTGGTCTTTTTATATATTAGAGGCGGCAAACAAGCCATGGTCATCTGATGGTAAGTTATCACCACTGTTAATGGACAATTGAATATCAGAGGAATTGCTAATAAATTTCGACGTATGAATATCAAATGCTAATCGTCAAAGATCACGACGAGGCGACTATCATTTCACGTCCCTTTCATATTCGGATCTGTTCGGGTCTGATACCGTGATTTCATAGCATTATATAACTTAATTCTAGATATGGCAGATCTGACTGAACCTTGAATCCAATCTGCCTAGATTGGATTATGATTTACATCCGTAGTCAGGATGCGTCGGGATCTGTAATCTTCCTATGTTTTTTAACTAACATTTCCGATTGATGCTATTAAATGTTTAGATATGTAAAATTAGAGTAAAGACGAACAGTTTGAACTAAGACACCTTTTATTTAAGGCATCTCTCCTCATATTTGAGCTACTACCAACACATTGAGACTGCAATTGTGAGTGCCTTTGTCCGCTGAAAACCGACAGTCGATGGATCAACGCGAGCCAGACAGAGTTAAGGCGGATTTATATTTATCTGACATGTTGTGACCTAAAACTTCGGAGTGGTTTCAGACATTTAGTTTGCTTTAGTTGCTAATATGTTCGTTTAGTCCGTTAATTCTTTTTCAAGCGGTGTAGGAGATTGTACAATCTTTGAAAGGTTATTTACCTATAAATTATTAAATAAAAAAAATATTTTACGTATTTCTTTTTACAAAGATCAACTTAATATTATTTTTACCGCCCTATATAAAATATTATACACTTTATATAATGAAAACATTAAAATTAAATAGAAATAAGGTAGGTGTGTTATTTACTTATTGTCTGTGTTGTTTTTTTTTTTAACCATACATTAAGTTCACATGATATATTGCAAAACTAAATTGTAAAACATTTAAAAATTCCCATAAATTGCGCTCTTTACTGGCTTCTAATATTTTCAATGCGTAATGACGTTACAGTATACGTACATCATTCAAGGTATCGACAACTTCATCCCAACTAACTTCAAACGCATCTCTATCATTCGAACTAGAAATTGTTCCATGAAATCGTTGTAATTCCATGTACCTACTTTACATATCGACACCTCCCACGCATTAGGTCGTATCTACAAATGTGTGATTTTTCACGAGAGCGATTTTAAGGAACTTTAATGTATTTTGTAAGTTGTAATACATATTTTGCTTGAAACTTCGGGTTTACTTATCCTTAGCAGCTTATATAATATGCGGTAAATGTATTTATTGATATAAACATTGTATTTTTTTAATTATCGCATAAAATATATAGTTACGACTTTATGCACGTTGTAGAAAGGTCGTAAAATAAAGTTACAACCTTTTGCGATTGATCAAGATCACATGGACAGCGCGAATATGATCGTATGTTTCATATACGACCTTATACTTCAGAGGTGATTTTTAAAAAAAGGTTTTTTAAACGTCGTAATTAAGTCAACTTCATAAACTGTAGGTGTAGTAAATTAATCATTAACACAATATTTTTTATAAAATTAACTTTATTATGCAAAACATGTAATAACTTAGTTTTAAATTAAAATTAATCAGTCTTTTCGTATTATGAGTAGTATCATTGGTATATCTTATCGATCATCACGAGTCACAACATACTTAAAAAAAATAAAAAACAAGTACGCATTTCCAACAGCGAGACGACTAACTTGAAACAAGAAATAAAATACTTAAACTATCCTTATTACTATGATAAAATTATCATTCAATGAACACTTTAAAGATCAAATGTTACTTAAAATAATGCTGACAAAATATTCATTCAACAATTATATACATTAAAAGCAAATCTAACAAATTTACGTATTTACTTAACAAATTATACATAGTATTTCTTTTATAGCAATCTATAAACAAATTTTAGGAAACAATAAATGAAATCAATAAATGAGATTAATTGCTAAATTAAATATTTTTAATATAATAATTTTAATCGTCTGACGAGTCTACATCACTAGGTTCTGCAACAATCAATTGTTACATTGACCATGAGTCAATTTTTGATAAAAATTATGGTATTCCTGTGGTATTATACGTCCGTGATAGATTCCTGTGGTATTATATTGTATTTAGCAGCCGTTACAGGTAAATGATCTTTGTAACACCGTTCAATAATATATAAATCCAATACAGAATGATTCCTTCTCATAAATGAATAAGCTTTTTTAGTAATTAAGCTCATGTTATTTTAATCTTCAAAATTATAACGATAGTTTAAAATGTAAGGCTCACTGAAGATTACCTCAACTTCATTGATTTTGTTCCATGAAACTTTTTGGTTTTTGGAGTTCTTAACCCAGTTACCTAATAATAAAGTTTGATAGTTGTAAAAATCAGTAACACTCATTTCTATCACATTATAAGACGGAGGGTTAACTTTCGACCATCTACTAAAGCAAACCATTGTTCGGGTGTATAAATCAGTTTGTTTTTGGAACTTCTCTCTATCAAAGCATGCACAGAGTCAGCTTCATTTTGTGTGTGACCACGCTCTAAAAATCTGTGAATTATTGTTATGCCGTTCTTCTTAACCGCATAACTATAAAAAGAAAATACGATACGGTTTCGATTCTGTCCTGTACAATTATCGGACAAAAATCTCTACTCACTCCATTTCTGCTTAAATAGGCCTTACCTAGGTTTTTTAAGCACTTCCTTTTGATGTCCTTTCATTCATCGCGATGGCGTTGTCGATTACGACTCTTTCTGTCAGCAGGTGTGTTGTCATTTGACGAACAAGCAGATGAATTCTGACCCGAACTCAACTGTGGTGAACTATCTCTACTTATGGTACTGAGCGAACGAACATCAGAGTTATACGGTGACAGGTAACTGCATCGAGGAGAAGAAATGTCAGTTTCACTCTCAATAAAATCATTACATGGAGACGGCATCGGTGTTACATCAGGGACCAAATGTGAAGTATTAAAATTATCTTTAATTGGTTTAGCACGTAGTTCAGAATCTAAACTTTTATCAAGATCTTCATGGGGCATTGATGTCGTAGCATTCGGTAAACTTAAATCGAACAATGTACCACTGTCATTAACACTCAGCAATACCTCTTGTTCGATTGAATCTTTGGGGTATTTCCCTTTAATAAGGTTTTTGCTAGGCGTGGCTGTCGAAGTAGATGGTAAAATAAAATCTGAACTAAGTAGATCTGTAAATATTTGGCGTTACTTTATGATCTCTTGGTTCTTCAAGATCGGGACCTTTTTTGAAGGATTTCGTTCAGCATAGAAGACGAAAGACACGGTAGAGTTAAATCCATACTAGTATTTGTAATATTTGGTATTACTTCCCGTAATTCTGAAAAAAAAAGGAAAGTTTTTGTTAGTATAATATTATACATTTCAAGTATATACTCATAAATTGAAATATTGGCTCTATGTAGTCAGTTTCAAAAATACATTATATCGTATCTTAAATTTTGAACAAAGCATACAGTTGTATGTCGTAATTACGACCTTATGAACGGATATTTTTTAATATTAAAGCGGCGCATAGTGTCGTAAGTACGAGTTACGACCCAAATTTAAAAAATATATTTATGGTATAAAGTCGTACCTACGACTCTTTCTTACGCATATGGTCGTAACTCAGAAGTTACGACGATTTGCGAGGTGCATAATAAAATTTTAAACTTACAAATTAAATAAGCAATAATAAGTGTTAATCTACTTGCACTTTTATTGTATAACAAAGATGACATAATGAATCTATATCAGTTAATATCATTGTGATAAAACTTACCAGTCAAAGATATTTCATCACCAGTAATTTGTCCTCCTCCAGCCGATGATGTATTTAACGCCAATTCTAACAATTTTTTACACCGTCTACCACTCGGTTTAAATATAATAAAGATTACAAACAGATATTATAACAACATGAAATGGAAATGCTTTTTTTCAATTAAATAAGTACGTTGTTTCAAACCGACTTCGTTCCAGAGAATACGACGTCGCAACTCTGCTGGATTAGCCAGAGCGCGGTCCAATAGAGCGGCGCAAATCGTCGAATGTAGTGGCGCGACGATTTGCATGGGAGACTTGAAATGATACGACTATTAGCGATTACCTAATTCGGTATTTAATCAATATTATTGAAATCTGATTTATGGAAGTTATTGTTTAAATTAATTTAAGTATAATAGGCATAAAATCGAATTTTACCTAAAAAAAGTGTTACGACCGTTTGCGTTGGAGGTATCGATATGTGTTCCTCTTTAGTCCACATACTAAGAGCATCCAATTTATTTAAGCGGTGGTAGCTCAATGGTAACACGCGCCTCTTAACCGAGGAGTGCGGGTTCAAACCCAGGCACGTACATCTGGATTTTTCAAATCTATGTACGTATTTATTATACCACTAGCTCGACGGTTAGGGATCGTGATGAAACCTGCAAATTCAAACAACTTTGGATTTGTAACCATGATCCAAAAATTTTGTTGTTCCTAAGATAGGTATCTTAGGGTTACGAAGGTCAGATCGGCAGTCGCTTCAATGTAATTACCAGACTCGCTAAATCCTGGATCATGGTCTAAGTGGACCCCGTCTAATTATGGGACATAACGCTAGGAAGATGATGAATTGGTCTTTAGTAGTAGGTATCAAAGCAATTTAAAAAAAATCCTTTCATTCGTAGCACTTAGGTCAAATCAAAATTTTAATTTCCAGTTAATCCCGAATATTTGCATTTAGAAATATTACTTACTCAATGTCCAATTAAAATACAGTCAAACAGAAAATGCGTTCCATAACAAGGACTATATGAATTTAAGCCCAGTATCGAATTTGTTCTTTGTTGGTATTTTATTTCACTTTTTTAAAACAATATTTGTTTTTGTGTGACTTTTAATTCACAATTTATTATCTTCTAGACTATACTTACCTATAGCCAACTAAATCATTCAGTAAACAAATAGACTGGGTATCCATGTAAGTTGCCGAAGCAGAAATCACATACCTTTTATATGTTTACCCAGGGCAATGCGTTACGCCCCGTCCCGCTGAGCCCGGGAGAGAAATCACATACCTGCATTATGTGATATTATGTGCAGGTCTCTTATATAAGAAATTAAGTAATGTCTTTATGAGTTAACTCTTGTTCTGAGGCTCTTTGTGATGAGATAATTATAAAATGTTTATTCTATTTCGCACGCCTTCACGTAAGGTAACTTCATTAGATGTGTAGTGATGCATATAATTCCTTAACTTTCAGCGTACACCTGTTCGGTTTCCGCTATACATAATCTACATATTAACATGTGTAATGTATTATGTTAATTCCGCGGCGCCAACACGTTACATTGTTGATCTAACTTGTAAGGTTCCTGTCGGAGGATTACAAAGATAGTCATCATCATATTCCTGGAGTTATGTCCCGCTTAGTCGGTGTCCGCTTAGACCACGATCCAGGATTTAGCGAGTCTGGTTATTACCATACACTCGCTACATTGAAGCAACTTTTGTAACCCTTACATATAGAAACTACTCAAATTGGATCATGGAGACACATCCATAGTAATAAGGGTTTTCATAAATACAAAAACCCCCAGATGGCACGAGGGAGTCTCGTAGTCTTATCACTGTTACTATTAGTTCTTTGTTGACAGCATGTCAGTTTGTTCTGAAAACTTACCAATGAGGAGGGTGACAAGACCGTACGTCACAGTAACGCCATCTATCTGATGTTTTAATCCAAAAAACCCTCATTGGAATGCGCAGGTTTTATTACGATTTTTTTCCTCCAAAGCTGGTATAAATACGTACATATTTTAAAAAGTTCAGAGGCACGTGGCTGATTTTGAACCTGTACCCTTGGATGATTCCATGTTCTGACTATAAATAATAATAATATAAATATTACAGTATTTCATAACAAACCATCTCCCAGTACTTAGCCGCTTTGCTGTCGCTCAAGGCTTCTAATCCGGATCTTAAACCACCAACGCTCGTCTCCGGAACTTAGAGCAGATTCGCCAAACTTCCTAAAGCAAAGGGCGAGTTTAAAACGGCTGTTTCGCACGGCGATATCTGAATCCCCAGCCGAGCAATCGCTTGACAAAGGTCCGACCCCAAACAGATTGGGACCGCAAAAACTGTCCGAATTACTTATATGTCCCGGCAGCGAGACTTAATTAGAGAAATTAGTTGCGGTTTGTACCGTTGTATGCTTCGAGGGATGGGACAGGATTATCCGAAGATAAAGAGAATGGGTATTGTTATGTAGCCGCTGTACTAGTGTTTGTAAGGCGGTAGTTAGTGCTGTGAAACATTAGTTAGGAGTCTCTTTTACAAGACACAATTTTCCCTAATCCTGACTGTGGCGCACCCGCTACAAGATAGTCAAGATTATAGCTCCAATAATATGTAAACAGATGACGTCGATCAAACATGCTGAAACGTCATACAATCCTGCATCGCACTGACGAATTTATTCTCGTATATATAAATTAAACTTCATCTGTTACATACACAAACAAATATTATGTTGTGCTCTATATTTCTTACTTTTCATTCATTCTCTAAAAATCATTGTTTTAATACCCCGAAGCAAAGCGCGGGCTTATACGTCACCTCAAAATATCACAATGCTAACTCACTTTATTAATCTCACTAACTCGTTTAGAACGTTTCTTTGTATAATGAAACTGTTAATATGAGTTTGAAATTACTAATTCCGTTTCGTGGAGCGCAAATGGCTCCCATTTGTGTCAGTCTCGCTGATCGTAAAAAGTTAGATGACAGAGTTCAGAATCTTCTCCTTATAAAAAATGTACGTGGAGGCGGATTAAAGTGCCTGAGGAAGAATTAAGTTCGCCAATGTCATGCTGTAACTTGCATTATTCATTTTAAAGTGTATAAAGAACTGTGACTTAAAGAAGTTTGTGGTCTACCTACTTCATCTTTTAATGAGCTATTGAACGGACTGAACCAATGACTGACCCGTTGGTCGAGTGGTCAGAGACCCTGGCCACGATACCAAGGGTCGCGGTTTCGAATCCCGATAGGGGCAAATATTTCGTGTAATGAACATGGATATTTGTACTCGAGTCATGGATGTTTATAAACGTATTTAAGTATGTCTATCCGTTCATCTAGTATCCATAGCACAAGCTTATAAGCTTAGTTTGGGACTAGGGAATTGGTGTGTCAGTCTGAAGAATTTATTATTTATTATTATGGTATCTATGTTGGTATGTAACTTGAAAAGAGTGTGACAGTTGTGTTTGTTGCGTAGCATGTCGTAAAAGACGACTAATAGTATATCAAGTATTTGGTTTGTAATTGTATAGGCGATAAGCAAGTCATTCGCATAAAAAATAATTTAACTTATTTAAATTTTTAAATTGATAGCAAATTAAATAAAAAAAAATCCGCACTTTTTACTGTATAATAACTTTTATTAAAACCGCCATTCAATTTCGGAACTAGCGTCCGTTGAACAAACTAAGCTACCGAAAATATTCACCGAGCGCTCCTCAACCCTATTCACCATATTTCACGGGAGTATTATGCTTGAATCTCATTACCAGCCAATGAAACGCAGCCTCCAGATCTCAGCATAAACTTCGGTGTACAGTCGGCTTTAGAAAACAGTTCAAATATTAGCTAACACATTTTTTTTTGTTCTGTTGCAGTATTTAAGGGGATTTAAAAATATCTTACTAATATTATAAACGCGAAAGTTTGTATGGATGGATATGTTAATGTTTGTTACTATTTAAGGCAGTAAGTACTGAATGGATTTTAATGAAACTTTACAATAGTTTAAATATTAAAATAACACATAGCTATGTTTCATCGATGTAATAATATCGAGCCACGCCGCGGGCACAAGCTGGTATACAATAATGTGCATGAGGCATCATCAAAGACGTCTGAGCAAGTTTCGCGCCATTTCTCTTCACTCTGGAAGAGTAGGTTAACATAACAATGACAGGAAATATTCTAATATTGCACATAAGCATGTAAACTACCGTATACTGTACTGTACTGCTAATTTGAGAGTTGCGTTATCAAGGACCGTTGTGAAAGTCGACCTTTACTAAAAGCAGGTGTAATCATTTTTGTTTTATGGCTCTTTTGTGACCGCTGTTACTGAAGTATTGGTCATTTTTATGCAGTTTATTGCAGTGAATGCCATCTGATCTTAATCAGCTTTAGATAGACCAAACAATTATCACATCATAATCATTTAAAGATGCAGGTTTCCCGACGGCAATTCTTGCTAGCGCCCATCAAGTGGTATAAATAGTACCTGCTGTTAATGAAACACGCATGTATATGCATATTCTAACCATCAGAAGCTCTCACCTTTCTTCAATTTGTGCTATTAATAGATTATTAAAGATTATTTTGTTAAATCTCTGCATTTGTTTTTTCAAAGACCGGAAGCGCTTTTCCCCACCGGAGTGTACCTCTCACAATAATGCTCTCATGGCGACGTTTTGACGCAAGAGAGCGTCACGACCGAATGATTTATTCGGGATACCGTATTTTCGATGTGAAATAAAAATTATTCGCACGAGACGGAACTAGAGGGGATGGAAATGACATTCGTTTTTATTGTAGCGGCGAACGTTTCATGTTGTGTGGAGTGCTTTTAAAATATAGTGCGCGATCTCACGTGGAAGTGTCGAATGTGTTTGAGTGTTATGAGCTATTTTGAGCAAGAGTAAATAAACATATTTGTTTGTGAACTTTTTAACCTTTTTATCTATCAGTGTTTTATGTTCTTGAAAATATATTTTTGAACCGCTTGCCAGTTTCCGATTCAGTACTAAAAAAGGCATAATTTTGTTCGTATTGATGAAATATCATAGTTTCATCAAGCTGGTTTTATAGTTAGGGATATCTAAAAAGGGCATGATTTTTTTTAATTCTTAATTTAAATATTTCGAATTGATTTTAATAATTTCAGCTTATAAAAAACATTCAAGAACTGATGTCATTTCTTTTAAACTTACATACAAATTATATTTAATTTGTGTCTAAGTTTAGAAATGTTTATATTTTCATGATTTCCATTCAGTTTACTTTCCGTAGTATCATCAAAACATCATCGACTACAAAACAAGTTCACTGTCACTCGTGGCATCAAAGTGATTTGTTTTAATGGTTTTGTATCTACAACTTTTATAATTGTGTTATAGTTGTTTAATATACAGTTCAGTGAGACATGTGTCTGGTTTCTCAAAACAACAGTTTTAGACTCTAAAGCAAAGTGCTTACACTGCACGAGAGCGATTAGCTTAAATAATTTAGTCTTCATCACATCGCGCACCATAATTTAAATTCTGTAAAGTATTAAAATTATGCTAAAATTATAAGCCATATGGGATTTAAGTTATAACACAAAATGCATTGTATAATTGGATTGTAATTAGGTCTTCATCCATCACAAGACACAACATAATTTAAATTCAGTATGCTAAATTCTTAAATAATAAGCAATGGAAATTAAGTTATGACGCTAAATGCATTGTACAAATTGATTTATAATTTAACAAATAATTTTTTAATACCACCCGTCCTAATTAACGTCATTGGGAAGCTGACACCATATTTAAAAAGTGACAAGGCGATATTTAAGTAGGCAATTCATTGTTTTTAATGACTGGAACACGAACTCACTCAGGAAAAGTAGCTGGTTGCTTATTTAAATTGTATATTCGTCCTCAGCATCAATCATGGTAAAACACTTACCTGTAACAAAAACACAGAAAATAATTAGTTAATTTAAACGACATCTCACGTGCGTTGACCCACACTAGCATGGATTTTACATAAAATTAAAAAAAAAAGAAGTTTTCTTGTAAAATTTGATCACATCTAGTAATAAATCGTATTAAAGCGGAATAGCTACGGTCGCTGGAAACAAGCGCATTGCCTTGTTACGCAAACGCCCCGGGCTACAGTTGGCAGTATCCGTTGTGTTGCTGTTGTATTATCTGCAGTAGCGATTTAGGGCACGCATCGTGTTACTTTCAAAATAGCAATAATCCTTAGTCGGAATTAGCGGTTATCGACTACCATGGGACTGTGAGAATAAAGTTAAATGAAAAGATTTTTTTCCACATCTAGTAATAAATCGAATCGAAGCGGAATAGCTACGGTCGCTGGAAACCAGCGTGTTGCCTTGTTACGCAAACGCCCCGGGCTACAGTTGGCAGTATCCGTTGTGTTGTATCTCTGCAGTAGCGATTTAGGGTACGCATCGTGTTACTTCCAAAATAGCAATAATCGTTAGTCGGGATTAGCGGTTATCAACAGTCCCACTGTGAGAATAAAGTTAAATAAAAAGATTTTTTTTTCCACATCAAGTAATAAATCGTATCGAAGCGGAATAGCTACGGTCGCTGGAAACAAGCGCGTTGCCTTGTTACGCAAACGCCCCGGGCTACAGTTGGCAGTATCTGTTGTGTTGTATCTCTGCAGTAGCGATTTAGGGTACGCATCGTGTTACTTCCAAAATAGCAATAATCGTTAGTCGGGATTAGCGGTTATCGACAGTCCCACTGTGAGAATAAAGTTAAATAAAAAGATTTTTTTTTCCACATCAAGTAATAAATCGTATCGAAGCGGAATAGCTACGGTCGCTGGAAACAAGCGCGTTGCCTTGTTACGCAAACGCCCCGGGCTACAGTTGGCAGTATCCGTTGTGTTGCTGTTGTATTATCTGCAGTAGCGATTTAGGGTACGGGTTGTGTCACGTCCAAAATAGCAATAATCGTTAATCGGGATTTGCTACGGTATTTGATAGTTTATAATAATATCTAGTGCTTTGGTGAAAAGGTTAAAACTTTGATAACAAGGGACGTTGGACTGAGCCATCCATAAATTATGATTTTCAGCTACATACTTATAGTGTGGTCGGAGTCCGTGAAATAAAAAAAAAAAATTTAATATAGCCAGTTTCGTTAAATCTTCTATTAAGAAAATGGCACGTTTATTATACAGACTATTAAATTATATTATATATATATATATATATATATAGAGATTTACTGGACTATAATTAGTCCAAGGAACAGGACATGTCGTTAGACAGAAGTGTCAAAATCCCTTTCCCAGTTGAGGTCTAAGTGAGAAACATCATCTTAGATCTAAAAAGCCTTCTCAATAAGTAGTATCAACATAACCAACTATGAGACAAATCATAGTTAGATAGATTTAAGATTTTTTCCCTCGTCGAAAAAATACGCGCTTAGATTTCCAAATTCCAAATTTGCGTGCAGGTTTCGACCTACACTCGTTCAGCTATAACCGCTCCAAGGTAGTCAAAGAGCAAAAAACTCCTTAGAATATATATATGAATAAATATCACACTACATCACATACGTTGATCTGACTCCGAGGTAAGTAGCTTAAGCACTTGTGTTACGGATATCAGAATCAACAGTGGTATAACAAAAATACTATATACTTAAATATTCAATATTAACACCCAGACACAGAACGAACACAAGTATTCATTATACGAATATTGGTCCTGGGTGGGGATCGAACCCACAACTCGTGGCGCATGGGGCAGGGTCACTACTGAATGCGCCATCGAGTCAATAGATAGGGTCAGGTAAAATGGATAATTATAAATATACAGTGACAAGCTAACTTGTCGCTTAGGTAGGTACGTTATCACAAACCCAACACCCAGTTTACCATTACTCGTCTTTTACGACATGATAGGCAAGGGACACAGGTGGTACCTATATTATTTTAAAGACCAATAAATAAATAAATAATAATAAATTTTTCAGACTGACACACCAATTCCCTAGTCCCGAAATAAGCTTATAAGCTTGTGCTATGGAAACTAGGTGAACGGATAGATATACTTAAATACGTTTAAAAACATCCATGACTCGAGTACAAATATTCATGTTCATCACACGTAATATTTGCCCCTAGCGGGATTCTAACCAGCGATCCTCGGTTTCGTGGCCAGGATCTCTGACCACTTGACCAACGGGCCAGTCAATTGCTCTATCTTGTTTAATTGCTCATTTTATCAAAACCAATGGCTCTATCTTTTCAAAGTACGACTTAGTAACTTACTAAGCCGTACTTTGCTCTTAGTCCCAGACCAACATGAGACTAATTCGTATTTTGACCACATCTAGCTTTGCTAAACGTCAGTGGTCAGTAAAATAAGCAGCGCAGACATATTGGCCGCTGCGAAACGGCCGCGGGTCATGCGTTAGCAATACCAGCTTCATCGTTTTGTTTTCCAGAATATCCTCGCGCATTCCGCTGTGAAGCCCGCTTTTATTGTTTGTCAATATGTTAACCCTCGATTGGATTACTCAAAATAAGAGCAGCCATTTTGTGATGTAATGGCATCGTGATGTTGTGATTTTTGATTAGCTTTACTCAAATCTATGGCACGTCTGTTACACGAACACCGGTTTTATCGTGCAATTATTTCCGTACGTATCGCTTTTCCATTCTTCACTTTAAAATATATCGACGCACCGAATTGTATTGTGCAAATATCCAATTTTGTTTCGCGTTACCGAATCAGCTATTTTTCGTAGCTGGAAAGTTAACAATTAACCGGGTAGAAATTTATTACATTGTGTTTTTGGGAACTTTTGGGAACAGGCTTTGTTACTTACTATAAATAAAGGGTATACAATAAAAGCCAAAGGCGATATATATTTTTATGAATATGTAAGGAACATAAAAAATCTGATTTTTTTCGGAAGGAGTTGTAAAAATAATAAAAATCATATCATTAATGCAAAATGTATATGCAGTTGAAATTTTTACAGTCCATTCCGGATTTTCCAATTACGACACAATACCCTTGCCAGTTCATCCCCTCTTTCGAAACAAAATATACAAATCCAAACCCCATTATCATACCTGACCGCAATCCTCTGATTTTTCTAAGATTATCTGCCACCAAACAGACTTCAAACCATTAAAAGCAATGTCCTTTTAGAGAAATAAGCTGTAATCTTCAGAGTGCCCGAAAATTAACATCGCGAGCCAACCTCGGATAACTGAATTAAGTTTAAATTAGTTATGAGAGTTACAGGGCCCTTTCTAGGGTTGCGCTGAACAAATGGAAAAACACAACTATTTCCGAGTAAGAGTTGGCGACCAATAACTGGAGTTAATAAATAAGTAAACAACGAAGATTCCTTCCTGGAAACTTTTGCTTTTTTGAACGTGGCGCGTAAATAAGAATATATTGCATATGCCATATATTCCTGCTAAAATAACCAGGAAGATACAGAAATAACGTCTATTCTTGTTAAAAAAATAAATTATTCATTGAATTACTGTGTTGATAGGACAAAAAATTACAGGAAAATAAAAAGGAACAGAGATGGCACATTGCGAATTGTATTACTTGCCTGATATATTGTAAACGGCTACATTTGGTGTATCAAGTGTTGGGTATGTGATGCACTGCCCACTTGTCACTACTATTTACAATTTTCTTTATAATGCAACGAATTTTATTTTGATAAAAGGTGATTAAATGTGCATGCTGCTATTTTCATTCTGCCTACCCCCTCGTAGAATGTACCCGTGATTAATTATGTTTGGATATGCATAATGCAATTAACATCTTACTATTTTTGGGACATAAGAGCCACCTAACATTTATATTTTCACTTTTGGTTCACAACTGCTGTTCAATATAAAAGAACACAAACCAAAATTAAATGGATATTGCATTTAAATTTGTATTGTTGTTACTGATTAGTACCTAATACAATATATTTGCCTATCTAGCATTCATACGAAAATGTCATTACCAATAGCCAAGTGCCTTCCAAGAATAATTTCAGTCCCAACGTTTTACTTTCGAGCTATCATCTGACGTACATAAGAGAGAGAGCCTGTTAGAACTAGGAACGAACTTGGATTACCAAAGCCTCCGCCAAGCTCCTACATATGTAAATTGATTCGTTAGACAGGCATGAGAATTCATAGACATATATTAAAAGCAAAGCAGCACCAAATCTCTTGTCTCTTCCTAGGCGACTTCGCTATAACCAACATTCTAGATTTAGCGAGGCCGCTTATTTAAGCGACTGCGATTTTTAAACACACTGCGCAAATTATAGTGGATTACTGTTAATGTGCTATCTTAGATGATTCAGCTCTTTGAATACATACATACATAACATCACGCCCATAATCCCCGAAGAGTTACCTAGGCAGAGTCAAAGGAGCAGCAGGCCCCTTTGAATACATTCAGCCAAAAATAAAACTGGGCTGGGTTAGATGGAAAGTTGTGAAAAGTAGTGACAAGTGGCTAGCTTGTCGCGTACACAATCAAATACCAAAAACCCCATATACCATTAGTCGCCTCTTACGACATTCTAGGCAAGAAACACAGTTGGCACATTATTTTTTAGTCCCAGACCAACATGGGGCTCTGAATAATCGTGTGTAAAACGCATTACTTCGCGCTACGGTATGTATAGAATATTAGATACAAAAAAAAACTAAATGTAATTACACGCCGTGTTTATCTGCACTAGCCCTATTGAGCTCAATGCGACTGGAATGCGACTGTAATTCCTTTTGATGGAAGAATTTTCAGTAAAATCCATATATTTGGAGCTGAGTAGTTAAGGTTGATCCGGAATCTCCTACCGTCACCACTTAAGGCAATGCAGGTGTGCCAAGGGATTTAGTGGGTTACCTCGACTACTCCATCTTGGCCAAAGAGGATCTTCCTATACAATGGATCCTGGGAATCCCACAGACTACGTTTCCTTAATGACAGAGGGTAAGTAAACCATTCGCCTTGACAAAAACTTCCTCCCGACATTCCATATCCATTTTAAATACTTATAAATTAAATTGTGATTTTTCCCATCTGCAAATTTTTTATGAGCAACGAAAAATAAATACGGCGAAAGCTATTTAATCGCTTTTGCCAACGATCGATTATAATACAACGTCAGAACGTGACTCGGACTCTGATTGGCACGTAGCTGAAAATAGCGGGATATTGACTGAGTTCGAATACTTGATTCAATTAATCCTTTCTTGGTGTTATAAATGCGAAAGCACTTTGACTCAGTCTTTCACGCCAAAAATTTTATACCTATGAAAGGTTTTTTTCTCAGCATATGCAATATGCTCAAACATATTTCTAATTGACCTATTTTATATCTGCTGATTTTACGCATACATTATGGTTTACAGGAATGACTAGTTAAGTCATTCCTCTTTAATCTTAAAAAAAAATCCCCACTGTCTCACGTCTAAAATTTAAAATTTCCTGTTCTATATTTAAAAAAAAATTAACCAGATGTTCACTTAGTATATTTTCTTTTATTTTAATAAGCGCGTGGTCATCCAGCTAATCAATACCCAATTCAAACACCAAGTGATAAATTATAATACACAATGTCTAAATAAATAAATATTAGACTACATTACATTTATTGATCTGACTCCAAGGTAATAAGCTTGAGCACTTGTGTTACGGATATCAGAATCAACAGTGGTATTACAAATATATACTTAAATATTAATTTTAACACCCAGACACATAACAAACACAAGTATTCATCAAACAAATGTTTGTACTGTGTGGGGATCGAACTCACAATTCTGGGCGCATGGGGCAGTGTCATTACCCAATGCGTCATCGAGTCAGTCATTTATGTTTTTTTGTATTTATATATTAAGTCTCACTGACAAGACTGACATTAAGCATTTACAGTAGTTGATATATATGTAACATACATAATATTATATAGTAAATTACATAACCGTTGTTTAAACAATGCTTGAAGATACGAATGAATAGCTGAACGCACATCTACATTACCCAGTTATTAAGTCACAAACGAAGCTAATAAGCCGAAAATAATCTGCATCACAACCCTCCCGCGTTAATTATGTGTCGAGTATATTTTTACGAAACCATTCACATGAAGAGTGACTCGCTCTTGGATTTTTTCAGTAGATTACCCCGGAGGCGTGGCGTGTTGGCGCTTATCAGAGCCTCCTTAATCCTCTTTGTTACTGCTGTTTTTGAATTTCGTCGTGAGATAACGAAAGAAGCCCTCCAAATTGGGGAGCAATAAGAAAGACGGATGTTTTGTTTTAATTTTAACTGTATTTTATTACGTGGAGATTACTTTAATTGTATTTTAAATACATTTTAAATATCAGACAACGTCAACTGTCCTGTCAGGGGCATTCGGTCATGCCTTTATAGAATTTTATCAATTTTGATTTATACTTAATAAATTCAAATTATGTTTTATATCAAAATTCTACTACAGGTAACAGGTACTTATGTACTTATAAATCAAATCAAAAATTTCAAAAATCAAAATTGTACTTTATTTGCTTACAAAAATATATTGACAGTTCCATTTAAAAAGTGGTGGGGATCTTCTTTTAAGTTTAAAGAAACCTGTATTAGGAGAGTCCCGCTCTCTCGTTCGATTCATATGAATATAAACAAATATACTGTGATAACCTTATGCATATAAACTTTTAAATTTAATTTAAAATATAATGAGATGAGATGAAAAATGAGTAAAAATGGAATGAAAGTATGTGTGTGTGTGTGTGTGTGTGTGTGTGTGTGTGTGTGTGTGTGTGTGTGTGTTTGTGTGTGTGTGTAATGCCTAAAATATGTGTTTGTTCATTTATTTATTGATTATTTTTATTATTAATTTATATGTTTTCAGTATTATCGCATAAGTGTACGATACGCACGACGATAAAACAAGATGCTCGAAAATACTGTTAACTAATCGAAATTCAAATGCATTATCGTGTCAACAAACTTAAAATTACGTAATCTTGTTACGACTTGAGATTTCACAGAAGAAATAGATACACATTGATTAAATTGAACATGTACGCTCAAGATCTCACTGGGTGTTCCGCCTTGGAATCACAATTATTACCCAAATAAAACTAATATTGCGTTATAATATACCAATAAATTAATAGTCTATAATTAAACCAGAACTGTAATATGACCCACCGCAGATAACATCTGATCTTAATTGTTGGTTGGTGCATGGAAATACACGGGCTTATAACATGCGCGTGATTCGAAGAATAGAGAAAAACGTTAACCTTCATAAATAGGCAATTATGGACGTTAAAACAGTGTACCTAGTAAGTAAGTACGCAAAAACGACTATTAAAAAAAGTCACTTATAGGAAAATCTATGTTTTTAATTTATTTTATTCATAATTATTTATAATATGGCATTATTTTATTCATCATTATTTATAATATGGCATTATTTTATTCAAAAAGAGATTTCTTTTATAAATTCATATTATTTCATTATTTGACAAATAGCACTAATAAATAACTCTAACATTATTATATTTACAAGTAATGTCAATCAGTCTAAGCGCTGAAATAATATAAGACTTAATTATTGATGGTATTGTACATTTGTATAAAATATGTATTAAGTCCAGAATAAATATTTATCGTTGTATTAGTACAACAATAAATATTTATTTAGAACATATGTTTAGACATAAATGTTCTCTACGTATACAATCTAACTCAATATTTAGTTTAGTCTATCTATTCGTATGTACTATTAATACTTATTTATATGACCCATTCCCACCGCGGCCGGTCCAAATACAGTCCCTTGTGTTACACCCGGGTCCGACGCGTTTCGGCCCCACTAGATTAGGATCGGCACTTAATCGGATGCAATACACAAATTATACTGAGCTGGAGTATTACGAACGGTTGTTGTTGTAAAAACATTGATTTTATCGATAGCTTCTGTTTGTATAGATTTATAATAAAACGAACAAACATTAATACCAAGATGTAAATGGTGAGTCTAGGTCAATTTAAAACATATTGAAGACAGATTTTAAGCTACCGTAGAATATCATGGTAGAAGGTTAAGTGCCATTCGTACAGCTAAGACAAATGTATTGATGCTTTGTGACTGGGAATTAAAATCTAACAAACTGCTTTAACTTGTGGATTTGAGTGCTTGAATAAATGTAACATAGTTTTATATAGATTTTTCTTTTAGGATATCAAGAAAACTAAGAGCAACAGTAACCCATAGGATAATGATTCGAGCATCATATGTGAGTGTTGTTGGTTCAAGCGTAAGATCGTCACCATCTTACTCCCGTTAAGTCCTGTCTAGATAAGTCCGTTAGGAACGAGATTCTGGATTTATCGAGTTTGGTTATTACATTAGAGTAACCACTTTATGATCTGCGTAACCTGAAGATAAGTGAACCAGTGAAGTTGGGTCATGTTATTCATCTATAATTTTATTGTTTCAATGAGCAGGTTTCCTTATTACGGAGTTAATGATATAGATCTGTTCATTAGTTTTTAGGATATAGACTCAGATTAGTACCAAAGCATCAAAGACAAAGAAGTTTCAAAACAAACTCCAATAACAATTTTACTTCAAAACTCCGAACCCAACAATCTCAATCGTATTTAGTACAGCTAGATCGCCCGACGTGTTTCCAATTGAACTCCATTCTCCTCCGAATTATCTTAAACCGATTTCAAATACCTTTATCCAATTTATACGTTGCTGAAACCAGCAGTAAATTCTTATTTATTGGCATATCTCGCTCTATATTGGTCTGATGTTTTCAGCTTACCCTCTTCGCATGATCTTGCCTCAATTTATTGCCTTATATTTGTTTGACTTGTATTTTTTGTTGTGGTTGTAAGGCGTATATTGCAGTTGCACATAAAATGCTTTGCATTTTTTAAGCCATTGCTTTAGAAAATTTTGAATTTGAAAAAGATAAAGGTCGAAAAATCTTCATTGATTAAACATTTGCTATTATCATTTGCAATTATAATTTTGTTACACACTTGAGTGTGTCCCGATTATATAAGAAGCATATATGTAATATTTAATAACATTAAATGTTGAGGGAATCATTAATTTTTGTATGTCGTCTTTTTAGCGTAGTAAGTCACAAACTGGGCTGACACAGAGTTGCTTACAGTACATAGCAACAGCTATTCCGTAGAAGCCATAGATAAAATCGTGAAGTTTTAATGGTATAAACTGCCCATCACTATCTTAGGTCTTCCGCTGTATCAAGAGCCCTGGAAGTCCTACACACCCTCTGACTAGCACTGAAAGAGATGGTGCAAAACGCATACCCTCGAGTCAAGAAAACAGCGGTCTTTCTTATGATATTTCATGGTAGCGTTACTTAAAGCAATCCAATTTTTTAAGGATACTCCTAAATCCAGCTACACCCAGCAAAACCATCGCCCGTAACTCGTACAAAAGAGATTTGGTCAGTCCCGAAGTCGGATTTCTCAATCGACAACCGGTCAACAAGATTAAGATTGAGTACGTAATCCGATTTATATGTAAAACGTGCACATAAGGAGATTTCATAAATTCGATATTGGCTGGGCTGCCGCGTGCGGGTATACCTTTTATCAAGAAATTACTCTGTCTATATTGACCGACTACGTAAACACAAACACGGTTGTTGTTTAAACATTACGGACGTTAACACGATAATCAGTTTAACTAAAATTTTGTTGGAATTTAATGTAACGAAAAATCGATTTTTGGAACATTATTATCGAAGTTAAAAGTAAGTAGTATATTCCTTATGTAAAAAGGCTCTTAAGTCAAACTGATGAAAATAAATAAGAATTCTTCTTCTGCAACTACAAATATTATTCCTACCGCCAGAAAGTATATTTGTTCTTTTTATAGTCAGGGTTTACTTTGACCTGGATATAGCAAGTCTGGTTATTAGACTGTAGTTACTGACCCCTTTCCAGCATTGCCTTTAGTCACAGTAACCATATAAATATTTATAGTTACAAGAATGTGCAAGTTTCCTTAATTTTTTTTTCCTTTTCGCCAATCTATGCCCAACCTTAATCTAATAGGTAGTATCATCATCTTCCTAGCGTTATGTCCCGTGCTTAGACGGGGTCCGCTTAGACCATGATCCAGAATTTAGCGAGTCTGGTAATTACATTGAAGCGACTGCCGATCTGACCTTCGTAACCCTAAGATAGGGGAACCAGACAATTATTGGATCATGATTACAAATCCAAAGTTGTTTTAATTTGCAGGTTTCATCACGATGTTTTCCCTCACCGCCGAGCTAGTGGTATAAATACGTACATAGATTTGAAAAATCCAGAGGTACGTGCCCGGGTTTGAACCCGCACTCCTCGGTTAAGAGGCGCGAGTCCTTACCATTGAGCTACCACCGCTCTCTGGAAGGGCATAGGCAGGCTTATTAGGTTAAGCCCTTCTCATATCAGCACCTACAAAAATAGACTCGAAATCACATACAATCACGGACACCAAATTCTCACCACGAGTGTTTTTATCGTTCTTGGCACAAACCCTAAAAAGGGATCTCTCGCAAACAGTCCTACATCCTTATTCTTTATTAACTTTACAAGGCCGTCCCTGTTGTCTTAAATTCAAATGCTCACAATATCGACGGTGCACCTGCCGGCGTCCTCGTAAAACTATCGTCTTTACTGCCGCGCTCACTTTTTACGGGAGCTCCGATGATATGAATAGTAATATTCGTAAGGCATTCCGCTCGATATTGGAGCCGGCTATGATTTAATATTGCTCTGTAGGGTACTTTTCACGTTTGTGTCAGACGGGAGTGAACGGTGCTGGCTTTTAGACGAGTGAGTGAAGTGAGTAGCTGTAGTAACCTCTTAAGGTAGTTTTTTTTCCAGTTTCTTTTCTTGTTTTTTTTCAATGCCTTAAATTTAGACCAAACGTAGACCAAACTAAAAAAGAAGGTTATACATCTAGATTACCTATTTCTCCACCAAGCTGGAACAAAATCTGTTGTCAGATTTTTAATAATCCAGAGAAACGTGTTTGTTTTCAAACAAGTACGTTAGAATGAAACGTTGCACTTATCCCACTTACGTGTTCAAATACTACCACTTAAGTTAGTTATATAATACTGGCTTCTGTCCGTGGCTTTGCTCGCGTGGTACATCGATGAAACCTAGATTGTGATTTTTTTTTATTTTCTTTTTTGCACATACTTTATTCACACATACTTTCGCGCTTATAATATTAGTAGAATTTATCGTTTTATCGGGCTATGATTAGTATCATCCATGATACCGAGAAGAAACCGGCAAGAAACTCGGTAGTTACTCTTTTCAACAACATATTTTACAAGAGTGTATAGATCATATTTGCATCTGAACCATGTCATAAAGTCGGCTTGTTAGACACCAAAATATAAAATAACGGTGTTTACAAAATTTAAGCATAAATTAATTAATTCTGATTTTAAAACAGTAATTTACTGCTGAAAATATAATATATATACATCCCAAAGTATGAAAAGTATCATTACAAATGACAGTACATAAATAAATAAAAAATCGTCAACTTGACAATTCCAAACTTAGCTTGTTATAATAATAAAAAAAATCACACAATCGATTTCTGGTTGGATTGCACTGATTTTCCAAATTTGTAAGCGGGTTTTCTATCCAGTTACCTACATCTAGACGATCGGTTCCCATGAAATCTTTTTTTAGTGTGGCCAGTATGAAAAAAGACTACAAAATCAGCCAGCTCACATAAAATAGTGGCTTACCTTATTGCAAAGGTATCTTATAAACTGGGGAAGTCTTATAACCTCAGTCTCCAGAGATTTTAGCTATAAAATGTTGGGCGGACCCCGTACAAATAAAACCTGGTTATACGTTTACCTTCCCCTATTCCAGGGCTCTAGCGAAACGAGTTTCATGTAGTACATGATTGTTTTATGAATATTTGAGAGTGGATAGGTCACGAGTTCTTTCAGCGTATTTTGTTATTTTGTTCATAAGTATGTACTTATTATACTTATGTTTGTAGGCGTTCTACTTGAGGAACTTCTTGAACTATTTTTATGATTGAGATAAAATTATAGATACAAAAAAAAACATTTCTTTTTATCTCTGCAATAGATTAGTTATAAACGAGCTTATTTATTAGCTTTTAGATTATTACACTAAATTTATCTATTGTTTGTGCAGGGTTTGCATTGTTGGTGATAGCTTTTATTTGTAACACAGGAAAGCACCGAATAATTAGGGGTTTTAAAAAAATTAAAATCTGCTAGGTGCCACGCAGGAGTCTCGTGGTCACAGTCACTATTGGCTCATTGTTGACAGGATGTCAGTTTGGTCTGACAACTAACCAATGAGGAAGGTGACACGACCACAAGTCACAGTGACGCCATCTTTTGGATGTTTTAATAATAAAAACCCTCATTGCGCCAACCCAGTTAATTGCACCAGATGTATTAACACACTTTTTCGAAATTAAATTAAATTATTAAATTAAATTCGCCAGGCTGACACACCAATTCCCTAGTTCCATACTAAGCATATGCTTGTGCTATGGATACTAGGTGAACGGATAGACATACTTAAATACGTTTATAAACGTCCATGACTTGAGTACAAATGTCCATGTTCATCACACGAAACATTTGCCCCTAGCGGGATTCGAACCCGCGACCCTCGGTTTTGTGGCCAGGGTTTCTGACCACTCGACCAACGGGCCTGTCATTATATAATGTAATAAAAACCCTCATTGCGCCAACCCAGTTTATTGCACCAGATGTATTAACTCACATTCTCGAAATGTGTTCTCGCAGAGCATTGAGCAAACATATTTTGAGTTTCGCGATTTTCTAGCTAGCCCAGATCGATTTTATTCTTGTCTAAAAAGGTTCAAAGTGTTACCTTATTAGGCTTTTATTAACTTCCTGGTTATAAGGAGCTTTCTGGTCTCCATCAAGTTACCCCTTCTGGGATTACACAAGCGGACCGCTTGTGACCACGATCGTTGCAACACGGCTTAAACGTCAAGCGGTAAGTACTCATGTACTACATAATGCATATCGCGTTAAGCCCCGTTAGTATGGTTTCTAGTTATAATACAACGTGAAATTTTAAAATCATATATTACAAACCCTTCTGAAATTGCAAGCATAAGTATTGTTTCCGGCCAAGTATAAGTTCCTTAATTACACGATCAGCTTCCGCTATTTCCTGGTACATTTCCAAATTAACACATTCTGTATCACAACTAATATTGCATCTGACGGCCGATGTTTAAACATGAATAAACTGAATTCGGCAGCTGCCTGCGATCTTACTGGCTCAATTAGATTTTGAACTGAGTTAGAGCTCATAGCTCGTGTTATCTACACGAGCTATTGGTGAGCTCTATGCGACCTTAATGTGGTTGATTAAAGTACAATTTAATATGCTGGAGTAATGAATTATAATAGCTAACTAAGCTCCTCTGGATTGTGATTGTTTATTCAACATTCAAGGTGCCTGTTTAACTTTTGAGCTGTTATAAGAAGTCAGCTGTATTTTCATTCGTATACTGTAATAATATGCTTAATACTATAAAAGAAAATAAAAAGTATTTCATAATAACCGATTTCTGTATCATTTCAATCGACCTTCATGTCAATTAGCTAGAGGAACTAGACAAATTCAATTAAGTCACATGCATATTTAAATTATGAACGTGCAGGTTTCTTAATGTTGATGATGTTGCCCAGGTTTCGAGAAAAAAAAAAGAAGGTTTCGAACCAGAATCCCTCGCAATTAAAACACGCCTACTTACCATTGAGATACTACTCTCTACTACTACTACTACTACTACTCTTAACAACAACTCCACTTAATTAGATCAATCAGAATCGACTAATCACAGCGTCAAATTAGACGAGTGCAGAGTTAAGGAATGTTCAACTCAGGGACGGGCAGCAACAGAGTTTGCGGATTGTCTCTCGGGAAAAGCAAACATTTATACTGCACAGTGTGTTTCTTTGGGCCTACATGTTTGACGACATTGTTTTTACTACTATTGTGATAAGCTCGTCCGTACAATGTGCCTATAAAGATGAACTAAAATAGAAAGTATGGTTTTTTACTCCATTAAACTATAATAACATGAAAACGACTGCCATCTGACCTTTGAGACTCGACCTAGGGGAATCAGACAAATTCGCTCATAATGACACATCCATTATTGACTGCCTCGATGGTGCATTCGGTAGTGACCCTGCCCCATTCGCCAAGAGTTGTGTGTGGTTTCGATCCCCACCAAGGATAGGCAATCGTGTGATGAATGCTTGCGTTTGTTCTGTGTCTGGGTGTTAATATCCAATATTTAAGTATATATTTGTAATACCACTGTTGATTCTGATATCCGGAACACAAGTGCTTAAGCTACTTATTTTGGCGTCAGATCAATGTATGTGATGTATTCTGTTATTCATTAAATTTACTCAATGATCCCCTCACCACCGATTAAGTAGGAAATATATTCTAGATTTTAAAATCCAAAGTACATACCTAGCTTTGAACCAGAATTCCTCGCATTTAAAACACGCGTCTTTACCATTGAGCTACCACTCTTTGCCACAACTCCATCCAATTAGATCAATCAGAATCGATCGACTAATCACAACGCCAATTAGACGAGTGCAGAGTTAAGGAATGTTCAACTTGGACGGAAACAGAGTTTGCGAATTGTCTCCCGGGGTAGCAAACGTTTATACTGCACAGTGTGTTTCTTTGGGCCTATATATTCGACGGCGAATTTAAATAGTAGTTTATATTGGTAAACAAGTAGACTGCCTTATATAAAACAGTCTCTTGCAACAAAATGATCATTAGAGATGGGACAATAGCAGTAGGTGTTTGAAATGCAAAATATAAAACTGAAATATCCATTTTTTTACTACTTCCTTATACGACAAATGTTGTCTAAGCTATGGATATTTACATTTTGCGTTAAATTTACTGAAATTCTACAATTCCTACCCAAATCCAAATTTTTTTTTTTTGTAAGATCTTACAATATAAATAAAATAACAGATGAACGAAATCGGCCAATTCGTTATTAAGTTGAGGCGTAACCAAGGTCGTATGGAAATAGGAATTGATTTTTATAGATCACCCTATACCCTTAAAGATGATGAATATCTTACACAGTTGACATCTTGGTATTATTTGTGTAAGAAGTTAACATCTCAATGGCAGTTTTCTGCAATATAAATTTTATCACATCCTGTAGTTTCGCATAATAAGGGCGAAGTTAGTGCCCCGAGCTCCTCCCTCGGGAACGAATCGTCGGGATCCGAGATCAGACCAGCCGTCTTGTCTAAGTGTCCCGGAAACTTTTGCTGGTATGCGGGTGGAAACTTATCGGCCAGTGCGCAAACTGTTAACACATCGAAAGTTGTGCCGAGGTCTTTTTGTTACTTTGATTGTTAAAAATATGTTTTATTGAACACTTGGTTTAAGTGACGAGTTTCACATTCTGCATTACAAAGACTTGTTCAAAAGTATAACTCGATTTTCGGTATTTTGAGTTACGTAAAGAATGCTCAGAGCGGTAAGCTCTAATTTTCTTTGGAAATATATATTATAAATTACCTTAAAAAAGAAGGCCAAGCCAAGAAAATGCTAAAAAAAGGTTTTGAATTCAGTAGTTTATTTATTAATATATATGTATAATTTATCTAAGTTCTAGCGTATCTCTTAAACTACTGATTGAGATATGAACAGGTTTGTTATGTTATAAACAGTCAGGGTAAAAATTGAGAGAACGCTCATCCACAAGTAAATTATCAAAACCAACCTCAGCAAAATGTCAATAAACAGATTTGCTAACCGATTTTAGAATGAAATAAAACCGTGGCACATTTTATAAGCGACTGAACCGAATAATTTTAACCGGCAATTTCAACAATTGTTAATCTAACAGTGATTGTGTATTGAAATCGGAAATGTGGCGTCAAGCGAATATTGACATTGTTTGCAAACAAATTCATTACTTTTGTGCGCTACACTGCGCAAATATTTTTTGTCAAAATCTGCTTTGTCAGTGCAAACATGGCGGATTAAAAATTTATCAATTACCCCCCAACTAACATAATGATTGCGAAAGCTTGAATATTCGAATGTTTGACACTCGATAAAGTTCTAACGGCTGAACGGATTATAAAGTATAAATAAACTAGTCATTGCTAGTGACTTCGCCCGCGTTTGGGTGTTTCGCCTTCGTAATAGCTCAAGAGACTGTACTTTACATTTGTATAAATTTTAAAATGCCTCTATACAAAAAGGACGGACTGCAAACTGGCAACCCTATTTAATATTTAGGGGTTGAATTTCAGAAACTCTTTCTTAGTGCTCATTTACACTGACTAACCTCTGTACAGTATTTCATGGACCTAGAACCAGTGCTTTTGGCTTAGACGTCAATCAACGAGCTTAAATTTATTTTTCGTGTAGTCTAGGATTTAAAAAGCTTTCTTATTTTGTCCCATGTTGGTCTAGGACTTAAAAAGAATGTGTCAACTGTGTTCCTTGCCTAGCATGTCGTAAAAGGCGACTAATGGTATCGCATACCCAAAACCCGATAGGTTTTGGGTATGTGATTGTGTAGGCGACAAGCTAGCCACTTGTCACTACTTTTTTTCGATCTAACCAAGCCCAATTTTGATTTTTGTCTGAATGTGGTTTGAGTCTGCCTACCCCTTTGGGGATTATGGGCATGATGTTTTATCAAAATTATTTACCATCTGTCTAAATGTACTTTTAAGGAGTTTTCGGACTCTACTCGCCTTTTCAGGAAAACGAGCGTGATTGTATAGTACTAACAGCTTGACCTTTCAGCCAGCCTCGTTTATTCAGCTTTATGTATTAATGCGCAAGACATTTTACACAGTCCGTTATTTCCAAACGAAACAATTAATTCGGTAGGCCCGCGGTTTTATTATTATCAAGGCAAATTAGGGCATGAATAGAATATGCGGCTAGCCACAGCCCGCCAGGGAATTGGTTAGATTCGGTGTCTGGGCAGGGTTGGCTATCCTACGTCAGCATATTTTTTTCATTATTACTTAATGTGATACTAGCAGCGCCCCACGGTTTCACCCGCGTATTTCCCGTTCCCGTAAGAATACGTGAGTAAAATAAAGCCTATGTTACTTGCTGATAAAAAAGCTTTCTATTGGTGAAACAATAATTCAAATTGGTTCAGTAGTTTCGGAGCCTATTTGATACAAAAAAATAAACAATGAATTCTTTCCTTTAATATATTAGTATAGATTTGGAAATACATAAATTATAGATAACAACAAATGAATTAATATCTTAATTACAGTAATACTTTAGTGATATGATTATATTTTTATCCATATAAATTTAGAGATAATATGACAATGGCGTTCAGCCATGTTAGAATACTACACACTAACAATCGCAAATAATTTTATTAATTAAAAAATTTAATTTACTGCATATATAACAGACCTTTATTTCTCGCTTATATTCTGAACGGCGTTTAAAGCCATAATATCTTGTTATAAAAAAAGCTCACCAAAAGCAAGCAATATTGACGTTTAATTTATAAAGTTGTATTAAATTAAATAAATTCGTCGTCAAAAAATACTATTATACATCTTTCTTTTTATATTTCATTCATGCTATCATAGTATTTCCCAAAAGAGCTTACAAAAATAAAGCAAACGTTTAGTCGAGTTTTGGCAGCCCTAGCCCAGTCCCTCCCCCGGAAATTGGTCGAATAACAATACGTTACGAATATTATTCATTGCTTCGTATCGGGAATAGATGGGAATAGGCAGAAAGGTCCGGGATAAATAAATGTAGGCCGTTGCACTTTCATGGGGTAGAGCTGGATGGATGTTATATTTCCGGGTAGTTTATTGCATTGTTGCCGATTTCGTCGTAAAGTGCCTCGAAACTTTGTACTTTGGATAAAACATAGTTTTACAACATACCACTCTCGGTGTAATTTTCTGAGAAAATGTAAGGAATCTTGGGCATTCAAATGTAATACTTAATAAATAATTAATAATAATTAATATCCGACTATATCATATTGATCTGACTCCGAGGTAATCAGCTCAAGCACTTGAATTACGGATATCAGGCTCAACAGTGGTATTACAAATAAATACTTAAATATTATATATTAATACTCAGAGACAGAACAAACACAAGTGAATATCACACGAATGTTTATCCTGGGTGGGGATCAAACCCACAACACTGGGAGCATAGGGCAGGATCACTACCGAATGCTCCATCGAGCTAGTCAAAATTCATACTTATGGATGTGTATGATCCAATTGGCCTCCAAGGAGCGGTGGTAGCTCAATGGTAAGGACGCCCGCCTCTTAACCGAGGAGTGCGGGTTCAAACCCGGGCATGTGCCTCTAGATTTTTCAAATATATGTACATATATATACCACTAGTCCGATGGTGAGGGAAAACATCGTGATGAAACCTGGAAATTCAAACAACTTTGAATTTGTAACCATGATCCAAAAATTGTCTGGTTCCCCTATCTTAGGGTTTCGAAGGTCAGATCAGCAGTCGTTTCAATATAATTACCAGACTCGCTAAATCCTGGATCATGGTCTAAGCGGACCACGTCTAAGCACGGCACATAACGCTAGGAAGATGATGATGATGATCCAATTGGCCTGGTTCTCTTATTTGTAGGTTATGTGAGTCAAATTGAAATCAATTGAAACCAATCTCGCTAAATCAGGGAAGATTGAGGATAGAATCAAGACAAAACCTACCTGAGAATGAACAGGACAGGACATATCTAATAGGTATGATGACTGCATTAAAAAAACTATAGGTAATTCTATTTAGTCCGTCAGTTAGATTATACAAAAATACTAGACAAGACACATATTTTTCGCTTTATCAATTTAAGAACAAATCACAAAGATAAAGTTTTGGCATGGCCGGGAGACTTGCGACGTCACTATTTAGTAAAAAAAATTACGAAATCGTGACATCACGCACAACTTGAATGCATTCTATCTTCGTCAATAATAGTTTAACAAATAAATAAAAAAATACTTGCTCAATATTTTCTGTAATCTAACTGACGGACTATTAAATTCTAAACAAAATGTTTTAGTCACCTTGCCTATTAAGGCTAAACACATAGAACGATAGCGTTTTGCGATGCACCTATTCCAATAATACAGGCTGCAATACTAGAAACTACATTACAATTTGAGTTACGACCAATAATTGCGAAGGACAACCGTACAATGTTTGCGCCGGCGCTGTCAGACACGCCTCTTATTGCCAACTCTAACGCTCATATTGTGTTTCAAAAAATAACGTGGCGTAATCTCGTTGTTGTCATCAAAATTGCTTAGCAAAGAACACGACCACAAGCAGTGAAGGCTGTTGCAGACGGATTGCTTTCTGACTGCAAGTTGACTGCAAAGTTGCAGTTGAATTGCAATTTTGATTCAGTTGGCATATCTGCATCGAAACCACGTTTTGATTTTTTGCCAAACCGTCGGTTGTCTTTGGAATGTTGGTATTAATATACCGAAATTCCTAGAAACAGTTATTTGAATTGCAAGAAGACAGTGCAATTTCTTTGCAGTTACGATGTAGTGTCTTCAGGCTGTTCGGACTCAAGACACAATGCTAGCGGTATTCAAACTTCTGTCCAAGCAGCCCGACATCGACAAATGCTCAGTATGAACATGACAGTTGTACTCGAGTCATGGGTAGGTTCACAAACGTATTAAATACAGACAGTACATATTTTTACTGTCTAGTATTCATAGCTCAGACATTAACGATTATACAAATGGTAGCGGTTTAGTCTGTAGAAATTGCTTGCTGTGCTAGAATAGCAAAATTATAATTTATAATTTAGGCCTACAGGGACAATTTTTCTGCAGTCAAGTCGCAATATTGCAGCTAGATAGCATAGTCTGCGGTTGCCCTAAGGTGGCGTGAGCGAAATGCTCGCGCCATTAATGACAAAGTTAATTGGGACCAGGTAAACACAGATAAAACTGGATTGTGTTGTGATGGCGTTTATATTGGCGACTAGATTGTACCTGCGGCTTTGTTCGAGTGAATTTAGTCTATCATATGAAAGTATTAATTCTTTGAAGCCCGTGTTATATGTGTTTTTTTTTGCGTTTCAAAATTTGACAAATCCCTATATGCTCATTATTTTGATTTTTTTCGAATTAAGGAAATACGATATTAAGTTGTTCCCATTCAAATCTTGTGACATATGAAATCTCAAAGATGGGTATTTGAAAAGTCTTTCCCGTCGAAATTAAAATAGGTTATACTTGCTAATTACTTTTCTTTTTTGGGGAAGAACCATAAGAAATGAATGTACGCTATTTCTGTTTTTCTTGACACAGATCAATTTGCACATCAGACGACACAGATATTATCAAAATAAAACAACCGTTACCGATCTGGCAAAAATTTATAAAACGGCATGCTTAGTAGAATACTCTCTTTTAAAAGTATATTCTCGCATTATTTCTATTAAACTTCGATCCAATTACAAACAAAGAAAATGCCGAAGTTTAAGGAAACCAAAACATAACAACAGTCAAGTAAATGAAACCTTAAGATCGGATATCTCGAGTAATGGCAAGGCGTTAGTGAAAATGTTAACCGTTAGAGCGAACGCGGGGTCGAATTGACCAGTTTCTTGATATTTTCTTTCTAACAAAAATACAACCTTTGTTTCATTAACAATAAAAATACTTTTTTTTTGGAATGGAGTTTGGCTTAGCTACACTTAAATTAATCTAGAATTAAATTAACTAAAAGGCGTATAGTACAAAAATAGAAAAACTAGTTGGATATTACTGACAACTATTTTGTCGTTTTGTTAATTATTTCAATTTTGGAAAATTTTAAAAAAATATTATTTTTTACATAGATTTAAAAAAAATCCAAAAAGCACAAGCTCGGGTTTGAACCCGCACCCCTAACAACAGACCTGTCAATATGATAAAAATAAATAATATGTCAAATGATTGGCCTACTAACCAAAAGTATCAACCGGATTTTACTATCGCTCATTTAATGGTATTTCGGACCCCGACCGCGTGATGGTGGAAACATCTGCCCCAACTAGAAAAAGGTTTGACTTTTGAGATCGGATATCTCGGTAATGGCGGCATAGGTCGCTTGAGAAACTTTTTAATTGATCTATTGATAACGAAACCGACTTAGTTCGAAAGTTCTTTATCGGCGACCCTTTTATGTGGCTTATGGTTTAGCTTCTAATTGGGGATCACCTTTTGGGATTAGCATAGAAAAAGGGATTTGCGTTACGGAATGTAAGATAAAAGTTTTAAGGGGCATTATTTTGATGGATTTTCTTTTTTTTTTATATTTTGCAATTTTTAGTTTACGCCTCCAAAATAGTTTTATATGTTAATCGACGTTAATAGCACTATAGATTAACATACAAAACCCTATTTAACTTTACTAGTAACAACTCTGCAAAATTCTAAGTATAAATAATAATAAATCGAAAATTCTAATATGTTAATAACAGCATTTTAGTACAACAACTCTCTAAGGTAAACCACAGACAGATAGATTCACAGACATCGCAGGATAAAAGACAAAGAGGCAAATAACCCTAAAACTGGGGTTTTCAAATTAACTACATCTCGTCGCAATAGAAAAAAAACACAAACAATTTTTTCTTTATATGAAACAAAATTATCTTTACTTTTGTAAGTTTCAAAAAAGCCTTTACAAATCGTCAGCACAAAAGAAAAATTACCGAAGATTCAGAGGGTTAACTTTGCTCAAAATAAATATCTATTAAGATATGGTTCTAGTATTCTTTTGATTGTAAAAACTTGAAGTAATATTGGGTATAATGTACTTAATTTATTCATAAATACAGTTTTAGGTATTCTAAAGCTGGCCAAATATTCTTTTGATATAACTTTAAAGAAAACCTTTTCTTATAGTCAAATGCTCAATTTACCTTTTAAAAATAAGACTCCGTAGAAGCTTTCTAAATATGTTTAAGATTAATGGATAACCAATTCTTTGAAGTCATGACTTAGAAACAGTTTTTATATCTTTTTTGGTGACATTATGAAAACATCTGCAAGTAAACGTCATTTAAACAATAATTTTGAGACAGCGGGATTTTTTTTTTTTTTAAATTTTGTATATTTATTAACTGGCTTAAAGTAAAAACTACACTCGATTTTTCCCAACTGCAATGTTAAGTCCACATTAAAACTTAACATGTCCATTTTGCATATTTCGTGACAACCAACACCTCATTTACTTTATATGGAACAATATTATGTAACATTCCTTTACTTAACTTGTCAAGTAAAGAAATGTTACCTAATGTTACAAAATGTTGACTATTTTTTTCAAATCCAATCCACATTTTATTTATATGTATATACATACATATCATCACGCTGTAATCCCTTAAAGAGTAGGAAGAATCAAAAAGAGCAAACAACCCCCTTAACCATCAGCCAAAAAATAAAACTGGCCTGGGTTAGATGAAAAATTGTGAGTAAGTAGTATTGAGTGGCTAGCTTGTCGCTCGTAGCAAGTAGCTAACAGAATCACACACTCAAAAATCTATATATGACCATTAGTCCCCTTTACGATATTCTACCTTAAAAACACAGTTAGCACATTCTTTTAAAGTTCCAGACCAACATGGAACTCATTTTATCACTAATCCTTAAAAACCTTACCATTCAGCAACTGCAGTGCGGATGCATTCAACGCATTTGTAAACCAAATGCCGCGGCGCATTCGTAGCCAACGGTCACACGCCTTGGACCTCAAACTGCTTACAGCGAAGATCCGCAAAGTTAATTAGGTACGAACAATTTAACTTTAAATGCAGGGGACGGCTGCACTGGTGCAACTAAAATGCTCTAAGTACATTTTGTGAGAGCTAAGCGGGTCTGTGGGATATAGTCTTGTAAATATTTATGCTTTGTATGTGGGACAGTTGTGTTCTTTTTCCCGTATTAATAGCTAGTGGGATAAAGAAATGCGTTTGGATAAAAAGGTACAAAGACTATTTATTTTGGAAACTTACCTCTTGCACTAAGGTGTCTGATTCTACGTATTAGCATAATAAAATGATGAAATGTCCAAATCAAGCGCTCTTAGAGCAACGTAAGTTTGAGAGGTAAGTTTCCAAAATATTAGAAATAGTCGCTATAAATTCTGTCTTCTCCTTCAGGGAATGCGGGCTTCATAGTATGAATAAGTATTTTATTATGAAAACCCATACTTCGTCTTAATAAATATTGCCCTGAGACAATAAACTTTACAAAGAAAGGTAAGGCATTTCGTTCCGTCCACAAAATGTCGGGGCCTGACAATGTGAAGTGACTGCGGATGACCTCGACTCCCCTGGAATCCGAAGATTTTTCCGCGTAATCACAGAATGGCGTGCTTTACGTGAAACAGTAAAATAACAATGTATCAAATTATTACCTGGTCCCATTCGAAATGGGCGAAATAAAATTATGACGCTCCAAGTTTTAACTTGTGTTATATAATTATAATTAGCCTTTTTAACCAACTTGAAAAAAAGAGGAGGTTCTCAATTCGATAGATTTTTTTTAAATGATAATATCGTTGAATTAAAAAGAATAACTATCAAGTTTCTTGCTGATTTATTCTCGGTAGAAGCTACCTTTTAAACCGATTAATACTGAATTTGTTTTGACGATTTATAAGTGCTTTGTTGTAGCCTTTGTTGAAAATCATTTCATTTCATTTCGAATATTGGTGGTATTCTGAACATAATTCATGTGTTATGCCAAATGTTCGATCCAGCAACGTGAAGAAGATGGGTATTATCAAATGAAGTGGATATAAATAAATGTGTTGTGAGAAAATTCTTCTAACTATTGATCTTTAGCATGGAACTCAAACAAATCAAAAATATACTTATGTCCCATGTTGGTCTGGGACTTAAAAAGAATGTGCCAACTGTCTTTCTTGTATATGGGGTTCTGGTTACGTGATTGTGTAGGCAACGGGCTAGCCACTTGTCACTTCTTTTTCGCAATTTTCCATTTAACCCAGCCCAGTTTTGATTTTGGCTAAATATGGTTAAAGGGGCCTGCTGCCTCTTTGACTCGCCTACCCCTTCGGGGATTATGAGTGTGATGCTATGTATTTATGTATGTAAAAATAGGCTTGTGTTATCGATATTAGACAAGATAATATTATGTTCAGTAACGTTTCTTGGACTCTACCTACCTCTACAGAGATTGCAGGCGTGACATAATGTATGTTAATATCTGACTATGTTACTGAATTTGTCAGATCAGCATACTGTAGCAGGCCGTATGTATTTATTACGGACTAACGAGTACATAGCCTGCCCGAGGTACCGAAACGGTAGTCACAAATTCATTCGGATACTCTCAATTCTCGTATAGACGTCAGTTCGCTATCCGACGCGACTCAATACGATGGGTGGAGTGGTTAGTTAGATCAAAAGTAACGAGTGGTCTAAGATTCAAACCTAAGTTGACCTTCACCGAGCTGATAATAGAATGAAACACGTTTTATATTAAATTTAGTATATTAGAAAATATATTAAAAATGGGTTGGTTAAAAAAATCCTGGACTGACTATTTGTAATTATATTTGATTGACTGCCTCGGTGGCGCATTTGGTAGTGACCATGCCCTATGCGCCAAGAGTGGGTTCGATTCCCAACCAGGACAAACTTTCGTGTGATAAATACTTGTGTTTGTTCTGTGTCTGGATGTTAATATCCAATATTTAAGTAGCTATATATTTGTAATACCACTGTTGATTCTGATATCCGTAAGAGAAGTACTTAAGGTACTAAGTTCGGAGTCAGATCAATAAATGTGATGTTGTAGGATATTTATTATATAAACTTTCGCATTTATAATTTTAGTAGGATACCATATTACACAAAATATTGCTACATTTATTAGTGTTGAATAGAAAGCTCATTTTACTGCAGTACAATAAATGTTTAACAAGAGCCTGATTGTTCAGCAGCCAAGTACAAAATACACTGCTATGATTTATTATACGAATAATTTTGAAATGTCGGTATCTGCCGTGGCGTATGAATTTTATGTTATGTTGTTTTTTGTATTTTACATATACGTACATACATAACATCACGCCCATAATCCCCGAAGGGGTAGGCAGAGTCAAAGGGACAGCATGCCCCTTCAACCACATTTGGCCAAAAAAAAACAAATTTTACGTATAGAAATACTTATAACATTTAAAAATGATTTTATGAGTTAATCTGGCTATTATTATTTCTACATTGATTATATTTAAACATGTATTCCCTTTAATGTCACTTCTACGTCATATGCAACAGCCAAAAATAAACAAAACAAATTCAAGTCGAAACGATTGCCGCTATTCAAAAGACCTTCGCGTTTTTCCGGATCGCGTAAAATTAAAGCAATTACCACTGCAGCCACGACGAACTTCACTCTAAGCCATCATTAGCGAAGAAAGTATCGAAATCGGCGTCTTTGTGAGCGGCGCCCGCCCCGGCGCTTGTTTAACTTCCAAAAAATGATTCGTCATTAATCGAACTTCAGATCTGACTGTGGAAAGTTCCCCCAAATAAATGCTTTCAAAGAAGTTTCGCCTTTTTCTAGTCACGTGATCGGCTCGTTTGAGCCACGCCTCGTCGTTGTGTTGGGTAACTGGATTGATTTTTATTTGTTGCTACTTCTCCCTTCCTTTTGGGAGTAACCAAGGAAATAAATACGGCGACTACTGATACTAGCAACCTTTTGACATCCGCCGAAATTATAAAAATAACTAGCAGCGCCCCGCGGTTTCACCCGCGTAGTTCCCGTTCCCGTGGGAATATTAATATAAATATGGCCTATGTTACTCCTTGATAAAGTAGCTTTCTATTGGTAAAAGAATTTTTCAAATCGGTCCAGGAGTTTTTGAGTTTATTCATTACAAACATACATACGGCGTTGACTGGCTCGATGGCGCATTCGGTAGTGACCCTGCCCCATGCGCCAAGAGTTGTGGGTTCGATTCCCACCCAGGACAAACATTTGCATGATAAATACTTGTATTTGTTCTATGTCTGGATGTTAATATCCAATATTTAAGTATATATTTGTAATACTACTGTTGATTCTGATATCCGTAACACAAGTGCTTAAGCTACTTACCTCGGATTCAGATCAATGTATGTGATGTAGTCGGATATTTATTATTTATTATATATTATTTATATACACACACACACACAAAAATACAAATCTTTCCTGTTTATAATATTAGTAAAGATTAGGCAAGTATAATTTTGTGATGGTTTGTGCTTTATCAATCCATGTTCAGCATCACAGACACCTAAAGCATATTTCCCACTAAGAATGAACTTAAAAGTTTATTTAATTTTTTGCAAAATGTCCTTTGAGGGGTTTATTGCTCTTTGGAATTGACCTCTGGGGATTCCAGGCCTGATGGTATCAACAAAGTTACATAGGTATATGATTTCATGTATCTACTACTAAAGTATATTACAAAAATAATAAATCGTTGCCATTTATGACAAGCTCGATGGCGCATTCGGTAGTGACCCTGCCCCATGCGCCATGAGTTGTGGGTTCGATCCCCATCCAGGACAAATATTTGTATGATGAATACTTGTGTTTGTTCTGTGTCTGGGTGTTAATATTGAATATTTAAGTATATATTTGTAATACCACTGTTGATTCTGATATCCGTAACACAAGTGCTTAAGCTACTTACCTCGGAGTCAGATCAATGTATGTGATGTAGTCTGATATTTTTTATTATAATATTATTATTATTATTTGTGAGGTGTGTACCTACCAATTGGACTAACCATTATAGGTAACTAAATAATAATAAAAGGTTTTCGTTTTTTTAATAAAATACTCAAAAATGTGTGTTTGTTTTTTTACCCAACGCATTATTACGCGTAATTTAATCTAATTTAGGAAACATACCAAAACAAGGATGGTTGGACAAGTATCAATTATATGTCCACCACCGCAATACTTAATTCATGTGGGAATATATTTTTTACTTGACAAAGTAATTCTTTACTTTCTCAAGTTATTTTTTTGCTCCATTTCTATACGAATATTATAAAGTTGAAGAGTTTGTTTGTTTGCTTGAACGCGCTAATCTCAGGAACTACTGGACCGATTTGGAACATTATTTCAGTGTTAGATAGCCCATTTATCGAGGAAAGCTATAGGCTATATAACGTTATCCATAAGCGCGGGTGAAACCGCGGGTTATGTATGTATGTAACTTTCCTGCAAAAGATAAAATGAACAAGCTACTTGACTTAGTTTGTAGTTGACGTATGAAAAACTTACTTATTTATTCGTTCTCAGCATGAATGGTAAAATGCTTACCTGTAACAAAAACAATGTTTAGTTAGAAATAATAGATTCTCTAGACTGACACACCAATTCCCTAGTCCCAAACTAAGCTTATAAGCTTATGCTATGAATACTAGGTAAACGGACAGACATACTTTAATAAGTTTATAAACATCCATGACTCAAGTACAAATGTAAATGTTCATCATGTCTCTAGTCATGGTTCAATTCATCACGAACTATATATTCTGACCCTTTGGTTTCCAGAGTAACTAAGAACAACAGTGATTTGTGTGTAAAAGTTTGAAATATAGAAACATCATCCTACTAATATTATAAATACGAAAGTTTGTATGTATGGATGGATGTTTGTTACTCTTTTACGCTAAAACTACTAAATGGATTTTAATGCCACTTTAGAATAATATAGCTTATACACCCGAATAACATATAGGATATGTTTCATCGATGTACCACGCGAGCGAAGCCACGGGCTGAAGCTAGTTATCTATACATATAAAATGATTTGACTGACTGACGGATCAACGTACAGCCTAAACCTTTGATTGTAGAGCCCTGAAACTTGGAGAGTGCGTCCTTTGTATAACGTAGGCCTCTGATAAGAAAGGATTTTGAGAAATTCTACCCCTGAAGGTTGAAAAAGGGAGGCAAAGTTTGTATGGGAGAACGAAATTCCTCGGTCCAATCTACTTCAATTTTAAATAAACATTTTTTTAACACAATTTTCTTCAACGCGGACGAAGTCAAGAAAAATCTAGTTTAATATATTTTCGTGGCTATACCAAACACAACAAACGCCGAACTTGTATTCATCATTTTGTGGCATTATCAACGGTTACACATTAGTTTTGGCATATAAATGATAAATGAGCTTCCAACATGTATACAGCATTCAATTAGAATTGGCTAATGCTCCGAGCCAGTTTTTGTTTTAAATAACTAGTGTACTAATTAGCACGCTAGTTCTAGTAATCATGAATTGAATGAACTCGAATGAATATTAAGGGTGGAAATGAATTTTTCATAACTCTGTTTATAAACATATTCAGAATAAGAAGCCTTTACAAACCATTTAGGAATTCCGAAAATAGCTCAATTTATTATTTATGTTATGTATACATATATTACTGGTTTGATGGCGCATTCGGTAGTGACCCTGACCCATGCGCCAAGAGTTGTGGGTATGATCCCCACCCAGGACAAACATTCGTGTAATGAATACTTGTGTTTGTTCTGTGTCTGGGTTTTAATATACAATATTTAAGTATATATTTGTAATATACATGTACCACTGTTGATTCTGATATTTTTTTTATTTTTTTATTACGTTATGTATATACGTATTTATACCACGGGCTCGGGGGAACCTTTACATTAAAATAACAATGGATGTGTGACTAATATGACCTGATTTGGTGCCACTTCTTAAGGGCTATGAGGAAGAAGTCGCTTTACTGCAATAACCAGATTTGCTTAATCCAGGATCATGTTCCAAATTGACCTCAAATCAGAACCGGACAACACTCCATAGAAGATGATTCTGGACTACGATCATTCGATGAACAATATTCGTTTTAGTGCTGATTTTTCAATGGTCAGATGAATATGAACTGATTGACAAGTCATTAATTTGTAGATATTATTTGGTAGTGTACTTAGGTTATTACTTACCTTATTACAACTAATTTTAGAATTTAATATTGGTCTTTTTAAATAACAAACCAATTCGCTGAACAACTTAACTCCATACCTAACTATAGCACAGATCGAAGAGTCGCAACACACCGGCCCCATTTGGCAAACAATACTGCTCGCTCGCTAATGAAGCCCGTCGGTGGATCTGTCTGTCTGTCCATCGCCGATACAAATTAGCGACAGCTGATCTGCTCTCACGTAGGCTAACATTGCTTCGTTCAATATTCGCTTCAGGACGGGAATACACGTCACATTTTTCGATACAATAGTCGGATCTGGTCTGATCGGATTATATTATTTCCTCTTATTTACGCTGAGGCCGTTGAATGAGATCCCAGTCGAGGTTATTTCTAAATAGAAAACATGTGATTCTTCATAAAAGGTTTAAATAGGCACTCGCAAGACGGCAGCACATATTATGTGACTTCTCAGGTGTTGCAAATGTGCATAGACTGCGCTGACAGTTCAAAGCCGTAGACTTACCGTATGCTTACTTAGCGCCCTTTAGAACAAAACTATTGGATAGCAGTAAGTGCCAAATCAATGAATTACTAATAATGCATAAGTTACAAGCATCTATGTACTTTACTGAAGAAGAATGACTAAAATAGATGATCATTGTGCAGACACGATATTTTTAAAGATATTTTAAATTACCTTTTATTTGCATACGAATGTGATAATGATAATTATGGCGACATTACAACTTTATTTATCTGTATAAACTAGAATAAAATCGTATGTATGTTCTAAGCTTAACATGCATTGCATTTCAGCTAGGTCCCTCACGACTAGTGTGTTGCGTTCACTGAGTGTAATTTTAATTGTTTTTTTCTTACTGAGCTGTCTCTCAAAAGATTCTAGAGACTACATGGTTCTTTTAAAAGGGCTTACTAAACGGGAAGGAAACCAGCTATGGTGTTGCAAATGGCCATGAGCTGACTGCTTACTATTTTTCTATTCTCTTTAACCGTTTTACACGATTAGGCAACGAACATCTAAATGCTCATATTTACAATATAATATTATTAGTAAAACTGAAAACAGAATATCACATTTGATCGCGCAGCACATTAATTACCTTCGACTGTTGTCGGCGCGCTAGCGCGTTAATACGCGGCGCGTCCGTCACTAATTTGTGTCGGCGAGTGACGGACGCGGCTGACGTCCTTCATTAGCGAGCGAGCGGCATTGTCGAATACAACATGTTGCTATGTACATATAATCACGCTCGCAATCAATGTAAGCACAGGTAGAATTTGAGTATAAGATGTTTCTGGTTCGGACATGTGGAAAGAATGGATGACGAAAGATTGACTAAACAGATATACAATACGAAAGTGGAAGGATGTAGGAGCCACGGAAGGCCCAGGCTCACCTACCACGACCAGATTGGTCGTGTATTAAAAGAAGGTGATGTTAGGAGTCATAAAAACCGTAGAGCTTGTATGAAAAGGATTATGAATGTTGAAGAGTCGAGTGAGGTGTGTAAGGATCGTGCCATATGGCGTTCGGTTCTCTCTTCCTACCCCGCTAGGGAAGTGGCGTGAAGTTTAGTTAGTTAGTTAGTTCTAAAAGTGAGCTGTGTAAAAATTGGAAATTGAGTAAAGCAGTAACAAGTGTCTAGGTATTGTAGGCGAGTGACTGACGCGGCTGACGTCCTGTATTAGCGAGCGAGCGGTATATTACCGCTCGTTGTATGTAACGTTGCGCTCGACAATTATTGTCGAGCGCAACGCTACATCATACTACGTGTATATAATTAAAAAATAATAAAAATAAATAATAATAAATTCTCCAGACTGACACACCAATTCCCTAGTCCCAAACTAAGCTTATGCTTGTGCTATGGATACTAGGTGAACGGATAGACATACTTAAATACGTTTATAAACATCCATGACTCGAGTACAAATGTCCATGTTCATCACACGAAACATTTTCCCCCAGCGGGATTCGAACCCGCGACCCTTGGTTTCGTGGCCAGACCACTCGACCAACGGGCCAGTCAGTCAATTTACAGGTGTATGATGTATACTAGACATTGTAGATGATGTAGGTCATAATTAATCATAACAGTACTTATGTCTAGTATACATCATAGGTGAAAACACGATGGCACTATTTTCTGTTCAACATTTCTTCTAACTAGGTTTTAGAATTAAGCAAAGAAGAATATTTTCATTGGGAATATAGTCATTCGTCATCGTCAATAGGAATGTTGACACATGATACCAATTCATGTAAAGTTATCTTTTATACATTGAAGGCAGTATTTACAAACCTGTAATAACATTTTAAGAATATATTCATTCATCATAAATTAAAGAATATTAATTTAAATTGCGTTATTTAATACCTATTATCACGTGACTGTGAACGCCAATAAAAGCGCGATGACGTCACTGACTGACAAACAAGCTGACATGACTGTCATACCAAAGTATTACAAGCGAACTAATTTCCACGACAGATCAGGATTGTTTATCGGTCTGTGCCGTAATCATAGTCACGTGACAGTTTGGAGTGTTTTGGCGGGGAATATAAAAACTAATTTTAATCACGTATTTTTTTATTGAAATTGGATGTACTTTTTCATAAAATTACTATGTTCGTGTTTTTAGAGCCTATCTTTGAAACAAATTCAATTCCAAAAATTAGTCAACATCCATATTCGTCATATTTTTCGTTAAATCCCATGCAAGTCGAAGTCCACTTAGATTATGATCCCGAAAATGGCAAGTCTGGTCATCACAACTGCTCTATACTTATAATAAATCTGTAGAGAGGTCAATTCTGTACATGAAATATATTTTCAAAATAACTATCAGGGGGTGATTAGTGATCGATACTGATGCCAAAAATGCAATCAGTAAACTTTTTGTCTGTCTGTCTGTCTGTCTGTCTGTCTGTATGTTCCTTATAGAAACAAAAACTACTCGACGGATTTTAACGAAACTTGGTACAATTATTCTTCATACTCCTGGGCAGGTTATAGTATACATTTCATTATGCTACAATCAATAGGAGCAGAGTAGTGAAGGGAAATGTTGGGAAAACGGGAGAAGTTACTCCATTTTTTAAGCTTCCGTCGCGTGTGCAGCCTTAATGGTTAAAGTTACATAGAAATCATGTATGACGGAAATAGTCTTTATATATTAACCATAAACGCGGGTGACACCGCTGGCACAGCTATATAATAATAAATTCCTCAGACTGACACACCAATTCCTTAGTTCCAAACTAAGCTTATCTTATGGATACCAGGTGAATGGATAGACATTCTTAAATACATTTATAAACATCCGTTACTCGAGTAGAAATGTCTATGTTCATCACACGAAACATTTGCCCCTAGCGGGATTCGAATTCGCGACCTTTGGTTTCGTGGCCAGTGTCTCTGACCACTCGGCCAACGGATATGACTGCATATCTGTCGCTAATTGATGACTGGCTCGATATCGCATTCGGTAGTGACCCTGCCCCATGTGCCAAAAGTTGTGGGTTCGATAAACATTCGTGTGAAGAATACTTGTGTTTGTTCTGTGTCTGGGTGTTAATATTTAAGTATATATTTGTAATACCACTGTTGATTCTGATATCCGTAACACAAGTGCTTACGCTGTATGTGATGTAGTCGGATATTTATTTATTACATTATTTAATTTGTATCGGCGCACCCGCTGTCGCATTCTACTACGGAGGCGACTGATTTTCTCAGCTATAATGCAGTATCTAAAGCAATTTAAATGTTTATCTTAAAAATGTACTTAATCACGTTTCTATATATAAGTAAATTAGATGCGCCTGCGATTTTATCCGCGTTTATGGTTGTCGTAGCGTGATGTTATACATATAACACGTCCTTCCTCGACATTATTTTTTTAAAATTCGGACAAGTTGTTTCTGAGATAATTGCGTTCAACCAAACTAACTCTTCAGCTTTATATATTCGCATACAATATTCGAATCTATGTAGTGTTTCGGAATTTGCTGCTATAACCAATATGTGCTCCATAAATACTTGTCTTTAGTTTGGTGCCAGTTTGATTTCATGATAGTTGACGTCACACCGACCAATCAGGGTCGCTATCAGCTGACGGATGACAGTATGTCAACGACAATAACAAGGGTTGTGTGTTATTTTGTGTTTAGGTTCTCTATAAAATGATGACAGTACCTAATGATGCGCCTCACGTGCAAGTAATATTGGTTCACGTCCAAGTGTCCACCATCTATATTTTACAGATATATTATTACGGTTAAGTAGAGTCCTGGAAAAAGAAAGCTCTTTTAATTATTTTTAACCTAAATATGTCCCATGTTGGTCGGGGGATTTTCAAAAAATGTGCCAAACAGGTATCAAAAACTAACCACTTGTCACTACTTTTTCACAATTTTCCATCTAACCCAACCTAGTTCTATTTTGGCTAAATGTGGTTAAAGGGGCCAGCTGGCCCTTTGACTCTGCCTACCCCTTCGGGGATTAAGGGCGTGATGTTATGTATTTGACCTTACATAATATGTGGTTGAATGGAATACTGCGAAAAAGGATTTATAAGTGAGCTAGTCGCTTACATAATAACAAATTCCCAACATTTTAAGAACCTGATCCGTAAAACCATGTTTCATTATGGTTTCACGGAGCAGGTCCTTTAAAGTTGTCCTATGATACAAAAAAAATATATAGAATAATACTTTTTAAGTTTTATAAACTAGATTTTCTATAGTAGGTTTACCAAAATAAGCTGACAAAATGTTTGAAAAATATTTATTCGTTAAGAGAATTATCAAAAGATTATAAAATGTAAAATATATTTTTAAATAGGCTTAGCTTGACTCGATTACTAAACTAACAATAATCTTTTGATTTTACTTTCAAAGCACTACTCAACTTAATATACTTAACACCCACGCTTCAATTAACAAAAATAAGACTCATTAAAACCAACTTTTGCGTTTCGCAAATTAATCATTATTTTTAGATTTAACGTCTTCATCAAGTGTAACTTAATTTATAAGGTAAGCAATAAATTGTACGCGAAGATAAGGCTGACAGGCAATAAAGTCACTGTTCTCAAAAGATTGATTGATATTTAAATTAGTTATAACACAATAATTAATGTTTCCTTTTGCTAAGGAAAGTATCGGTCCACTTTAAAGTAATTTATTACGTTCATTTCCTTAAAATACTTGATAAGCTATCCTTATTTGGCGAGCTATAAACTTAGTAAACAGATAAAATAAGATCTTTTGACATGATTAGGTACTTAATGAGAAACGTACTTATCTATATTTGTACCTATACATACTGTTGTACATATATATAATCACATCCATAATGCCCAAAGGTGTAAAACAGGATCCAGGGAATACCTAGTACTTTACTTAAAGGGTATCCATAATATTTCTACCGTTTCCACAAAGATTACATACAATACTATGACAGAAATATTATGAGAATTATATTTGTTCACAATTTTCCATCAAAGCCAGTCCAGTTTTATTTTTGGCTGAATGTGGTTAAAGGGGTTTGCTGCCCCTTTGATTCTGCCTTCACCTTCGGGGATTATGTTATGTTAAGTTATACAAGACTGGCGCAATCGGTAGTGGCCCTGCCCCATGCGCCAAGAGTAGTGGGTTCGATTCCCACCTAGGACAAACATTCGTGTGATTAATACTTGTGTTTGTTCTGTGTCTGGGTGTTAATATTGAATATTTAAGTATATATTTGTAATACCACTGTTGATTCTGATATCTGTAACACAAGTGCTTAGGCTACTAACCTCGGAGTCAGATCAATGTATGTGGTGTCGTCGGATATTTATTTATTTACTTATTACAAGTAAGGGAAACCAACGAAATTATTAAAAATCACATGTTACAAAACTTCTACATGATCAAAAACAACTAACATTCTTCAAGCTTAGCCCAAAAAGAACCCGAAAGCAATAAACGGCCATGTTTTGTTCTCCCTGTAAAGGTGTATAATTATTTATTTAGGACCCCAAACTAGACCGAAACTCCGCTCTCTCGTAAACTTTCATTAACCTGTTTGTCGGACGAAATTTGAAAATGCAAATCTCTCCCATCCTCCCGAGGTGAATACCGTCTGTTATCGGGAAAAGAAAAGCTAGTGTGAATATTTATTGTATTCATGTGGTTCTGTATATTTAAATTGGGTAATAAATTAATAAATTCACCAGACTGACGCACCAATTTCCTATTCCCAAACTAAGCTTGTGCTTTTGCTTGTGCTATAGATACTAGGTGAACAGATAGACATACATATATGTATATAAACATCCATGACTCGAGTACAAATGGGTTCGAACCCACGACCCTCGGTTTCGAGGCCAGGGTCTCTGACCACTCGACCAACGGGCCAGTTTTGTAGTACACCTTACAGATGAGGTATCGCTGGCGGGGGAGCGGGAAACTCTCACCCCAAACGACCAACCTGATGATAAGTGTTCATCAGCAAGCCTGTTTATCTTTGTAAGGCGTATCTATAGAATATGCTAAAATCTTAAAACCTTTATAAGCCCTATATTGGTTTGACCTTAAAAATACTTATGTACTTAAAATAATGCCAACTGTGTTCCTTGCCTAGCATAATTGCGTAAGATTTTAAATATTATTTGTAAAATTATTTTATTTTGTTTTCAGTTAAAAATAGTCCATATCCATGTGATATTGTAATGTAGTTTTTTTTTAAATAATTATGAGTATTGTTATGTGACTATAAAATTTAAATAATAAGTGATCAACTACATACTCTCCAATGTTTAAATATTGGTGGAAGATTCACCAATTTTAATATTATAAACTGAAAACCATTTATAGAAGTTTAATTTAGTTTATTGTTGTAATGAATACATTAATTAAAACAATTCACCGAATTATAATATTTTAATGATATTTGAATTGGTTTTACGATTTTGACGACACTGATGTAAATGACAAAATTCTGGATCAAATAATGCCATGTTAATGTTTATGCTTAATTGAAAATAGCCCTGTTAATTTAAATTTTATAAGGGAAATTAACAAATTAAGCGTATGATCGAAATAAATAAATCACTCAATATATTAACATTCATTGAGAGAAAACTGGTAGGAGTGTCATTGGTGGACCGCAAAACAAATAAATGGCTTCGAAAGCAAAGCAAAGTCGCAGATGTCACGAAACATATAGCGCACCTCAAATGGAAGTGGGCTGGACACGTGGCCCGTAACGAGATGTCCTGGTGCAAACGCATCCTAGAATGGAAGCCGTGGGGAAAAAAGCGCCCTCAAGGACGACCACAAATGCGTTGGAAAGATGACGTGAAGAAGGTCGCCGGTTCGAACTGGATACAAAGAGCACAACATAGAGAAGAATGGAAAAAAATGAAGGAGGCCTACACCAAAATGGTTGAAAAAGGCTAATGAAGAAATGAAGAATTAACATTCACATGTTATAATGTGTGTGAATCCTTGTGTTTAAAATTACATTGCCCCATGTTGGACTGGGACTTAAAGATCATGTGCCAACTGTGTTTCTTGCCTAGCACGTCATAAAAGGCGACTAATGGTTTATTGGGTTATGATTATGTGATTGTGTATGTGACTTGTCGTCGCATTTTTTAAATTTTCCACCTACCCCAGCCCAATTTTATTTTCGGCTGAATACGGTTGAAGGCTGTCCCTTTTTCTCTGCCTCTACCTCTTCGGAGATTACGAAGTGATGTTATAAATAAAATAAATAAAACTAAAACATTACAATTATTAATACAAAACAGTTTTTACTATAACTACTGTTTTTTTTGTAATTTTCCATATAACCTAACTCAATTTAACTTATAACTCAAAGTGGTTGACGGAGCAGCGGGGACTCTGCATACCCCTTGCTCAATTCCGCTCAATACCTTTGTCTCACATCTTTTGTTCCACGATTCATTTCAGAAGGTGGCCGAATTTTTCTCTTTCAACGGGGAACCCTAAAAAATCCAAGATAACACGATAAAAACGAGCCGATCCAATCACGGAGCTTTAAGATCCACCGCGCGAAGATTACGCCTACAGCCCCCATGCCATAGAATTATGGGACAAAATTCAAGATCAGAAATGGCGTTGGGGGCATTAAATAAGAGGAAATTACTTTGCGTGAGGGGAACAAAAGATGTTTTGTGTATTATGGCGCGTTTTTCCTTATAAGATTTGTTTTTCCGTCAGTTATGATTCTGACAAAATATTAATTTTCTTCACGATGTTCATTGTTTTATAGTGAATGTTTATACAATGTGAATGAAGTGCTTTTGTAATATGTAACCAATATATTAGTAGTTTAATTTAGTTAAACTTTTTATATTTTTTAAGTTTCGTATCAAAATAAATAGATACCTATAACCTTAACTCTAATTGATCTGAGTTAATTAGCGTTTAATTTCAAAAAAAAGAACACAGATTACCTATTTACCTATTTGTAGGATAACATTAAACACGACCAAAAATATCTAGCTAAAACCGCTACGACTTACCGCTTACCATAAAAAAAAAATATCCGACTACATCACATACATTGATTTGATTTGATTTCTGATATCCGTAACACAAGTGCTTAAGCTAAATAGCTTACACTTGTGTTACGGATATCAGAAAAACCAATGGTATGACCAATTAATACTTAAATACAGAATATTACACCCAAACACAGAATAAACACAAGTACTAATCATACGAATGTTTGTCCTGGTTGGGAATCAAACCCACAACTCTTGGCGCATGGGGCAGGGTCACTACCGAATGCGCTATCGAGCCAGTCGAAAATCAAAAGCCTCACACGTCAATTCCCTAGTCCATACTAAGTATTTATTATTGTGCTAAGAACCGATATACGAGTATACACCATAATACATAAATACATTACACAATATACAATGAATATACTCGAATCACGGAGCATCCACTAACGTGGTGCCCCTGAACACAACGGGCCTATTAAGTGAATACACGAATTGCTATCTAGTCTTCTTTTTAACCAACTTCAAAAAAAAAAGTAGGAGGTTCTCAATTCGACAGATTTTTTTTTTTTTCAATCTAGGCGAAACCGCTGCCTACTCTCATGGCCCCACCGACCGGCGGGAACCACGCTAACGCTTCGTTTAACCTTCGATCTCCGAATTGGGATTCGGCGAGGCAGCACACCAGGCCACGTGTGTGCATAACAATACGCTACGGCTGTGTGAGTGGGATGTATTTGTGGAAAAACTACCCGATGCCGATCGAACGGATTGATATATTTGGTAAATGCGGGACGCAACGAATGCCGGATTAGCTGTAGAGCGCGGAGACCGCGTTCTTTGAGGGGCCCCGGACTTCGAGGTGCCTCGGTTTATAAACGGGCCCGCTAAAGACCCGAACAAATCCGCTCTATTAAAAGCCTACGCACTGCCGCACTCTGGCACAGTTATAACACATTCAAAAGATCATAAAAACTAAAACGATTCCATTTAAATGTGTCGTAAAACTCTTTTAAGTTCGTCGAAGAGCTTTTAATATATTTTTTTTTAAATGTCGTTTCCTGTTTTGCAATTATGCAAATATATGGGTTTTTACGTCACTGCCCTTCATTATTATAAGAAATAGGGCTCCAGTATATTTAATAATGATGGCAGCTTTAAAAATCACCAGAAAAAATTTACTTAACCAAGAAAATTCACATTGCACGGAATAATAGCTTTCGCATCGTAATTTATTGTAATTAAAATATTATTTATGGAAGTTTCGGGCCATGTGTGGATAGCTGTGAACGTAACTCATAATTTGAGCTTTTATTAACGGAATATAATTTTGATATATTTTCCGTTACAATGACTACATAATAATATAAAGTATATAATAAGGTAGATGGTAATAAGCAATTCGTGTTTTGAATTTGAATACTTAGTAGTTTTTTGTAGATTCACCTTGTTGTAAGGACATAAAACATATTTAAAGTTTTTCCCTTGGCTCATAAAATATTTGATGTACAGAAATATTGAACTATCACGAAAATATACATAACATAACATCACGCCCATAATCCCCGAAGGTGTAGGTAGAGTCAAAGGGACAGCAGACCCATTTAACCACATTCAGCCAAAAATAAAACTGGGCTGGGCTAGATTGAAAATATATAGATATTAATATATAACAATTATTTTACTTTTCGCCCTGACATGGACCAACCATGCATGTTAATTGCTTGGCACAAAATTCTGAGATTTCAACCAATTTTCGTTAGTTCCTTCAGTACGAATTAATATGCCTCTAAAAAGTCTTCTTGCTCAATCGACACAATAAATTATATGCTTAAAAACTTACAGTTCTTGCTGAATATTGATGAAAGAATAATAAAATTCTGTTACATAGTTTAAGAGATTATATCGATAGCATATAGAATTTACCTCTACAATATTTGTAGATTAATTCAAAAGAAAATGCATTCGTTCTTAAATATGCATACTATTACTTAAACGTAAGCTCGTTTTAATCAATTTGGGCTATTGAACAGTAGTTTGTATGTTAATCAAATCAATGTTAAACAATTAAATCCCAATAAAATATTCAAATTAATTGTCTTATAATCTTTGATGCTGATAACGTTAGCATGCACAATGTCTATACTTGAGAGGTCGACTTTCTTTTGTAGTAAGGCACTTTGCTAGTTATGGATATTAAGGTAGCCCATTAACCGTCTCAGAATGAGTCACGAACCTCAGAAGGTACGATTAAAAAGAGATGGGTAACTTATTAAAAATCTTTGAATAACTAAACCGAGCTCACTTCACTACACAAATAATGAACATGCAGTGAGCCGTAATGAGATGCCAATCATGACATTATCCTTATTCTCCACAGTAATCAGTAGTGCACTATGTTAAGACATAACGCACTGTGTTAGGACACATTTTGAAGAATTGAGCTGACACATCTGGCGCACTAAACTGAGTTAGCTCAATTATGCGCTAGCGCAGTGTTATCTAAGTACGCTAATAGGTAATTTTATTGTAACAGAGTAGTGTATGTGTGCAGCATTTCATACCGATATACGGTAATATTTAAATATCTGTATGGCTATATGAAAGATTCTATTGCTGATATGGTATTGGGACAAAAAACACGAAACACGAGTAGGTACCTAATGTTTTTATTTTATTTTTTTATATAAAATTTACAACAACATAGAGTAATAACAACTTCTGCTATAGTTCTATTGTTGCAACAATCCAGCTAATAGACTTCAATTAGTCAGAAATAAAAAATCGATTCATATAGATTTGGCCGCCATTTAAATCGGTGTAGGGTGAGTCGCAAATTTGGCTACCGCTCCTTTTGCTAACATTCATTGGCGAAAAAACGTTTCAAGTGACGTTTATTAGGAGAGGGTTATGTCCAGAAGAGAGCGGTGGTAGTTCAATGGTAAGGACACGTACCTCTGGATTTTTCAAAATCTATCTACGTATTAGCATTAGCTCGACGGTGAGGGAAAACATCGTGATGAAACCTGCAAATTCAAATAACTTTGGATTTGTAACTATGATCCAAAAATTTTCTGGTTCCCCTATCTTAGGGTTACGAAGGTCAGGTCGGCAGTCGCTTCAATGTAATTACCAGACTCGCTACATCCTGGATTATGGTCTAAGTGGACCCCGTCTAAGCACTGGACATAACGCTAGGAAGATGAAGAGGGCTATGTCCAGAAGACGACGTATATAGGCTAATGGTAATTCACTCACATGCTCATTACGAACCGTTTATAACAACATAACATATACGCCCACAATCCCTTCGGGATAAAGGTAATTTGTATTATATTAGGTATATTTTAACCGCTTATATAATTTTGGTTATTATCATCATCTTCCTAGTAGGTATATCCCGATCCTAGTGGAAGTTTCCTTGGACCATTATCCTGGATTTAGCGAAGCTGGTTATTACATTGAATCGACTAATTTTGAACTTCGATCCAATTTGTCTGATCCTCCTAACTAAGAGGGACATTATCTATAACTATGATTATTTAAATGTGCAGCTTTCCTGACGATGCTTTTACTCATCGTGGAGATAGATCTTATAATGTATTTTGTTACGAAAAAGCTATAACATACAGATGCACACACCTCATACATAATAAGATTATGTTTCGGAACACAACTCAAAAACTATGCTTTTATTATGACTCAATAGCTGTAGTTAAGCCCCATGTTGGTCTGGAATTTAAAAAGAAAGTGCTAAATAGTGCTCCTTGCCTAGCATGTCGTAAAAGGCGACTAATGGTATATTGGGTTGGGTATAAGATTGTGTAGGCGACGAGCTAGCCACTTGTTACTACTTTTCACAATTGTCCATCTAACTTAGCCCAGTCTGATTTGGCTGAAAGTGGTTAGAGGGGCCAGTTTCACCTTCAACTCTGCCTACCACTTAGGGGATTACGGGCATGATGTTACTCCAACTGTAGTTAAGAATTACTGATACGATTTTTTTTTAAACTTCTTTAAAACTGATACAACACTATAGTGTTGTAGTTTATAAAAAAACGTTCAAAAGTTATAGTGACTGTTTTAATTTAAAATCAGATCTCCATGGACTAAAAATGAATCACTATAAAAAAACATTAATAAATCCCTTGGTTGGATTTATCGTGGTTTTCTTCAAGGACAATTTACGAACCGCTAAATGTAATAATGTCTTCAAACTGTCACCATACGGCCACTATTAGACAGATAACACAAATGCGTTTATAAAGACAAGGTAGATATATAGCTACGTAACTATCAAGCTGTCAATAGATTGGGGGCCTATGGCGCCTCCATTAGACGACACTAAAAAGTTCTCAATAACCATGTTAATAAAAAACGATGGGTCCACTTAATCAGGGCCGGCACAATATTGAGCAATCTAATCAGAAGACATAAATTGTCAATCGTTTGGGATTGACTCTTGATAATATGACAGTTGCGTGTAATGGATCGTTACTATTAAGGTGCATTGATTAATAATATTTTGAATATTCTGTCCATTTATAAATATTTTTTAAAAACATCACGCTCGTAATCCCTGAAGGGCTAGTCAGTCATAAAATAAAACTTGACTGGGTTAGATGAAAAATTGTGGAATAATAGTGATAAGTGCTCATCAACTACAAAATCACATACCCAAAACCCAATATTGCATTAGTCGCCTTTTACGACATGCTAGGCAAGGAACGCTGTTGGCATATTCTTTTAAATCCCATACTAACATGGGATGATAATATATGATATTTTGTATGTATTATTTTGATTTTTAGGAATAAATGTTATTTATGGGATCAACATGTTTTTTTTCCAAGCAGTAAATACCTATATAGGGTTAAGTTACTGCCTATGTACCCAGCAGTAGAAACACCACCAAAATCTAAAACATAATATAATGTGGTCGCCCAATCATGTGAGAAATTTAATTCTCACACATTCCAAATCCACCAACACCGCAATTATGTCAAACATATTTTCAATATCCATTATTTTATAATTAAACACCATGTGGGCGACTAATTTAAACCCATAATTGTTTTCGCGTCAAAATTAGGTTTAGAGAGAGCGCCTCATATAGACGGCCGTAAAGAATCGTCAGAATTCATTAATGTCAATCACGTTACGTTTGCCATCTTCCCACGCAACGTTTGACTGACATTTAAGTGATATATAGCAGTTAAAATACATATAATGGAACAAGTATGTTATAATATAGTCGCATATTGGACTAGGACTTACAAAATAATTTACCAAGTGTCCCCTACGTTCACACGTCGTAAAAGGTGACTAATGGATGTCGGGTTTGTGATGATTGTGAAAAAATGATGGTACCTGTATAATCACAAAAATACCATGTCATATTGTGTGTATATATAACATAGAAGAAGACACATCAAGTGATATTTATTAACATTGAAAATTCGCTGTGCCTCAATTAGTATTTACAAATCGTCCTCAGATTTTTTTGGAATAGATGTTTTGACCTTCATTATATCAATTTAATTTCTTAGAATCGACGATAGAATTAATTGCTATTGACTAAACTTAAGATGTAAATTTAAAAAATAATTTATTAAAATGTTATTCTGCTCTCAACGTTTCCAATAATTCAGGTTCCCGTGCCATATGGCTATACCAGGTGTTAGCAGAAACTGGTCCAATATAATAAATCTAATATTGCGATATAAATTATTATTAATCATATTTATATAATCTTAGATTAGTATGATAAAACTAACTTAACTTCACGCCACTTGCCTAGCGGGGTAAGTAGAGAGAACCAAACGCCATAAGGCACGATCCTTACACACCTTACTCGCCTCTTCAACATTAGTTAGTTAGTAATATTATGACATTAAAATATTAAAAAGAGAGCGGATTGTGTAATTTTATTTTATAACTATGAAATAGTAAATTAAACTACCGAAATAAAAGGCGCTGGTTCTTTTGGTAGTAAAACAAAAAGTGTAATAAGTCAATCAAAAAAGCATAACCAATAGTTATCAAAAAACATTGACAAAAAGGTATAAAAAGGTTACAATATATAAAAAGCTAGTGCAGACTTGCACAGTAAAAAATCAAAATAATGTGCACCTTTACATTTCTATTATCATTTTAAAGGTATTTATTACAAATAAATTTTTCGCTAGGTATTTTTTAAAACTTGCTTGCTTTATTCAGCAATTTTAAGTAAAGAATAAATATTTATAATATTATATGCATTCGAATGTTAGCTTGAATGTCATAAACAAACGCATTCACATATTTAATGTTAACTCAAAGGAAGAAAAAACATTTTTGTTTTATTAATCAAGCAAGAGTTTAGAGAGCGGTGGTAGCTCAATGGTAAGGACACGCGCTTCTTAACCGAGGAGTGCGGGTTCAAACCCGGGCACGTACCTCTGGATTTTTCAAGTCTATGTACGTATTTATACCACTAGCTCGACGGTGAGGGAAAACATCGTGATGAAACCTGCAAATTCAAACAACTTTGGATTTGTAACCATGATCCAAAAGTTCTCTGGTTCCCCTATCTTAGGGTTACGAAGGTCAGATCGGCAGTCGCTTCAATGTAATTACCAGACTCGCTAAATCCTGGATCATGGTCTAAGCGGACCCCGTCTAAGCACGGGACATAACGCTAGGATGATGATGAATCAAGCAAGAGTTCACAGGAATATCTTATTAGTAAAAACGATTGCGGTTGTTCCTCGAATACCTATACAAACATTAATGTTCTCTTAGACGATTTGTTTTTCTCCGGAATTTTAATAAAGGAAGTTCCATCTAAATATCAAACCAGCTAGTTTTATTTGCAAATTACTGATAAATGGAAAATTTAAAATAATATTATGTTTTAAATAAATAATAATACGTACAACACGTAAAAATAATAATTCTTACTTATTAGTTTTATGTAACTTCGAGTGTTTCATTGTTTTAGACCCTGATCAAAAGTTGTTTCTACAAAATATTTGTATTGTGTTTGCTATAGTATTTCTACCATTCAGTAGACGGCGCAAAGGCTTAGCTTACCATATATGCGGACCCTGTCAAATATACAAAATGTCTAAATACAAGTCTGGTATATATATTACATAAAAAGACTGCCAATCTGACCTTCGTAACCCTAACTTAGGGGAACCAGACAATTCTTTTAATCATGGTTACAAATCCCAAGTTGTTTGAAATTGCAGGTATTATCACGATGTTGTACGATGATGAGAAGAGAGGAAGAACACGTGACAAAGAGAGTGATGAGTATGAATGTTAGTGGATGGAGAGGAAGAGGAAGGCCAAATAAGAGATGGATGGATTGTGTGAAAGATGATATGAGAGAAATGGGAGTGGATAGCTTGATGACGGCTGACCGGGATGTATGGAAAATGAAGACATGCTGCGCCGACCCCAGATGAACTGGGAGAAGGGCAAGAGGATGATGATCACGATGTTGTTCGATAAGTAAGAAAAATATGTATATTAGTTTACTATGAATCTCATTTTAAGTGAACACTATGTTTTTTATGAGAAATAAATTCTTTAAACCTATGTTGTACCTCACCTCCGAGCTAGCGGTATAAATACATATATTTGAATCCAGAGGTACGTGCTTGGGTCTGAACCCGCACGACTCGGTCATGAGGCACGCAACGGGCATTGTATTTGGTATTAATTAGGCGACGACCTAGCTTGTCAATACCTTTTCCAAATTTTCCGTCTTGCCCAACCGAACTAATTTTTGTCTAACCTCTGTTTGGGGAGCTTATTGCTATACACCACGAGAAAATATATACTTTGGAATCAGATCAATGTATGCGGTGTAGTCTGATATAGGTAAATGTAGGTCAATCACTGTGTACGATCAGAAACAGAACTTTTTTTTCGTTCCTTAGGAATAAATGTTATAAGTATTTGACTGGCTCAATGGCGCATTTGGTTGTGACCCTGTCCAAAGCGCCAAGAGTTGTGGGTTCGATTCCCACCCAAGACAAACATTCGTATGCGGCATACTTGTGTTTATTCTGTGTCTGGGTGTTAGTATCCAATATTTAAGAATATATATTTAATTCTATGTTGATTCTGATATGCGTAACACAAGTGCTTAAGCTACTAACCTCGAAGTCAGATCAATGAATGTGATGTTGTCGGATATTTGTATTTTATTTTTTAACCAGCTGTTTTTCTTGCTTACTATACTCATTCATTCGTCACGTATAAGCCTCGAGCAAACACGTGTTCATTTCTTCCTAACTGATATTGATGATGGCTTGGAGCAGATTCGTGATCACCTCTGTGCAAGTTGGGAGCAAAGGGCTCTTACCCCTAAATGATTTTAACAACATAGCCACAAGGGCGCAGGGTCCGGCCCTAAAGGGCGACCCACGTACGTGTGTGGAGAAAACGACCCAACACGTTCCGGTGTCACCAAAAGGACGGGGAAGTTTTGTCTGATAGACACGAGTACTAGAAATAAAAGAAAATTATTTGTCCTGAATTATATTACTTGGTGCATTTCAGAACATATAAGTAGATGACCGTTAAAATAATAACGCAATTTTTAAATACTAGTTTATACTAGTTTATAGTAACTAGTTTGTCTTGGTGCTCTGGCGGTCTGGTGCTCAAAAACAATGTCAAAGTCAAAGTAAAAATTCAAAGTCAAAGTCAAAGTCAAAGTCAAAATATATTTATTTACGTAGGCCTCAAAAAAGCACTTGTGAATGTACCAACGTAGTCCTATATTCTAGTATTCGTTAAAGGCGACTAATGGTGTACTGAGCGTTGTCTTTTTGACCATGCAGGCGACAAGCTAGCCACTTATTCCTACTTCACAATTTTTCATCCAACCTAACTTAATTATATTTGCTAAATGTGGTTAAAGAAGCTTACTGCTCTTTGTACTGTGCTTATCTCTTAGGAATAATGGAGTACTAAAAATATGAGTGTATTATAATATTTTAATAATATTTATTAAATATTTAAATCGGTACACAAATCTCCCCATACATTTATTAGCCAAATAATTCAATTGTTTTATAACGTAAATATATTAATATATATACATAACATTACGTCCATAATCCCCGAAGTAGGTCGAGTCAAAGGGGCAGAGCCCTTCAACCACATTCAGCCAAAAATAAATCTATTAATATTTACTCTAAAATTGAATATGTATGTGTCTTAGTTAATTACTTATTAATACAAATTCCAAAGTCAAAGGTCGACAACTTAGCAATATAACTAGTAACCGCAGACCCTTAACTTTTAACGCATAAAGTCGAAAATCGTCAGAAACAATTTAATTATGCACGATTTGAACCTTGTGCGTGTCAAAAGTTTTAACTCTCGAAGATTCTCTGCTGCGGTGGTTTATTAGTTGGACTAATTAAAATACTCGTATTTATTAACATGATTGGGTATCTTGCGGTTGGCGTAGAATTTGTTAAAGATGCCATTATCGAAGAACTTGACATTTTACGGGAACACAGTTTCATTATAGCATTTCTGTAGGTTTTATTTGAATAATATTGTGAATATCTGTGCGAGAATTGAAATATTTTTCAAACGCTTAATATGAAGTATATACATATGTATATAAACTAATAAAAACTTGTTATAATTAAATAAATTTGTTTCTACTCAAGTATATATCTTTGTCACGATTTTGATAAAAAATGTATCCGACGCGATAAATAAAAAGGCTCACGTATATACTTCAACCTAAAATAAAATTATATTCCAAATACCCATCAATTTGTTTTGTTTTCTGCTAACATAAAATTTGATAAAAAATAAAAATATGATTGCTAATAATATCTTCAATACAATATTTCGTATGTCATAAACGAGACGACTAGAGGTTTTTCGAAAATTAAATATATGTTTAAATATATAAATAACTATGAAAGAGAATAGTTATTTTATAATAATCCTTATACTATTTAAAGTAATAGCAAACAGTACAATTTTAAAATAGTATTTATATTTCAAAGTTACTACTTTATAATAACAAAAGTAACATTACTTAATTTGATAGTTTTTTGAAAATATATCCATAATTCTCTTTAAAGGTTTCATTGGGCGAGTGGGAACAGATGGTAGATGTTAGTTAGAGACCCAATTAAAAGTTATTCGACAAGCCTGACAAGGTCTAACAAGCGTTTATATACGTACCTAATACTTATTCTGTACATATAAATAGAAGATTTGTCAAAAAAGTTCGGAAACATACTCTATAATACGAATGTGTATATAGATATGTTTCTGAACGTTTTATATACTTACATTTTATATAAAAATATTTCTCTATAATGATATTTTAATTAAAATGAATATATAATATATTGTTTTATCTGACAATTCGACATGATTATTTTGAGATAATCTTATTCCAGCTATGCAGGCTATTTAAAAGTTGAATGCGATAATCTTTGATTTTGTTATTGAGCATATGCAATATTTTTTTAATGTACCAAAGACATGCAAAAGCCTACAATATTCCATCGGATTAGGACAATAAATTATAAAATTTGTAAAAAAAATATTACATCGGAATTATGAATCGTAACGTCGCGCGTCGTGAGAACCGGTCAATGATCGTTACAAAATCATTTAAAAAAACTTTTAAATGAATAAATTTGTATGCAAATTTTCTAAACCGGTGTCAAAGTTGAAATGTTATGTGGTCCCTCGCAGTCTGCGGTGGCTCAGACTCAATGTCGTTTGCAAACGATGCCCTCACACTAAGTTATGTGTTTACATATCAAATATCTTCAGCCATTCTTAAGATTTCGCGTTAGTTAGAATTTAAAAGCATAAATAAATTATGTGATATGATTCGTGTTGTCAATTACTATTCGTAAGAAAAAAAAATTACAGATACAGTGGAGCTAAAATTGCGCTGGACCCAGCTGGGTTGCTTGATCCAGCATTCCAATCTCTAGTCACTAGCCCACTGTCCCATGTTGGTCTGGGACTTAAAAAGAATATGCCAACTGTGGTTCTTGCCTAGCATGTCGTTAAAGGCGACTAATGGTATATCGGGTTTTGGGTGTGTGATTGTGTAAGCGACAGGTTAGTTGCTTGTCACTGCTTTTTCACAATTTTCCATCTAACCCAGCCCGGCTTTATTTTTGGCTGAATGTGGTTGAAGGGGCCTGCTGCCCCTTTGACATCATAAACTCTAAGGTACTCTAACTAGTAAATTTAAAATTCGCAACGGTGAATTCCAGTTAATAGATTTGCGTAAGAAATTCTAAACACAGCTATTAGTTCAACACTTTATGTGGGCAATAATTAAACTATATGCAAATTTTATAGCTATGGCTTTGAAATGGATACTAAATTGAGTATATAAAGAACGCTTTATTTATGTTTACTTCACTTTGAACGGTTAAAGAATTGTGAACTGAGCAAAAATAATAAATGATGTCGAGCATTATACTAAGAATCTACAATTAGCACAGATTTTATCCTAGTGGAAAAATTGCGCGTATTTGGGAAAAGATTAAATTGATAAATCACCTTCTTATTTTTTTAACGTCAGTTAAATTTAAGTCTATATTACTCAGACCATAATCTACTTGTATACTTACTAATATTATAAAGAGGAAAGATTTGATTGATTGTTTGTTTGTATCGAAGAGGATCCGAAACTACTGTACCGTTTTGAATAATAATTTCACCAATGGAAAGATGCTTAATCAGCGAGTAACATAGGCTATATTTTATCCCCGTATTCTAACAGGAACGGAAACTACGTGGGTGAAACCATGGGGTGCTGCTAGCAGCAGTAGGACTAGTCCTACTAATATTACAAACGCGAATGTTTGTGAGTATGTATGAATGTTTGTTACTCTTTCACGCAAAAACTACTAAATATATTATAATGAAACTTTACAATAATATGGCTTAACACTCGAATAACATATAAGCCATGTTTTATCGATGTACCACGCGAGCAAAGTCGCGGGCAGAAGCTATAACAAATAAATGGCACCTTATTCATCAAAATCGAATAATTCTAATACTTTAGCCGTAACAATAAACCATTTAATACAAACAATCATTCATAAAACGACTGCTGATATGATTATATATATATACCAAAGTCGGTAAAAATTAAAAGACAGCGTGTCAAGAATGAATGAGAAAATAGGGCAACTAACTTTTGCCCTCGACTTTATCCGCGTGGAATGAGTAGTCCTTATTAAAAATTGGTGTCAATCTGGAGAAATTATTGTTATTTATTTTTACATTTCCACTCCCTTTTTTTTACCCTTAAGGTATAATTTCAGGGACAAAAACTACCCCATGTCCTTTCCGATGATTTAACTATCACAATCTTAGATTGAATCAAAATTTTATTTGCTACGATTTGATAAGATTACAATACCAAAATTAATATGAATCGGTTCTGCGGCTCAAACTTGAAAAGGTAACAGACAGACAGACACTTTCGCATTTATAACATAAATACATATGGATTTCAAAATAATATTTACGGCCCAGAAAACGATTCAAGCATTATTATGACATTTTAGTATAATCATAATTAGTCTGATGTAAGGTTTACAACATTATAGCGAATAAGTTCATTAGTATCGATGCCGTTTTGACATAATTAAATCACTTAATCTTGATAAATGGGATTGTAAATTAAGAAATTGAGATCTTGACTCGTACGAATCGTAATTTATAACAGACTGGGAATGATTTGAGAGACTAAAATTGTTTTGCTTCTTTAATTAGTATAAAAATGTCAGTAAATAAAACGTTAGGAGTCGTTTTTAATCAACTATAATTATGTTAACATTTGATTTCAATTTAATAAATAAGTATATTTTTTATTTATTTATTTATCATGACGCCAATTGCCTGTATATTTTGTTTTTTTTTTAACAGTAAACAGAAGGTTTTTGACTCTGCCTACCCCTTCGGGGATTATGGGCGTGATGTTATGTATGTATGTATGTAGAATTTTTTTTTTTATAAGTGTGAATTACGTTCGTATACCGATTAATAGATATTTAGATGGGTGGTCTGACCACTCCGTCAAGTCCCTGGTTAAAAATACACGGGCACGGGTTCTGTTCCCGTCCGGATAAATGATTCTATGACAGTCGGTCAGATGTTACAGATGTTTACATAAACGTATGTCAGGTATCCATAGCACATACAAAGCTATGTTTAGAGTATGAAATTGCGTAAATGTAAACAATTAATTGATTGATTTAATGCTTTACTGGTACCTAAGATTTATCTTATATTTACTTTCATAATTATTTAATCTACGCGTTGGTATAAAACTCTAATGAATTCGCAAAACTCCAAACCACTATGAACAACATTTAATGCCTACTAAAGCTATTTTAATTCTGATCTTGAATATTGATTAGTTTGTAATTCTAAACGTAGTAATATTGTAGAGGCTTCTGATGTTATCAATTCACTTAAAAATATATTTATACAATAACTAGAATTACATGAAACTCGAAGAGGCACCAATTGAGTTAAAGATTGGACATACAATAATTAAAATGTTTATTTTATTTATCTACATAAATGTGATTTCTAATAGAAAATTGCTTAACCCTAACCTAGTAAGATATTATTTTCGTTTGCTTTTATCCACAGAATTGTAATTATTAATCTTATATACATATAAGTATTAGCTGTAGATATAGCCAACAGATACTTAAATTACTCAAAAAAGATACTTAATACTTCTTAAAGAAATCTAATAAGTGCTTATCAATGTTACAAATAATAAAAAAACAACTTACATAACAACTTGCAAGATGCAATCTGTAATTCAACATGCAAGTTAAGTAAATGCCTGTACATGTTATGCTTGTGCTGTGACACCTTTGAAGGTTGTGCAGTTATATTGTATTGTAGACTAGCATATCCCCGCGGTTTCACTCGCATAGTTCCCATTCCTGTAGGTATATGGGGATAAAATATAGCCTATGTTACTTCCCGATAATGTAGCTTTCTAATGTAAAATATTTTTTGAAATCGGCACAGTAGTTTTTGAGTTTATTCATTACAAACATACACACACACACACAAAAATACAAATCTTTCCCCTTTGTAATATAAGTTTAGACTACACATTATTATTTCTAAGAAACAATGTAACAACTACTGGATGTCCAAATAAATAAAGAAATAAATGCCTAATAAAAAATTGAAAATCCTTTATGTTTACCAAATAAACCACTCATATCAATTCGTCTACTTTGCTCAGTGATGTATATAAAATTCGTTCTTGTAAGTAAACACCTCAAGCAAATGCCTATTTGCTATTGAAGCTTTTCCCTCATTTTTCCTTTTAAAAATAGCCCTTTTTAAAACGACTTCAGTTTGGGTATTCAATGTGAATGTTGGTTTTATATGATTAAATATTTTTTTTTTTAGTTTAGGCCGAAACATAACCATATAGCATCAAAGATGGAAATCAAGTATATGGACTGCTTAAAAGCTTTAGCTTATAAAAGGATAGAAATACGAACCCTGACTCACAGCTATTTTACCTCTAAGCAGACACCGTGGCCTATGGACATAATTACAAGCATAATTCAGTCCAAAGCCCGCGACAGTTTTGTTTAATAGCCAAAACGAACAAAAGCGAAATTCATTAACCGTACTAACCCAAATAATTCACGGATTAACCGAAAACAATAAAAACTTTAACAGCTCTTACGGAACTTCCCAACTTCTCCCATTCCAAGGTTAAAGCGAACATCAAAAACAAAATTTGCCGAAGAACAACCCTTCCACTGAATATTTCAGTTGGCCCACCACATCGGGGCAAGAAGCGTTCTAATGATAAATTCAAATCTCGATGCTCCCGGGAACAAGGCAATCAGACGACGTACAAAGGTTAAGGCGCCGTCGGCGAAACTTCGACATACAAACTTGAGAAAAGAAAAGCATGACTTTCCAGTGGGTTCGTTTGTAGTTAGAGTTCATCGATGTTTACTGGCTAAACTTAATTTAATTACGCGAAGCATCCTTTGGGAGCCGTTCATGTTTTATTGGGAAACTGTTCGAGAAATGGAATCGTTCTGCGATCAGAACTTTTCTATTGAGGTGTCGTAGCGTAATGGTGTTTTTTGGAGTTTCATAAAAAATATAGTTAAGTAGTTACCTGGGGTTAGGAACCTCTTTGTGGTTTAAGAGAATGCGAAGCCTGATGGCTACTTGAGTCAATAAAAATAAATAAATTCTCAAGACTGACACACCAATTCCCTTGTTCCAAACTAAGCTTATAAGCTTGTACTGCGAATACTAGGTGAAAAGATAGACATATTTCAAATACGTTAATAAACATATATGACTCGAGTACAATTAATGTCCCTGTTCATTATACGAAACATTTTGTCTTTAGCGGAATTCGAACCCACGACCTTTGGTTTTGTGGCTAGTGTTTCTGACTACTCGACCAACAGGCCAGTTTTGTAGTACACCTAACAGATGAGGTATCGCTGGCGGGGGAGCGGGAAACTCTCACCCCAAATGACCAACCTGATGAAAAGTGTTCATCAGCAAGCCTGTTTATCTTCGTAAGGCGTATCACTCCCACGTAGTTAATCTTTAATCAAAGCTCAAATTTCTGATGACTTCTACTGAATTCCATCCCAACCTTTTTTTTGCACCCTCAATTATTTCGCCTTGAGATAATTAGAGTTGATGTTATAATATCTCCTGTTAAAAATAGATTCTCAACCTAGAACCATGATACTGGCAGTGTTGTTCTAACTATTCCGTGTTCAAACTAATCCCTGTAGTTACTTATTACCGAGTAACATAATACTCCCTGGTCAAGTTTTCAACATTGTATTAATTTGAACGTACATAGAGAAAATTGTTATATATTGTTAACACGACCTTTGAGTCGTGAGAATCCCAACATGATAAATTTGCAGGACCCGCTAGGGGAGTGGCGTGAAGTTTATTTAGTTATGTACAAATTAACATGTACCTACACACTTTTAGTGATCCTGTGCTCGACATAAATCATCTCAATTTCGTATTTATCTTTATATAATGCATATACAACTTTACGACCGTAATTTCCGAAGGGTAAGCAGTCAAAGGGACAGCAGGCCTCTTTAACCACATTCAGCCAAAAAATAAAACTGGGCTGGGTTAGATGGAAAACTGTAAAAAAGTAGTGAGAAATGGCTAGATCGTCGTCTACACAATCACATACCCAACACCCGATATACCATTAGTCGCCTTTTACGACATACTAGGCAAGGAACACAGTTGGCACATTTTTTTAAGTCCCAGACCAACACGGGACAATAAAAAAAAAAATGAAACAGATAATATTCATATCCAATCATGTAACCCTCATTAATTTTATGAGCATAATATTATTTACTTTAACCGGGATTTAACCTTTAATAGGGAATTTCAATGTGGCCTATTAATTAAGGATTGTAATTTTTAATTATTTCCCAGAAGAACTAAACGTAACATGAAAAAAAATATTAGATCAACATTATTTCAACATCGACAAAAAATATACCTACCTAATAAAGATCCGAATTTGTGTGCTAGAAAAAATAGAATCGGATAAAGCAATCGATAAGAACGTGCTCCTCATATTAGAAGGATGATGGTTCAATTCATAAGGAAAAGTAAATGGTGTAGGTACAATTATCCCTCAACAGATATATTAGCCTCAATTGTACCAAGTCATTGTATAACAAGTTAACCGACTTCAAATTTATAAGTATTAAAATACATATTACTTTGTCCTAAGTAAATTAACTTTTTAATTTTATTGGGTTCGATTTTGAAGTCGGTTTTTTTTTTGTTAAAAATATTTTTTTTTTTACGATTTTAAGTGATGGGTAGACCTAACCTGTACAATGTGAATATTTTGACATATTGAACCGTATGATGTAAGCCCAACATAAGGGAACTGCGTAAATCTTTAAGGAATTCATTCGACTATCTATGGTCTCCATCATCAGATTTGTAATGGCACTTATAAACCTATATGGGTGCAAAGTTCTCATTAATATAAATGAATTAAGTTCAAACACTAAGTAGCTACTGTAAGCCGTTAAGGAGTTCCCTTAACTGTTCTTCGTTTTCTTTATCAGACCCCTGATGACAGTCACACGCCATCTAGGTGTAAAGTCCTCATAAATACAAACTAATCAAACCCAAACACAAGGGATCTGCTGTAAATCGTTGAGGAGTTCCCTCGACTGTCTTTTGGTTCCATCATCAGATCGACTCCAAACCTTTATTAAATTGTATTGCTTTAAAATACTTAATGAAAAAAAAAATACAAACGCACTAGTCGCCCCTACGATTTTCGAAGGTTCCCATTGATTTTTTAGGGATGCCATTGTCAGTTCCTGACATCCTTGTCATAGAACCACCCTTGGGATATTTCCTTTCCAACAAAAAATAATCATTGAAATCGGATCATAATCGACGAAGTTATGCGCGAACACACATAAAAAATATATATTTGTATATATATGCGGTCGAATTGAGAACCTCCTCCTTTTTAAAAGTCGGTTGAAAAGGGTACAATATTTTGAAAGTTCAGATACAATTTTACTTTTATTATTACTGCCATAAAATCTGACTATCACTAATGAAGTAGACAATTTACCTAATTTACCCACCATAGATAACAGGAAAATGTCAAATGAGGTGTTATTTAGACACAAAAATAAAGTTAATTAAGAAATTTTATTCTCCATCTTGGCCAAGTCCAAGAACAGTTTTATCTTGTTGCGTTTAACTAAATCGTCATCTATCTTGTTTTTAACTTCAATTTAATAAGTTTTTTGATAAAATTTACAACTCGACGCGAGTATGGAAAGGTTTCGAGCGGTTATATCAAACCAGTTCGCGATAGGAGCCTTGACATTTTTTCTAAGAAATCACACATTATCACATGTTTTTCGTTAACTTCCCAACGCAATAAATAACGTTAATTAGGTTGATTTTATGCTGCCATTGAATAAAGTAGACAGTCACAACTTTTATTTCGGCGATGAATTAAATATTGGAACTTTATGAATTATATGAATCTCTCCTGATAGCGTGATGTTATACCTACATAAATAAGATCATATAATGCTGTCGCAGAAGGGGAAGGCCGAGAAAAAGGTGGTGTGACGACCTGGCCAACTATTCAAGGGACTGGCAGGCTCTGGCCTTGGAAAGGGAGCGTTGGAAGGTCATGGGGGAGACCTTTTCCCAGCAGTGGGGCAATAAAGGTTAGAGAAAAAAGTAATGTTGTTTCTATTCGTTTAGAATGGGTAGTGTTGTTAGTTGCTACAAACAGCTGTAACTAGCTAGTTGCGTAACAGTCTACACGGAATTCATTCTGTGACAGTCTCGTTCTGTATCAATAGGCTAGTACTTGACTCAAAAAAAAATTATAATCTATTATACATAGTGTTCTATGTATGTATTCGTTAAATTATTTAAGTAAATTAACTAGCTTCACGACATTTCCTTGGCGGAAAAGGCAGCACCGTATGGGACAGTCCTTTTAAACCTCAATCGCTTCTTTGACATTCAATTAGCAGACTTTATAATTTTTTTATAAAATTAATAATTAAATTTGCGGAAAATTTATCGTGCAATGATCCAACAGTATGTAATATTATGTCCTGTACTAGCTGTACCCGCGGTTTTTCCTGCGGTTATTTTATATAGCCTAATAACCTTCCACATAAATTAAGTATACAACACATTTTTTGTTCAACCAGTAGTTTCTAAGATTAGCACGTTTAAGCAAACAAACAAACTCTTCAGCTTTATACATTAGTATAATACCTAGATAACATAACGTCAAGCCCATAATCATTTAAGGGGTAGGCAGAGTCAAATTGGCAGCAGGCCCCTTTAACCACATTCAGCCAAAAACGAAACTGTACTGGACTGGGTTATTTGGAAAATTGTGAAAAAGTAGTGACAAGTGGCTAGCTTGTCGCCTACACAATCACATACCCAAAACCCCATATACCATTATTTGCCTTTTACGCCATGCTAGACAAGAAACACAGTTGGCACATGTTTTTTTAGTCCCCGACCAACATGGGACATTAGTATCATATTAAACAATACGGACACCAAAGATAACTACTATAAATAGAAATTTTAAATGCCTTTCTTTAATAAATTGGATAGTCCCAAACAAATTCAAAATGTCAGCCATTAAAGTTCGAATCAACAATTGTTGCTGCCTCGTCTAATCTAATTAATGTCAACCGAAAATACCCATGTTGTCTATTCATTAACTAAATTGTGATTAATTTGGCCAATAAAATCCGTTCGCACTATTTGTGGAACAGCTAAAAATAGTTTCTTTTAGCTCAGCGAAGACAGACTTTCAGTAAAGTAAAATTTGATATTTTGACAAGATCGGTGGCGCATTCGGTAGTGACCCTGCCCCATGTGCCAAGAGTTGTGGGTTCGATCCCCACACATGACAAATATTTGTATGATGAATACTTGTGTTTGTTCTGTGTCTGGGTTTTATATCATCTTACCTCGGAGTCAGATCAATGTATGTAATGACATCGGATATTTATATTATATATTTCATAGAACTTCCTATCTTTGGTCTATGGCCAGTTGGTCGAGTGGTCAGAGACCCTAGCCACGAAACCAAGGGTCGCGGGTTCGAATCGAATGTTTCGTGTGGTGAACATGGACATATAACTCGAGAAAATTTCAAAAAAAATTTGAGTCCTTTATTGAGAATTTTTTTGTTCAGCAAACTAAAAATGATGAAGACATAGTGCACGTTCAAGTACCGCGTGACGTCACTAGGTGCGTAAAATTTAAGCGCTGTATCTTTGTCATTTTTCGAATATTAGATAAAGCGAAACATCGTATTCAATAAATTGATAATCTCACTTACGGAGACTAAAAATTTTAGTGTAAATTAGCTTATTGTTCGCTGTGTAAAATGTAACTAAGATCTAAACTTCTATTGCGCAAAATTTCATCATAATCTGTTAAGTTATTAAGATAGCAAAGCGAAACAGACAGACAGTTCCTTTTAAATTATAACCAATACAATTCATCAAAAGTCAGTCTTTTTTCATGAATCTTTCAAAAAGGGCATAATATTTAAAAACAGTTCAACACATAATATCTTTCCCATTTCATAAGCGGTACAGTTTGAAAGGGAATCCCATCTTCTAGCTCTGACTATAAGCTAGCTTAAGACCAAGCCAATTAATAATGTAAAGCATTGTTCTCTAACGGGAAATTTAAAATATAACTGAAGCTTAGATTGCCGCCTACAACAGTTTAAATCAGTGGAAGCTCAACATGTTTAATATAAAATTCCATTTCGTCTTAGAAATATTACATTATTTACTAGTTGTAACAAGGTAAAGAAAGCCTACTCTAATTCTTTGACGTACTTTTTATAATAATAATACAACATCACGCCTATAATCCCCGAAGAGATAGGCAGAGTCAAAAAGACAGCAGGCCTCGTCAAACACATTTAGCCGAAACCTGGTTATGAGCTGTCAAAAATATAAAGTTATTTAAAATTTAAAACTAACAAACTTCTATTCGCTTCATTTACTTATATTTAGTAAAATATGAATATTAGAAATTTCCCAAACCCCCATAATATAATATAATTCACCTATATAATGCACTAACTGTGCCCGCAATTCCACCCGCGTTTATGGTTAATGTTTATAGCCTTTAGCCTTCTCGATAAATTAACTATACAACACAAATTTTTTTTTTTTAATTCGGACCAGCATTTCCTGAGATTAGCACGTTCAAGCAAACAAATAAAGAAACTCTTCAGATTTATATATTAGTAAGTACATTAGTCTAAGATTCGTTGAACTGTTTATTACTTAAATGTTTGAATTCAATTATCATTACTGATTAAAATCAGCTGTTTTCAACTTCTCAGAAAATTTTAATTGGGCGTTTCAGTCATCGTGTAATAAATACTTTACACTTAGTCCAATTACTCCATGTTAGTCTGGGACTTAAAAATAGTGCGCCAACTGTGTTCCTTGTCTAGCATGTCGTAAAAGGCGACTAATGGTATTTCGGGTGTTGAGTATGTGATTGTTTAGGCGACTAGCTAGCCACTTGTCGCTATTTTTTCACAATTTTCCATCTAACCCAGCCCAGTTTTATTTTTTGGCTGAATGTGGCTGTTGACTCTGCCTACCCTTTCGGGGATTACGGGCTTCTAAGGGTTCAAACACAATCGGTCTAGTGTATGGTCATGAAATCCTAACAGAGTTATATTCGCACTTATAATAGATAAGAATTAAAGTTAATTATACATACCGTTATTCGTATTTGGAATATTTAAAGCTGTAGGTACAATTACTAGGTACCCAAATTACTTAAATTTTGTGGTAAAAGTCAAAATGGTTTGCTACCTGCTACTTACAAATTTTAATTGAAATTGTTTTCTTGGAATAAATTTGCGTTCAAAATTCAAATCTGATTTCTAGAATTGCGAAATGGTTCACAATAATGTCTTTGACTTGAATAAATACAATTTGTCAGCTAAAATTAAAGTTAAAATCTGTATCTGATTAAACTATTTGACAGACAAGTCTAAAAGTGTATGCTTGTAAATTAAGATACTAGATAGATTACTTTGAATAATATTATGTTTAAGTAGGTATGTGCCTGAGTCTTTTTTTATGGCTCTTGCATATGGTCTGAATATCTTTAAATTATTTTGAAAAAAATATTTAAATATTTTGCCAAGTGTGAGACTAGGCCAGACTAGGAACTATGGAAGCAATGAATTTTGTGTATAAAAAAACAACTTTAATGTCCATAGGTTTTGGACTATGCAGGTTTTTCACTATGTTTTTTCCCACCGCCCAACGTACAGGAACAGGTACATACATTTGCAAATTTCATAACTATGTAAGAAAGAAAGAAAGAAAGAAAGAAAGAAAGAAAGAAAGAAAGAAAGAAAGAAAGAAAGAAAGAAAGAAAGAAAGAAAGAAAGAAAGAAAGAAAGAAAGAAAGAAAGAAAGAAAGAAAGAAAGAAATTAATTTATTTGGCACAACAAAAACAGCAACAAAGACACAAAAAACAAAAAAACAGAGTGTGCCAAAAGGGCGACCGCTCAGCTCGAGTCGCAAGCTACCTTACGGCAGATCACGACGCTGGTTTTCAGTGGGCGCCTAATCCACTTCGCACACCTGACCCCACCCACGGCACTCATCAACGAGGAGAGAACACGTCGAAAGGATCATATGTACGAAGTAGAGGAACGGCCGTAAAAATACAAAAAGAAGTACATATGTAGGTAAAAAAAAGAAAAAGAAAAAAGATAATTAAAAAACATAATGCATATGTACACAAACAACATCGGGAAAAAAATTACAAAGAAACAGAATTCAACAAGCATGACAGAATAGTATAAGAACAGAAGAGTATAATTGCGAAAAATATAATAAAAATAAAAACAAAAACATGTAGCTTAGTTGAATCATAACCCTTCGCAAATGAGGCGTGCATTTTTACCATAGGGGTCTTACCTTGGAGCAAGTCTTTCTACAGTATAATACAGGTGGTAGAATCATATCTATTTAACTGATTTTGACGATTTATAAGTGTTTCTTTAAAACCAGTCACGTCATTTTATATAAATAAAGAATATTTTGACTTGACGTGACTTGAATAAAATTTCTTAAAAAAAAATTCCACGTACATTTTCTCAGCCAAAAATGGCAAAAGAATATGATATTTTTGAAACTACCTAAAATAGCAATCCAAAGATTTAATTATTAATAATGTTATATTGGCTGTCTCTTTTTCTTTGTTTACAGACGACTGGACAAAAAAAAAAGATCTCAGAGAAATTATCTTTAATATTTTCGTTGATTTTATTATCTTAAGAAATATTTATTTAGTACGACTTTCATCCTTTGATAGTTAAATGAAAATACTTGAGTGATAACAGACTACTGATATATGAAAATAGAGAAAAAAAAAATTGTAATTGAGGGGGAGACTAGGCTTGATATTTCATAAAAATTGGTAAGTTATATAGGGCCTGCTGCCCCTTTGACTCTGCCTACCCCTTCGGGGATTATGGGCGTGATGTTATGTATGTTTGTCAGTTAGTTCTTGGTATACTACATAATAATGTATTTAAATACCAATAAGGAAATTTATTTTGATATTTATACCAAAATAAAGAAATTATTATTTACGCATTTCGTGGTTCTTATAAGTATATGCAATGCACAAATTTTATGAGAAAATCTTATATTAAATGAAAAGTTATTTTTTTGTCGAACGTAATATTAAAATTTCTGGAAATTCACAAATTTCTTTAAAAGCTGAACATCGTGGCAAATATTTAATAAAAAAATTAATTCGCCCCGATTCAATCTGAATTATAAATGGACTTCTTAAGCCTTCGTCGGAATACACAAATAACAAGTTAACGAGACATAAAACTTGCCCTGAATAAGACCAATATTGCAATAGCGAGTCTCAAATCAAAAAACTTTCTTGCATTAATTTTTAATCAGTGTTTGACATCACAAAGCAATCCAGCTTCTTTAACTTCCGTCTTTTAATTACTTACCGAATTTAATTAATGAAATTACGGTAACGATTACAAATTTGGATGTCTACTTCGGTCGGAGCCTATACGCCCTTTTCGTCCAGTAATTTTCAAATGACCCGATAATTACTCCATGATTCCACTTTAATTACGAAAATTAGTTTCCCAAGTGGCGTTTAAATTTTATAGTCCTCTTTGATTTAATGAAACCATAAAATTATTCAGGGTGTTTTTTTATGATTTTAGCCCTTGTACCTGGCTATGGTGGTGGCTCAGGAGTAAGGACATGAGCCTCATATGTAAGGGGAGTGGATTCAAATCGGAAATGTGAACCAGCAACTGTACATATGAATTTTTCAAATCTAAGCATTTATAACACTTGCGCCGTCTATAAAGTAAAACATCGTGAAGAAAGAAAGAATCATCGTCAAGCTCGATGGCTCATTTGGTAGTGACCCTGCCCCATGCGCCAAGAGTTGTAAGTTCGATCTCCACCCAGGACAAACATTCGTGTGATGAATACGTGTGTTTGCTCTATGTCTGGGTGTTAATATCCAATATTTTAGTTTATATTTGTAAAACCACTCTTGATTCTGATATCCGTACCACATCCGTAACACTTCGGAGTCAGATTAATGTATGTGATGTAGTCTGATATTCGATTAATATTTATTATCATGCACGTCCAAAATGCTATAGATATTTTAAGATGATCCAATGGTCATGATAATGATACCAGTCTATCATTATCATGATCATTCGGGGTAATTACCAGACTTGCTAAATCCGCGATCATAGTGCAATCGGGTACCGACGAAGCACGGGACGTAAGAGGAGATAATGATGGGCAGAGGTAACTACCACCAAATAATTACCACTCTATACCAATATTATGAAGCAGAACAGTTTATTTGTTACTGCTGGTCAGGTGGAAAACCTATGTTTGTTATACAAACTAGCCAATTTACTGCGGAAAACTTTAGGCTTTGTTTGTACACGAGTTAATAATGACTTAAAGCCTAAGCTTTCACGGTGTACCTAAATACAAAACAACAGTTATTGGGTATTGCCCTTTATTTTTGCTGTAGGAGCTTGCTTCTTGCCAAATTACTCAATTCTAGGTCAATGGGAGTTCGGGTTAATATGTTGGCAGACAAAGTTTGGTGATGTCAATATATTAAATGTAAAAAAAAACCAGGCAAATTAATGTTATTGTGGGAACATTATAATATGCTACTAATATTATAAACGCGAAAGTTGGTAAGAATGTATGGATGTTTGTAACTCTTTCATGCAAAAACCACTGATTGGATTTTAATGAAACTTTACAAAAATATAGCTTATACACCCGAATAACATATAAGCTATGTTTTATTGATGTACCACGCGAGCAAAGCCGCGGGCCGAAGCTAGTTCAGAATAAAGGTGGGAGTACTTTCTCCGAGTTAAGTATTGCGTATGTGGGCATCTAGGTCTATTAACCGTCTTTGTTGGTTGGTGGGTCTAATGAATTCCCTTTGAATTACAAAAAAATATGAATACGAATCGAATTTCCATTGACAGGATTTTTATTTTTCATTTTACACAATCACTTTTCATAGCGTGGCTATAGTTTATATCACCTTATGGTATGTTGTGATTAGTACAACTATTAAAAATAATTTCGACATTTTTTTAATACCAAAACACCCGCCATCCCCAAACGGATAAGCAAATCCAAAGAGTAGCCAGCTCTAATATTTTTTTATGTATAAGAAATAAAGTAAATCTACGTAAACAAAACCAATTTGTACAGGTCTGAGTTTTCTGTTAGGATATTTTTTATCAAGAATCAATATTCTACCCACATATTGTTCAGGTCAAACTACTGGCTTTATTCATAATTTGCTTCAGCGCCAGAGGGATAGCAAGGATTAGGAAGCACAAAATAATCTACACAGCCCATATTAGCATATAAATTGAATACGATTAAACGGAATCTGAATGTTTTGTTCGCATTGGACATTCTGACTAACTTAGTTTATTTTTTTTTAACTAAGTCAGTCATAATGTCTACTGGCAAACCTAACTATACTAAGAATGAGAACGTTTGTATGTTAGCTTTTCTCGTCTTAACTAGATCATTATGAAATTCTGCATACATAATGCCCTGTAAGGTAATGAAAATATAAAGTATATTTTCTGTATCGTGTATAGATATAGATCTGTAAATAAACAACATAGGTAATATTATTACATCGTAGAAAAAAAACTAGTTCTTATAGTTAACTAATTAGGAACAGTTTAGGTGCATTTAATGCGTAGAAACTCGAGTTCATTTGTTTTTGAATAAAAATATAAACGGTCGAATTGAGGATCTCTTCCTTTTTTGAAATCAGTTGAAAATCGAAATAAGAAATGCTATGTATTGAGTTCCTATATCCATCCATCTATCTCAGCCGAAAGACGTCCACTGCTGGACATACGCCTCCCCCAAAGATCGCCAAAACGACCGGTCCTGCGCTGCTTGCCTCCAGCGGGTTCCCGCGACCCTGACCAGGTCGTCGGACCACCTTGTGGGAGGTCTACCCACACCGCGTCTTCCGGTACGTGGTCACCAGTCCAGTAGTTTTTGGCCCCATCGGCCATCCGATCTTCTGGCAATGTGCCCAGCCCATTGGCACTTAAGTCTAGCAATTCAGTAACAGTTCCTATATACATTTTACTAATTGTCTGGTTCCCCTATCTTAGGGTTACGAAGGTCAGATCGGCAGTCGCTTCAATTTAATTACCAGACTCGCTAAATCCAAGATCATGGTCTAAGCGGACCCCGTCTATATATCATATATCATATACCGTGTTCTTTGTGTTCTTCGCGGACTTTTTATGGTTGGTTACAAACCCTCGACTAAACCCTCGATAATATAGTTGGGCTAACATGTAATCTTTAATTTAAGTATTTTTTGTACCTATGCATTCATAAGTTACAATCAGATGTTAAATTAAATGAACCAGTACATGGTGTGTACATCATGACCCCATAGCATATTGCAAATGAACGAGAGACGAAACAATTTTTATATAGTTTTTTATTTTAAATGTAATGTATTTAAATATTGTATAAATATAATATAATGTATATATAGTAATCTATGTATATAGATATATAAGTAGATACATAAATAACGTAAAATCTAAGTTTCTATATGTAATGTGAAATTGACAAATAAAAAAATAACGTGCGTGTCTATATTGGAGTCATTGTTGCTTATAGGCAACACCAAACGTGTGTCAATGACATATGCATTTATAACCTTGCTTTAAAAAAACGCACTCACCGATTGAAACATATTAGTATTGTTATACTTCATGTTGATCTTCTTTGTTCGGCTTTCTCAATGCGTGATTTAATTTAAAGTCCAAACATTATAAACTAATCAGTACGCATTTCATATCAACCAAACATTTCATTTATCATCTCAGTTTTATAAATGATCCAGCTACTTTTAACTTCAAGTAAAAGTCCATTTGTGACGGTCTGCTGCGTTCAAAAAAGAAGTGTAGAGTTGATTAGAGAAGATGTTTTTTTTCATTAATTTCATATTTAGTCATGGTTTTTGTGGGGTATTGCGGTAGGTCTGCCTGCGTGGGAGGTAAGCCACAACAAACATAATTATACTAGTCCGTGATGTTATGCAGTCATGGTTGAATCGATGCACGAACGTTTGAAGAGGAATCGTTAATGAAATAGTAGCACTTGTAACGTCTAATGAGGGAGGTGACTTTTTAAAATTAATTATTAAAATGTATCATCATCTTCCTAGCGTTATGGCCCGTGCTTAGACGGGGTCCGCTTAGGCCATGATCCAGGATTTAGCGAGTCTGGTAATTACATTAAAGCGACTGCCGATCTGACCTTCGTAACCCTAAGATAGGGGAACCAGACAATTAGTAAAATGTATATAGGATAGTTGTTGTTCATTGCATACGTAATCACTTTAGAGGATGTACGGTAGGTATATCACTTGTTAGTTAACGCAATTGTTAGGGATTTAATTTAAAGGGCAAAAAATAACACTCCCTTTTGCCCTACGTTGGTGTGGAATTTGAAAAGTAGTGGTGTGTGGGACTTGTGTTTTTTTCTGTGTCTGGGTGTTAATATCTAATATTTAAGTATGTAGGTATTTGTGATACCACTGTTGATTCTGATATCCGTAACACAAGTGCTTTAGCTACTCAGTTCGGAGTCAGATCAATGTGTGTGATGCTGTCGGATATTTATTTCATTTGATTATTTATTTATTTACACATAGTAATTTAATTTTTATTTTAGTAAAAAGCAATTTATGAGACAACTTAGAGTAATTTACGCTTAACAAATTCTCAAAATGTTTAATGAACTCTTAACATCCAAATTAATTGGTTAACGTACCACACCTTTATACGACTTCATTTATTTATACAAGCCATTTTGTCGACTCTTGGCGTTGAGCAATGAAAAGTTACCGAGGTGCCAACAAACTCCAAGGAAACACTCCTTGGAGTTTTTAAAGCTTCCAATGGCACTGGGAAACCTGCAAAATTTATACTTACATATTCAAATGTCACGGCAATCTGAAAAAAAAAAATTGTAATGACTTACAAACTTACAAAATATTTTATGTAATATTAGTGTTTAACGGCAAACTTATTATTGACTAGCTGTGCCAGCGGTGTCACCCGCGTTTATGGTTAATAGTATAAAGACTATTTCCGTCATACATGATTTCTATGTAACTTTAACCATTAAGGCTGCACACGCGACGGAAGCTTAAAAAATGGAGTAACTGCTCCCGTTTTCCCAACATTTCCCTTCACTACTCTGCTCCTATTGATTGAAGCGTGATGAAAAGTATACTATAACCTGCCCAGGAGTATGAAGAATAATTGTACCAAGTTTCGTTAAAATCCGTCGAGTAGTTTTTGTTTCTATAAGGAACATACAGACAGACAGACAGACAAAAAATTTACTGATTGCATTTTTGGCATCAGTATCGATCACTAATCACCCCCTGATACTTATTTTGAAAATATATTTCATGTACAGAATTGACCTCTCTACAGATTTATTTTAAGTATAGATTATTCAGTTATGCGTTAGTTCAACTTTACTTACTTACGACTAATAGTATCGGGTGTTGGGTTTGTGGTTGTATAGGAGACCTAGTCACTTATTACTATTTTTCACAATTGTCCGATCACTCAATCGTATTTTAGCTAAAAACGATTAAAGGCGCTTGTTAAACTCTACTGATCCCTTCAGGGGTTGAGTTTGTAACTTACTTTTTTGTACATGCAAGTATACTTGAACGTCATTATTCTAAGTTCCGCACATTAAAATTAAAAGGTTTAGCGCAACGGCACGTTGCAAGCGCAGTGACCTATTTGAATGTGTGCCTCGAGGCCATTATAATGGATTGTGCCCTGAGAGTAATGAACCTGAAACGAACTTTTTCATTTAACCATCTCTGAGAGCAAGCCGGTGAATGAAATTCCTGTATTATGTCGTGAAATTTCATCAAACTTTGATTTCGTAATATCGGTCATTTTCTCAAAAGTTTCACCTGGGCAAATATACGATAAATATACTCATATAATATAAGGGCATCCAAGTCATGAGACAAAAGGATTAAATTTATGAGGTTAATGTGCGTGTGATGAATCCAATCATTTGTACTCGTTAATTTTCCATACCCATAATTTAGTATATTCATACATTGTCTAGTACCCCAATATCATATTCATATGATACTAGAACTAAAACATGTATATGTAACAAACATTGAAATAATCTGGTGATGGACCCAAGAACTTTTCTAGAAATAACTTGTTTTTTAGCTTTCCTGTCCTCTGTTCGTTCTAAAGTCTTCGGGTCATTTTACTCATATATGAAGGATTTAATCGGTATTTATGAATGTTGAAGAGGCGAGTGAGGTGTGTAAGGATCGTGCCATATGGCGTTTGGTTCTCTCTGCCTACCCCGCTAGGGAAGTGGCGTGAAGTTTAGTTAGTTAGTTAGTTAATCGGTATTTTTGAAAAGTTCATAACTTTCAGAAGTGGTTCGAAAAGTATTCTCATTTAACGAATGAACCCTCGTATTAATATACTCGCGTACATCATACTTAATACAACAACAAACAGTGTAGCATCTGTACAACAAATCAGATCTTACAGGCTAAACATGGCAGGCTCAATACCGTATAATATGTAGTATTTGATGAAACAGGTATTGCAATTGTTCTAGGAATTTATGATAGCTTTATTGATTCTGATTTTTACAACAGGGGGTCCGCAAAAATCTCATTAATCTCGTAATTTCATTAACGTTTATATATTTTTTTATTTCCCCGGGCAAACCAACATATCAGTAAATAACCTGTTATTTTTTTTTTATTAACAAAGGTACGAGCGCGGCACATATTTCTTGCGAGATAGTACGCCTTTCTCTGGAATCCATTATAAATGTACGTATGTAATCAAATGTAATGTTGCCTAGAACATGCTTATTTGTGTCTTGTTTCCAGCAAATTTGCATTAATCCACGTTTCTTCACTGACACTCCCTACCTTGTAGCTGGGAGTGCGTGTGTGCCCTCCTCTTTGCGGCCCTCAGTGCGTGTTCGTAATTAAATCGCGCCTGTTGCGGTCCTCACAGAAATGTATATAGCACCTACCAGCTCTCAAAGTTTAATCACGTCTTGTTGTTTTACAACTCTCTCTCTTTGCGAAGTATGTTTTTGTCAAATTCCTGTCAAAATAATAGTAATAATAATAATGCGTTGGTAAGTAATTTATTAAGTTAAATCCCACAATATTGTTAACAAATCTCAACATAAAATATGCATTATAAAAAGAAAAATCCAATCAGACTCAGCAATGCCCAGACTAAAGATCCGGTGACCTAGAATGCCGAATTTTACCACAATTTTCACAGAGGTTTTCTTTGTGGTGTACACTAGCAATAAGGAAGGATGTTTTAAAATTCAAGTTTTGAAGGGGTGAGTTACATTTTTAGGTAGGTATGAAGCTTTTTTTTAGGATATCTTTTTCAACTTATCTTAATTCGTATTTGCAACTTGTTCTGGCACTGTACATTAATCTAGTATAGTCATTCGTTTATAAAATTTTTAAAATCAAGATATTAGTCTTGATTTTAAAAATTTTATAAACGTATCGATACGATCTTCGCAATCGTATTAACGATTGCGAAGATTTTATAGTATCACCATTATATTTTACCATTACACGTAAAACCCTTAAAATTTTAATCAAGAGAGAGATCGAAGTGATCTTGCACATAGAAGGTTATGTTGAAAGATTTAAATTTTTCGATACATATTTTACAATATACCTGTACCTACCTCCTACCTACCCGTACCCCTTCGGGGATAATAATGTATATATGTACAAAGAGCGAAAGTCAGCTATACTTCACAACTGCAAGGCCTATGTATCAGACCTACCTGACTTTAATAGGCCATGCTGTAATTAAAACGGCTCATATGAGTGGAGTTCTCTTGACACTCGGCTGGCGGTCAAACGCGTGTGGCTTTCAAGAGACGCGACGGTAAAACGACTTTATACAGAACTAGCTGGTGTCCGTGACTTCGCTCGTAAAGAATCTATGAAAAGCAAATTTACGGAGCTTTAATTATTAATTTAATTTATCGTCTCAATAACACTTAGTACTGTATTTGACCATCGTTTTTGAAAATAATGTTTCATACTTTTTTTTCCTATATATATTTTCCTACTGTTGGGTAAAGGTCACTCCCAATTCTTTTCACTTATGTCTGTCCTGGACTAGTTTAATAATTAATATTGGCCAATTTTTTTTATCTAATATTGAAAAATAAATAAATTCAGGTAGAAAAAGAATTCTCTTTTTGAACAAAGTTAAATTGTTTTTTTTATAAAAAATCATATTTAAGCTAGACATACCAATCAAAGAAAAGTTAGACTAAGAGAGGTTTTAAAAAGTCTTAAACTTTTTTATTGGTCTGGGACTTAAAATAATGAGCAAACTGTGTTTCTTGCCTAGCATATCGTAAAGGACGACTGATGGTATATGGGGTTTTGGGTATGTGATTGTGTAGGCGACGAGCTAGCCACTTGTCACTACTTTTTCACAATTTTCCATCTAACTCAGCCCAGTTTTGTTTGAACGTAATTAAAGGGGCCTGCTGCCCCTTGACCCTGCCTACCCGTAGAGGATTATGAGCGTGATGCTTTATATGTATGTAAACTGTTTTGTGCATCTTAATAGCGAGTGAGATATCTATCTGCTCTTAAAAAATCATTTTTTTAATTTATTATGTTCTAACGGTTAAATGTGATTGTGTAGGCAACGAGTGTTTTTCACGATTTTCCATCTAACCCAACTTAGTTTTATTTTTCGGGGCTAGCTGGCCATTCTACTCTGTCTACCTATTCGGGCGTGATGATATGTCGGTTTTTATATTAAACTAGGACTAATATGGACAAATCATGATATTTGATGAAGACGTAACCTTAAACCTTTAACATGTGCAGCACAAAGAATTTACGTCTTGGGTCGAAGTCTCTCATTTTCTTCATAAAAAATCTACATGCCAAAGATTGAACTGGCATCCCAACAAGCGCATATTAAACTATTTACATAATCGTTAAACCGTTCGTACAGTGACGGACGTCGTAAACGTCTGCCACTAAAAAGTTTACGTACACTTTATTATGTATGTAACGTTAGGTCAATACGCTTAACCCCACTCAAATTTCGCTCCGAATAATTGAATTAGAAAAACCGTATGCTCACAATTTGCGATGAAAGGCGACGGTCGTGAGTTTATAAAGCGATCATTGTACCATAGAGTAATTTCGCCGTTATCTCCAGAAGGCTGGCCCTCTGTAAAAGGAGAGGGCATTATCAGCCGTCCCTTTGGCCCCCCAAAGGGCTCTATGAAAGTGTTCTCTGTGCTGTCCATTATGGAAATTGTGGCAGTAATATTTTTAAAGGTGGGGAAAATTTGATGTTTTTATCAGGCAGCCACTTATTCTTCTGAAGAGTTTGGTTACAATACATTCTGGGGTGTGCTATTTACGTATTTCTTTAGGGCTATTTTTGCGTGGCTTTCAAGATCGACCTGTTATAAAATAGTTATCAAGCGAACGTTCCACCTTTTTGAGCCTAAAAGAGGACTAGGGGAAATTGCCGGTTCTTCTAGTTCTTTTTTGTAAATAATATACTGAATTACATTATCCAATAGGTGACCTTTTTCTCTATCATTCAATATTTTTTTTATTTGAATATTAAAGCTAATAATAGGTTTAACTAACATAAGAAGAAACATGTATTACAGTTACGCTGTTGGTTTTCTTTAATAAATAAATAAATTAATTAATTAAAAATCCGGTCACAAAACTTCTTTAGCACATGTAGGAGGATACAGAGGACTATTTTGGAATCTTGATCATTGTGGCGTCAAACTATGAAGATAGAGATAGATATAAAGGTCCTTTGGATGTGACATTAAAGTAAAGCACCATACAAGATCGATAAACAAAAAATATGTCAAAGATAAATAATAATAATAAATAAATAAATAATTAAATTCTCCAGACTGACACACTATTTCCCTAGTTCCAAACTAAGCTTAAGCTTGTGCTAGGGATACTAGTTGAACGGATATATTTAAATATGTTATAAACATCCATGACTCGAGTACAAATGTCCTTGTTTATCACACGAAACATTTGCTCCTAGCGGGATTCGAAGCCGCGACCCTTGGTTTCATGGCTAGGGTCTCTGACCGGGTCGCTGACTAGACCAGTCGACCAACAGGCCTGTCATATTTTCATGATATACAATTGTATCCCAGTTGAATTCCAATAAATTTCGGTTCAGTTTTCACTGTTTCTATTTTATTTTCACACATTTCCCGACAAAAACGTGATATGGCTAAATACTTTCATGCATATTCCTATTGAAAATAAAACAACTGGCTATGCCTCGGAACAGTCTATTCATTGACCTCTTTAATATCGTATTGCGGGAAAACGGGATGGAATGCAAGCGAGAATAATTACGAATTAATTACTGCATCAGGGTGTATTCTGTTTTAAATACGTTTCATGGCGCAGGTTAAAATAGCTCAACGTCAAATAGCAATGCAGATTTTTACCATTTAATGCCATACTTATATGTCTTAAGTGCTACAATAAACAACTTTATCTGTTTTATTACTTTTTCATATTGTTTTGCTCGGCATTAAGATAGAAAACCCCTTATAGAAATTTAAATTTTTAAAAAACACTTTGTTTTCCTTCTGTATGTCTGCTCTAGTTAAGATTATTAACAAATGTATTACACCCTTGGTTTCAAGCTCAAACATACTTCTACTTGACCAAGAATTATAAAAAATTATAAAATAAAGAAAAACTCTTTTGGGAAGTTCAGAAAAAGCAGATGTCTTCATAAGAGGTAGCCTGGTGAATGAACTAATTCGATACTTAAAACTTTATATGGAACTTTATTCGTACTGTACAATTTTTTTTGTCATAGTGTAATATTAAATTGTTACTCCCTTGGACTCTGCCTACCTATACGGGTATTATGGGCGTGATGTTTTTATGTAACTAAAGCTCTACAGTAAACAGACAATTTAAAATAAAATAAATATATTATCCAGACTGACACACCAATTCCCTAGTTCTAATAAGCTTATGCTTGTGCTATGGATACTAGGTGAACTATCCATGACTTAAGTACAAATATCCATGTTCAACACAAGAAACATTTGCCCCGAGCGGGATTCGAAACTGCGACCCCCGGTTTCATGGCCAGAGTATCTGACCGCTGAATCAACGGGCCAGTCAAACACTATCACAGACGCCTATCAATAACAATAGTTAGATAAGATAACTATAAAACTAGTCGAACTATTTTCGAACCCCCACACCCGTGACGCAAGACTAGTCGAATTTCAAACGACACGCATCAAAGACGCTTTCATCCCTAATCCGTCTACTGTTACTTATCGTATCGTTTTCACTGACAGCCTCCGTTATCTTAAGTTGAACAACGCAAATGTCCACACTATTACTCAGCGTAGGGATAAGCCCACTTTGAAACAAGATACTACACAAAGGGTCGTCATCAAAATTCGGTGGACGTCACAGCCCTTATTTATCATTTTCCGCAAAATTTTCACTCAAAGAGACACATTAAGGTGTGCGTCCAAGTCTTAGGCTTTATAAGTCGTGGTAGATTGAGATAGACGGAAATTGCGATCTACTCAAATTTATGGTTGTAAGGTGGTTTATAGAACTTCATTGCTCCATGGACTCTGCGTACCCCTCCGGGGATTGCAAGCATGATGATATGACGATGATAATGAATTAAATATTATTTTTTATTAGGCAACAAACATGTGCCTTAATAATTTATCAAACAGTTATTTTTTGACACTGGCTTTCCTTTGGGATCCCTTGTCTAGTTAGAGTTAATAAATAAAAATAACAAAATGGATGCGGTAAAGCCATGATAAAGCTGCATTGGTTTAATTATAGATGTGCTAGCTGAATCGGTTATAACCAAAAAACCGACGAAAAGCTGTTAGCTGAAAGCATAAAAGGCTTGCACCTCGAGGATTCGCAGCGCCAAAGACAACTTGGATTCTTATGCCGTAGGTACGGTGAATCCTTAACAAAACCTTCCAATATTAGAATATTAATATGTATAAAAACGTATTTTTAACGGACTTAAAAAGAATGTGCCAAATGTGTTTCTTACCTAGCATGTCATAAAGGTGATTAATAGTATATCGGGTTGTAGGTATGTGATTGTGTAGGCGACCAGCTAGCCACTTGTCACTACTTTTTCACAGTGTTCTATCTAATCCAGCCCAGTTTTATTTTTGGCTGAATGTGGTTCTGTGGCCTTCTGTCCCTTTGACTCTGCCTACCCCTTCGGGGACTATGGGCGTGATATTATGTATGTATGTATCTACGTATTTTTAAAAATGTTTATTTATACATAATACAAGCATAATATTAATTTTGGAGCTGGGGATTCAGTGTCTGAACAATTATGTTTGCTTATTTATTCAAAGAGCCGTTATTAGTTTTGGGGTTGTACACCCTTCGGTTTCGGTAACTCAAACCTAAAGCCAATAACAATATTTCCAAATTCCCCGCCACCCGCTTCTAACTCAAAAACGCCTCAAACACCGCTCCGTATATAACACCCCGGGTTCGTGATACTTTACGGTACAAGATAATATTAGAGCCGTTATAGTTCCTTTTTTTTTTTGATAAAATATCATCTCGTATTTGGAAAGGTAGCAAAACGTTTTATGGCATTTTAGGACCTTGCGGACTATATTGAGTCAAATTGCTTGAGATAAAAACAACAACCTTGGGTAGAATATAAATGTGGGATTAAATCGACAATGAAATGACAATACCTCCTAACTAATATTTTTTTTAGGAATCGACTTTTTTAATGCAGTAAAATACAATTTCGCGTGGATTTTTTTTTTTCTAGTTTGTTATCAAATAATAAAGTAATCCTGTAAACATTACATTAAAAGTTAAATGAAGGTGTTATGATCAAAACCTAAAAATTGGATCGTTTTTTCATTCTCCTGTAAAATAAGCATATCTACAGTTAGGAGGTATTGTCACTTCATCAACCTTGGGCAGAATATAAATGTAGGATTAAATACGGGTCGGGAAGTAACGGCTGTAAACAGACACGTTGGTCAAGCAATCAATTTGGACGTAAAAACGAATGACGTTGCAATGTATTCAAGTGGAAAGGCACGACAAATGTCTTAGTGTTTTTTTATGACAAGCTTTTACATGCGGCGTTTCCCTGGTGTAAGTGTTTCACAGCATTATTTATGTACTATAAACTACTTCTGGCTAATTGTAAACAAACATTTTGATAAAATTGAAAAAACTGCAATATTTTTGTTTGTTTTTGAATTTCATTGTTTTGGTCTCCACAAACGTCACCTGCTCGCAAGTTTATATATTTTATAAGGAATACCTACTACTGGGGTGGTACGAAGCTTTATTTTATTTTATTCTCGAGATATAAATGGGAGGTGGCGCTATAAAGGAGAAAAATACATTAACAATCTCCCATACTTACCAAATACACGAATAAATTTATCAATATCGGTCGAGCCGGTTTGATAAAGTGCGACTCATTTATATTTATATACAAGATAATGCATATATCGTTTAGTCCCAGTAGTGGTATTTCTAATTCCTTCATTTATACTTTTACCTAGATTTATCACTGTTCATAGTCCGTACCCGCATGGCCATTGATCTAGATTAATCCTGTCTGGTTTTAACGCTGAAGCGGCTGCCTTTGTGACTCACACAGCCTACTACGCTAGGGTAGACAGGGGAACCAGAGCAATTAGATCATGCTAAAGGCAACTAATATATTCAAGGAGCTCATTTTAATAACATTTCATTAATCAATTTTTTGTCAAATTGGGTATTATTCACTATGATTTTTTTTTAACTTATCCCATGTTGGGACTTAAGAATAATGTGCCAACTGTTGCAATGTTCTTGCCTAGTTTGTCGTAAAAGGCGATTAATGGTATATTGGGTTAGGTACATATGTGATTGTGTAGGGGACGTCCTTGCCATTTGTTACTACTTTTTCACTATTTTCCATCTAACCAAGCCCGGTTTAATTTCACTCAAAGTGTTTAAGGGTGCAAACTGGACGGCCATGGGCGCTTGCGCCCACTACACTACACGCGGCTCGCGCGACTTTATAGAAATGCTTAAGTTTGTACTAACCGCCCGCCCCGCGCAAACCGCCGCGCACGCACCCGCGGTCGTCCAGTTTGCAGCCTAAGAAGGCCAGCTGCCCCTTTGACTCTGCCCACCATTTCGGGGATTGCGGGCGTGATACGTATGTGTAAAGATTTTAAAAATGTAACATCTCAGTTCGACACGCAGTGACGTCAGACGTTCCAAATCTATGAAATGATTGCCCTTTGTCGGTCCATCAAGTATTTTCAATTATTGTTCTGTCAAAACAGATGACGCAACATCTTACGAAATGCATAATCTTGAGACGTAATATTATAACTCAATTATAGAGATATTATAAGTAAGACGCGATATAATTCATCAATTCAAACTATTATATACAAGATTTAGATTATCGCGTGTCCTGTGGTATCTTATAGATTTGTTTGCGACAAAAAGTAGCCTATACAATTTGTCAGGGATCAAAGAGTCTACGCAAACACAGGGGTACTTTCCGTTCCTTCACTCTCATAGTCCGATAATACGGAAACCCGATATGACTGGAGAGAGTTCAGGTGCATGACCTTGCATGCTTCCCGAGACACGAGGGCAATTAAACCGTCAACTTCCTGACTCCGGACTGTCACTGAGTAATTTCAATATAGAAGTACTTACTTACTACTTGGCTTCCAACATTAAAGAACGCCATTCCGGTCTGTTTTGTGCCAAATAGAATATAGAAGTACCCAGCCACAAATTTCAGCTCGACCCGGGATACCAACTCCTCTTGGTTCAGACGACGCATGCTACCACTAGACCAACCCAGTCTTATTCGACTGGCCAATAAGTAATTCCTCCGCTCTTCAGTAGCTACACTCTAAAGCAGCATTACCATACTCCGCTACATGTTTCTGGCGCCCGCCCAACCGCAGCTCCCGATAGCACCAGCATTTTAGTACTCTAGGCACATCGAGCGAAAAGCCCAGCATTTTTAGTACAGTCTGCAATATAAATCATTCATGAACAAAAAAACGCGACTAACGGAATGGGAGTGCCGTAAGCTGGGTTCTCTGGTGTATTTCCTAAACGGTATCGATTAGTTTTGCGGAGGATTTTAGAGGCGAGTGTGTGGTTTTTTTTGTATTGTGTGTAAGATGATATGTGCGAAATGGGAGTTAATAGCTTGATGACGGCTGACCGGGACGAATGGAAGAGGAAGTTATGCTTTTTTTACGAAGTTATTCGTTTTATTGACTCAAAGGAATACGTTACGCACCGTTCCACTGAAACCGGGGGGAATCAGCGGGGTGTATCGGACTTCTGGGGCCCTCGAAATGGTAGGAGGACCTTGCTCCGCCCAAGATGGTAGTGGGCGGGGTATACCGACTAAACCTCTGGGATAGACCATCGAACGCCTTTATGTACGAAAACGTGGATCAGAGGAATCAGGAGTCAGAGGAAGATATGCTGTGCCGACCCCAGATGACCTGGGAGAAGGGCAAGAGAAGTGATGATGTGTGGTTGCTTTAAAGAGAGCAAATAAAGTAAACATGAATTCCTCATCCGTATACATTAACTCCCTAGTTCCAAACTACTTGTCCTATGTTACGTGTGTGTTATGTTACGTGTCCTATGTTGGTCTGGGTTTCGGAAATAATGTGCCAACTGGGTTCCTTGCCTAGCATGTCATAAAGGCGACTGATGGTTTATTGTTAATTTGGTTCGTGATTATGTAGATGACAAGCTACTTGTCACTACTGTTCATAATTTTCCATCCGACCATCTCGGTTTTTGGCTTAATGTGGTTGAACTCAATGCTCCTTAGAGCTCCTCCCTCCCCCGTTCCCGGATCAGAGACGTGATGATAAGATTTAAATTAGGCTGTATATTTTTTTGTTTTTTTATATTGTTTTGGATGTTTAAGTTCCGTAGCTTGTCTTCAAGCCCTTAAAAAAATTCGACACTAACTGGTATAGCATTAGTGATTTGGTCAGTGTCAACGTAAATATTAATAATGCTTTGTTATCGGTACCTATGTTGACGCTGTGAAGTGTATAGGGGCGGCAGTAAATAATTGATAACGAAACGTGCCTCTATGTGAAGTTTATCTACTTCTAGACATACACAATTTTAAGTATAGATTTAAACCTTTTTGACTGGCTCGATGGCGCATTCGGTAGTGAACCTATGTGCAAAGAGTTGTGGGTTCGATCCCCACCCAGGACAAAATTTTGTATGATAAATACTTGTGTTTGTTCTGTGTCTGGGTATTAATATCGAATATTTAAGTATATATACCAATACCACTGTTGATTCTGATATCCGTAACACAAGTACTTAAGCTACTTACCTCGGAGTCAGATCAATGTATGTGATCTCATCGGGTATTTATTATTTATTCGGATATTTAAACCTCTTGTCTCATAGTGAACATGGAGATGGTAAGGACTTGCGAATACAGATGACTATATTTTTGCAACCATAATCGAATTTGCGTAGTGCGACTGTCTATCTGATTCGTAACTCTTAGATGAAGGAGCCGTTTAAGCACGGAATATACTAAGAAGATGATAGTATTAATGCAACTATAAACCAATTTGCCCAGTTCGATTAAAGTCACTATACGAATAAAGAAACTGGGCAAGTGCGAGTCGGACTCGCACACGAAGGGTTCTGTACCGTGATCTTTAAAACGGAAAAAAAAGACATGTCTGTTGTATGGGAGCCCCCTTAAATATTTTATTTTATTCTGTTTTTCATTAGTATTTGTTGCTGTAGGGGCAACGAAAATACATCATCTCTGAAAATTTCAACTGTTTTACTATGATGGTTCATGAGATACAGTCTGGTGACAGACAGACGGACAGCGGAGTCTTAGTAATAGGGACCCGTTTTACCCTTTGGGTAGGGAACCCTAAAAAAGCAGAAAAAGCTACTCATCGTTTACATGTTCGTTACCGTCCACGTACAACAAGAATGGTTTTCTATCAGTTAGCTTTTTATGTGACTGTGCTGTTTATAACAAACGTAGAAAAATGTGCACAAACGAAGTTTACTGAAACCCCCTATAAACCTATCATTACAAAGAATATACCAATTACAATGACTCTGCGAAAACGTTTCCCAAGGACGCCCCTTTCGCACCAGCAAGACCTTGAACGTGAGACGTTACAAATGACACGCCACCCAACATCATCGACCTTATTTACACATTAACTAAATTAGTCAGCGCAAACAGTATTGTATCTTAAATGAATAGGGTAAAGGGAAGCGTTTCATTTCGAATATACAGATGTATGTATGTACACGCTCATACATAGTATTATGCCCGCAAGTCCTGAAGATAGATAGAGTTCAAGGCTAGGCTCCTGCAGCTACTTTTAACCAAAAAGGAAATGATTGGACGAACTATGTATACGTAATATTTATTTCTATAATATTTATAATGTAACTTTGTAATTTTTCGAGTATAACATAAAGCAAAAAATACGTATTCAATATTTTTTGATTTAACTTACGTACTAAAAAATTTTTTTAAGTAAAATACCCCATTGTTTCTTAAGTAACTGGAGTAAAGCAAAGGAATCGTTTCATTTCTAATATACACACACACCTACATTTATGTACGGGACTATGTATGACATAGGTACATATTGACACGCCCGCAAACTCTGATAGGTCAGGCAAAAGTCCATGGAAAATGAAAATGATTTCTCACAATTTTCCATCTAATCCAGCCCATTATCCAATGTTGGTCTGGGACTTAAAAATAATGTGCCAACTGTGTTTCTTGCCTAGCATGTGGTAAAGGGCTACAAATGGTATAAAGGGTTTTCGGTATGTGATTGTGTAGGCGACGAGCTAGCCACTTGTCACTACTTTTTCACAATTTTCCATCTAACCCAACCCAGTTTTATTTTTGGCTGAATGTGGTTAAAGGGGCCTGCTGCCCCTTTGACTCTGCCTACCCCTTCGGAGATTATGGGCGTAATACTATGTTTGTTTGTTTTTTTGAAAATGATTGTCAAAACAAATAAAAATTTACGAAGCAAAAAAAATTAAGGGTAAGTTAAATGAGATGGAGCATAGATATCTGTTTTACGCCTTTCTATAAAAATATTCAAGACTGTAGTGACAATAAGTGTATCAATTGAAGACGTTGATAGACCAGGTCAGGAGTCGTCAATCCTTACACACTACAACGCGCTGTCGTCGCTTTAGTTATTTTCATCGCTAAATATTAACACAACAAATTAACACAATTGTTTGAGCCCTGGCACCGGAGCACATAACACCTAGCTCGTAGTACTTCCTCTTTTGGTACGAACATTGTACATTCTTACAAATGTAGAAATGCATTTCAGTTCTTATAATCTTGTGATAAGGTTCATTGTTGAATGGGGTTGTAGTTCCAGACTTCGGTAATTTCTAACTCCACTGGCCGCCTAGAAAAAGAACAGAAACTAGAACAGTATATGTGTCAGAAAAAAACAAATAAAAAGACTCGCGGTGTAGAGTAAATTATGGCTAATATTAGGTATGTTTCACACGATTTACACGAGGCACCGCTTACTGGTAATGTGATCGAGTTTATTTGAGGTGAATTACGTCAGATGATGTTAGAGGCACTGCACTTACATTCGAATTCTTTGTTTTATATGTCCTATGTTGGTCTGTAAATAATATCTACAGACTCGAATGAGCTGCAATACGGGGCGCTGAATAATCGAAAGGCTTTAATGAAAACTAACTAAACTTCACGCCACTTCCCTAGCGGGGTAGGCAGAGAGAACCGAACGCCATATGGCACGATCCTTACACACCTCACTCGCCTCTTCAACATTCATAATCCTTTTCATACAAGCTCTACGGTTTTTATGACTCCTAACATCACCTTCTTTAATGATAATCACAATTTTATTTCATTACTCATTTAAAAGAAAAATTCTAAGTCCATCGTTTCTTATTCAAATGTATGTTTTCGGTAAAGAAAGGATCAAGAAAGGATACACCGATTTCTCAAATCTTCGCATGTAAGATGTATATTGCTATTGGTGCAATTACATCATGCAATGCTAAAAAGATGACGCGTATCGTTTCAACCATGTGAAAGGTGCCTTATACATTTCTCAAAATAGGCGAGTTCTAGCTTAATCATCCAGGAAAGGGAACATTTTTTTAAAGCCATAGTCAATTAGATGTCTAATTACGTCTCGGTAAAATGAACAGACCTAATTCTGTAGAAGCCTGCAGAACTTCTCGACTCGTCAGGATATACCATCTGCCCTAACTGATATTAATATATTACAATTTGTAACTACGTTCTCTCTAGATGCTCCTTATGTCGACCAATTGTGTCGAAATTTCGCAATCATAAAGCTTCTAATTTCATTCCGATTCCAGACATAAATGTGTAAGCCAATTTTTCTATTACGTTGTTAGATTTTTATCGATAATTTTGTATGCCAAAAGAATGAAAAAAATTAATTGTCCAGACAGACACACTAATTCCTTAGTTCCAAATTAAGCTTATGCTTGTACTATGGATACTAGGCAATCGGATAGACTTACTTAAATACGTTTATAAACATCCATGACTCGAGTACAAATGTCCATGTTTATTACATGAAACATTTGCCCCTAGCGGGATTTAAACCCGCGACCCTCTGTTTCGTGGCTAGGGTCTCTAACCACTCGACTAACAGGCCAGACGAAGCTTAATAAATGACATGAAGGTACTTTTTATGCTGAAAAAATAACATGTCACGTGAGACAATAGTTTTTGAAGAAGAATGTGTGATGCGGGTAAAGCAAAAGCATCTATGCAAAATCATCTTCTCAGACTTCCTCCCTTTCTTCAAAACCCATCACAGATCGATATAATAAACAGGGTATTTCACGTTACTCACGTCGCCAGCATTCACGTCATTTCTTTAGTCCTCATTTCGTTTCCCATCCACATCTGGGATAATTCCTTAATCCCCTGGCGAGGACAGATGAACGTTGAGATTTATAGACGTAGTAAAAGCAGTGTCATTACCATCTGGCATGTTGCGAAGCAGTCTGTTGCGGCGTTTAAGCTAGTGATAATATAATACTTCTAAAGGACAAATAGCATATATATGTATTATTGTTTCGCTCGGTAAATAAGAGTTCTATAAGATGCTTCCTTCACTATAACCTCTGAAATAAATTATAAGAATTCTGGTGTTACCAACGTCCGTAGGCTATTTGTGAGTTACCAACAGTCATACCGTTTGCCATTTTGAGTGTTTTCATATTTTTTTTTATTATACATAAATATAAATAGGATTGTTCAACAAGCCAGCTATCTATAATTTTTCATTCATAAGCCATCCTCGAATTGTCTTTTATTGTAAGCACATATATATTTTATGTACGACTATATCGTATTCAGTACAGTTAGTGTTCATTTACTCATATTATAGAATACCAGATTATCCTAATAATTCTGATACCTATCCAGAATCTGTTATTCTGGTCCGTTCGAAACGGAGATATTTACGTACATTATATTGTATTACATTGTAATAAACCACTGGAATACCAAATGTATTGTTTCACTATCTACCGTAATACGATCGATTGCGCATCCCACCAACTTCTTACATCAGTCATACATATAATTTATTCCGGCAGACTGAGCAATTTGGTTCAGAAGCCCACAAGCTATGAAATATTCGTCGAAGGGTAACCACAATTGCCAATAAATAAACGTTACTCCGTAATAATATCAGATTTACGAGAAGATTCCCCATTTGTGATTTAAGTTTTCAAGATTTGCTACAACGTAAACATTGTTGGGAACATAACGGAATGTTCTTTGAGCTAGATTTAGGAATGTGAGTTAGGTATTAGTGGTTGATCTTAAAGGCAAGTAGGTGTGATGGACATTGGAGATGTAATTTTTTTTTACTTATAGGTAATCAATAAAACCTATACGTATGTTTCCTTAATCAATAATACAATCGAACATGTATAATATAAATAGTACTGTGTTAATAATATTTATTTAGTCTCCTTATGCATCTCGTCAAAAATGATTTTAATATTGAGTTTTTCGTTTTTTTTTTATTAAAATTTGAATAAAATGTAAATTTCAATTTTAATATGTTGCTTATGTTGGTCTGGGACTTAAAAATAATGTACCAACTGTGATACATTACGGCTAGCATGTCATAAAAAAGACTACTAATGATATATAGGGCATTAGGTATGTGATTGTGTAGGCGACAAGCTAGCTACTTGTCATTACTTTTTCACAAGATTCCATCTAACCCTGTCCAGTTTTATTCTGGGCTGAATGTGGTAAAATGGGCCTGCTGCCGCTTTTCCTCTGCCCACCCCTTCAGAGATTATGGGCGTGATGTTATGTTATGTTTAATTTTAATATTGCATCTAAGGAATAGTATTTTTTTCTTTGGTAATATTACAGCATCCGATATAGATGATGCGTCTTTCGTTTTGGTTTCATATATGTATAGTTAGATACATTTTGTTAGGTATGTATATAAAAATATGTTAGTTACAACTATTCAATGTTTATCACGTAAACAATATAATTTATCGTAGTCTCCAATAACTATTGAAATTTGAGTAACATTTCAAAGTGATTGTTTTGTCGCAGCTAAAGCAGAATCTAGATTTAATTAAGACCAAAATCCTATTAGTTGTCGGAGCTTATCGCAACAGCAGCGTTTCGAAACCGCGAGCCTAAATCTGAAATAGTTCGATTCAACTACTAAATGGCTAGTAAGTTCAACACGTTAATGTGGCTATGACGTAATTCTTTCTATGGCTGAAATAGTCGGTGGTAAACCGTAATTAATTAATGATTGTTGGATTTGCTTGTGAGGTGGTAGTCTAATGGTTAGAACATATGCGAGATGTGTTGGTTCAACGAAGCCATACTTCGGGCTACTTACTTTGAAATCAGATCAATGTATGTGATGTAGTCTGATATTAAAATATTATTTATTTTTAATTAATTTAACCATCAATTTAGATATTAATAGCGAGGGAATACATCGGAAAATCTGTTTAATTTAATGACTATGACAGCTATGACTATGAATGTCTAGAAAGGGGACATGCCGTCAGAAAGATAATAATGCTGTTGATTTGTATTGACCAAATTAAACATCCAAAAATATTGTACCATGGAAGATTATGAACAACAAAAACTTTTACAATTTCGTTTTAAGAGTTTCTGATCAAACTAATAAAATGGTTGGAGCTACCTGTATTGTACCTACTGCTCTGAATAACATCTAAAAATCGTCGGCAAAAATTACCACCCTTATGTTAACGAAAGGGTTGGACATTAGGGGCCGGAATACGCTCTAACGGAGCAGGGCGTCAGGTTTCGACTGTCTGGGTCCCTTGATTGGTGTATCGATTTGTTTGAGGAGCAGAGTTTTCGGTAGTATCCGAATTCGATGAACGGTAAAACACTTGGCAGCTTTTTTGATAAACGGTCTATCGTTAAGCAGTCAAAAAAGATATCAACTATATTTTTTCTTAATATTAGTCGTCTAGTTGTTGTTTGGTTTAACACAGAGGAAACTCTTAGGTCTCTCTTTTTATTTTTGACTGAATGTACTTAAACAGGCCTGTTTTTTGCATTTGACTTTGCCTTCCCCTTCAGGGATGACAGGCGTGAAGTTATGAAACTTTTAGATGTCCGTACGTAGTTATAATACATACTTTACATAATTCATCTATATGCATCATATAATATAGGGGCTAGACGCTACCTTAGCCCATTAGCATTATTTATTATTATCATATAAAGTAAAAATTCTTAAAACTTTAACTCTTTTGCATACAAATTCGGTGAACAAACAATGTCTTTAACTAAACTTTTTTATACAGCATTTTATTAATTTACTTACTTAGTCAATAATCTAGTTCAACTCGACTATTACCTATCATTTTATCATACGTTGACTCAATAAACTAGAAAGAAATAAAAGTCCGATGTGTGCTTATCCATAGAAATTATAGCCAACGAGGTTCTACTCCTGAAAATAGCTGAAAAGAAGGTTAAAACAATCGATTTTTTTATATACCTACGAATTATAACAAATCCGTAGCTTTATAAACAAAAAATCACAATATTACAAATAACCCTTCTATCAAGCATTTCAGCGAACCAACTCCATGTATGTATGCAGACAGATATTGTAATATACAAACACAGCGATTCAATAAATACAAAGCGATTCGATCTTTGTACCAGTGCAGTCAGTTTGTGCATTCTAAAAATGGTCAACGGTATAAACTATATTCGTACGTCACGTCACGATCTCATCGTTTTTCATCGAAACAAAATACTACACCATATTGCATTCAAACGGTGAAACTGAGCGTAACTTTTCCAATTCTCGAAAATGCGAAAAAAAAAGACAAAAGAAAAGCGAAAAGGTACCCGATAGCACAGTCCCAAATTATCTACTTAGACCCGAAACAGGCAATTCGAATAAACACTCCACTTTCGCAGTAACGGGCCCATCTAATAATCTTTCTCTTCCTTAAGCAACAAAACAACTTAAGCAGTAGAAAAAGGGAAAAAATAAACACTTTTACATTTTAATACTGAAGTGTGCCTAACCCGCCGACATAGACTTAATAAACAATAAAAATTCACAAGGTGTAATCTTTCCACCCACTCTGGGCTGATGTTCAAGGAACAAGATTATAGCGCCTACGAAGGTTATTCCAAAAAATAAAAATAAAAACAGTCGAATTAAGAACCTCCTCCTTTTTCTAAGACGGTTAATAACTATTATCTTTTGGGATTAATGCGATGTAACCAAATAATTCTTTCAATCGTGAAAATATGATTGTTACAATTAACTAACTAAACTTCACGCCACTTCCCTAGCGGAGTAGGCAGAGAGAAAATAAAATAAAAATAAATAAATTCAGACTACATCACATACATTGTTCTGACTCCGTGGTAAGTGGCTTAAGCACTTATGTTACGAATATCAGAAATAACAGTGGTATTACAAATATATACTTTTATACTGGATATTAACACCCAGACACTCAATAAACACAATTTTTCATCATACGAATATTTGTCCTGGGTGGAGATCGAACTCACAACTCTTGGCGTATGGGGCAGGATCACTACCATCGAGCTAGTCAAACATTGGCCATATTTGGGCATTTTATACCGAAAATAGCTAAAGATGATTTTTATACCAAATGTTAAATTGGTAGTTTTATTAAAACCCTTGTAAGTGCAAAGATTCTGAATAAGTCAAACATAAATAAAATAAAATATTAAACTACTCCATGAATTTCAACATCGTCTTTCGTCAATCCTAAGTCCTATTTATTTTTCAAATATCTTCCGCCTTTCAATCTTCTACATTTCTTCTTACACACTTTACATTATTCCGTTCTATTTATCTATCATGCTATCTATCAATTTTCCATCTATTTTACTGGAGACGATATTTCTAATCTGGTAGTCACAACGCGAAGACCCTCTTGTAACTTGCACCAAATCACAAAACACCCCACAGTTAAACGCTTCCCGAACGCAAGGGCGTGATACGAATATCAATAAAGAAATGAATTTAATTAAGCCGAAAGCGTAAACTTTATTTGCATTTTTATCGGTTTTTAATTAAAATCGCTTCCAGTAATTACCGGGGCAATGAATACGTTTTTCGGATCTGTCACGGCCGGTTAATGTTTATACGGAGTGCCGAATCACATTTTCGGTTGACTGAGAAATGGGTTGGTGTTCAAAGGGACTCGTTCATTTAGCTGTTGTTCAAATGTTGACCTTGAGGGTATGTGACGAACTTTGATTTTGGTGCAGAGGAAATCGATTATTGTTCCTCTTACTTGATCGTATATTTTTTTTATGACCTCTAACTTGAAAAGAGTTCGATCCCAAAATTTTACACAGTAAAATATAGGTAGTTCAAATCTCTATAATGACCAAAATTTCTATATTGGTCGATATCCTAACTAGACATGATTTGAGATAACATATAGATACTTAAAAACTTATCATCTATTATGTACATTTATGTATTGGTACTTACCATAACATAAGGAGAACATGATGTTCTCCTGTGGTCCTACACACCTGTGGTAAATTCAATGTGCATAAATTCTCAAGATATTTTATTCGCCGCCGATCTACGTAAGATTACTCCAAACACAAACAAACAAACTTGATGCCCGTGTCCTTATGAATTAAGCTTTTTTTTTTATACCAATTAAGGCAATCAAGCATACGGCCCGCCTAATAGTAAGCGGTTACCGTAGCCTATGAACGCTAGCAACACCAGAGGTATCACTCGCGCATTGCCGACCTTCTAGCTACCGCCAATCTTAAGAAAACACTCGTACAAACAACTCGAGACTTCAATACTAAAGACTGCAACCCTACAAATGATCAACAGAAACGTTATGCATAGGAGACCCGATACTTTTAAAATACACCTAGTATTCTCGCTAAAATGTTTAAAATATCCTTATAGAATGTATTGAACGTGTCCCCGTTCAAAACGCCGTTTCATAGAGGATCCCCTTGAATGGGAAGCCGATATTAAAATTGCTTACATCTCGAATATCGTGGCGAGCTTGAAACACGGCGAAGAAGTTGTCAGGCTTGTTAGCAACGTAATATCTCGTGAAAGGTTGTCCTTTCATCTTTAGTCATTTTCCTTTTTATCTTTGTTATTAGCTTATTAGGCGTTAAGAATGCTAAATCACACTCAAAATAATATTTGTTGTAGTAAAATCAGCTTTTCCTCATTCGATTATATATTTTTAAAATTTCAATGACTAATGAAAATTACAAATAAAACTGTTTTTTTTTAATAAAATTATTACTATATTTACTTGACTCTAGTAAGGTTTGCTAAGATTATAAATGTAAACTTTACTATCCATGCGACCAGGCTATTCTGTCCAAACATTTTATACATAATACCCATGTACATATATATACTACCCCAAAGGGGTAGGCGGTCAAAGGGGTAACTAGCCCTTAACCACATTCAGCCAAAAAATTTTACTGTTTTGTCATATTTTACTATTAGGCACTATTAGAAGTACTTATTAGTAATAGTTACAATAGTATTTACTATAAACAATAACTGTTTTAATTAATACTAATAGGGAGTAACAATTAGTTTGTTAGTTAGTAGCAATCATTTAAGGCCTCTTATTGAATCAAAAGTAACTTTAGCTACAATAAGTCTACACGCGCTCGGAAAATCATCACCTCACAACATCGGTGTTGCGAACTTACTGAAACTTCCGCTCTGAAATATCGTGAATAAGTAATACTGAGCCTCTTTCAGCCTTAAATCAGTCAAAGTAAAGGCATAAAGTATACCAACTAGATACATTTTACCATCAAGTGGGTCAAATCACCAATTAACATCATATTATACCTAATTTTCATTAAATAGATATCTAGAATTAGGTTCTTATTTGTGTAATGCTAAATAAATAAATAATGTTGTTCAGGTCATACATACATAACATCACGCCCTTAATCCCCGAAGAGGAAGGCAGAGTCGAAGGGGCAGCAAGTCCCTTCAACCACATTCAGCACATATATACAGGTCATAGCACCATTAATTCATATTTATTTACAAAAAAAATGTCTTGTCCAAATAAACCTTATGAATATTAATTATTAAACCAATGTTGAAAAGTCATAAAATCATTTGTGCTTTAGCTACATTGTAAGGCCAACAATGTGTTGTAATTTTTAATGAAAACAAAGTGAATTTACACGCTATTTAGGGACCGCCAACAAATTATTTAGATAATAATATGCACAAGGAAATACAGAGCCCTCTCTATTATCTCACTTACTTATTAATGTTCATGGACTTTTTTTTTGTATGTAAATATATAACATGTATTTGAAAAAACAAAGTTATATGGGTAAGCGTTTATGACGCTTATGCAATTAGATTTAAATTTGAAACAATAAAGGGCTTGTCCTTGGACTCTGCCTAATTCTTAGAGAATTACAGTCGTGACGGTATGTAGGTATGTATTATGCAAAGGGCTATTCATGTATTACGTAATCTAATCTGCACTTACTTTTCCACATTATACTATGTCTTGATCGTTAACGTGTGCCAACTCGAAAACTACTAGCGAAATCGAATTACAGAGTAGATAAGAATGTATTTTATTACGTAAGCTTTGAACCAAGTTTGACGGCTCAAAAGGGATTGTAAGGATGAAGTTAAGGACGAACTTGGCGCATGAGCTAGTTGATATAAATTTGTACTAATACGTCTTTTTTTTTTTAGTTGGGGAAACTCCCACGAGCCGTCACCCTCCACTCGGGGAAGCAAAGGGCGGTGTGTCGGACTCGAACCGACTAAAACCCCAACGTGGCCTCCAGCGGCGCAGTCCCGGAGGAGCCTGTATCCCCACTGTCGGGACTATACGACAGCTCCTCCGATGATGCGCGTGCCGCGCTACGCGGCCCACCTCGCGCGGCGGTGGTCGATGCTGTGCAGCCCACGACAACAGTCGTCGGATGCACAGCACCGAACACGCGCGCGCGTCGAGACATGCCAGGCCACCCAGCATGTCTCAACCACTCCGCCCAGGATTCAGACGCCGATCATCCCCGTGACCGGCGTTGTGGGCCCACTCTCACGCTGTGCCCTCTGCTGAGCCAGAGGGGCATGCGGAGAGCGTCTCGCCAAAGGGGCCGCCTTCCGCCCGGCGACCCAAATTGAGGGCAGAGCCCTGTCGTCGCAAAGGGAGAGCGTCGAGACGCTCAATCCCTCTGCGACCCATCACGACGCGACCCAGCGTGCCCCTGTCGGGTTGCCGAGGATAGGGAGGCGAGCAACGACAACACTCAGCTCCTCCTCTTCCTCGGCAACCCTGGTCCGGCCGCAGTGGGCTACAGCCGGACCGCCGCAACTGCCCCGTAGCAAGTCGTGCAGTTGCGGCTCACCTCGGGGTCCTTCTTCGCTTCAGCCCTGTCATGTCAGGGCCTACTAAGCCCCCCCGGTACGACAAACCGAGGACCCCGGCGGGGGGGTAGTACTAATACGTCTGTCTCAACTAAAATATCAATGAAATTGTTTCGGATTAATATTAATTCACATTTTCACGCCTTTTGATAGATATAACTTAATTTATTGAAATGAAATGAAATTATCTTTATTTACATAGGCTTTAAAAGAGCACTTATAAATCGTTAGAACAAAATAAATATAAACCGGTTCAAAAACCTGATTCTCCCAAAGGAAACTGGCAAGAAAAAATAATAATTGAGTGGTAGCGCAAAGTGTAAAGATATCACCAAAAATACAAAGGCTGTTGTTAGCTTAAGTGTTGCCATGCAACTATCGATTTTATCAAATCTCAGTACGGTAAAAATATAAGTGGGGTATAAATATACCTGTTTTTCGGTAGTTAGAACGACATAATGCAGGTTTCGCACAAACGCACTAGTACATTATTCAACATATATAAGCTACACACAAATCAACATCTATAAGCTTTTCTAACAATTAGATGCAAGTCCTATCCTTAAAGCGAATCTGGTTGCATTGAGACATGCAACCAGATTCGCTTTAAGGATACTGATCCAAGCGTATACCGACTAAAAACAGGACATAACCTTACGAAGATAATGACTATACCACTTCATATGTTAAAGAAGTAGGAATCCGTGTTCCGACTCTATTTCCTACTGACGTAGAAATGTACTCTCAACGAACGTCAAAGTCGCATCTCTGTTTGTTTAAAATTGTGAACTAAAGCTAGTATTAATAAGGTACAATTTACAACGCGACATCAGCAGACATTATGTATACTTTATGACACAACACGGTTGAAAAAAGACGTCAAACTGAATTAGGTTAGCGGTGTTTCGACGTGCCTCGTCGGCATTACGGCACACTAACTTCGGGCGAAATATCTTACTTTGTCTCATTTTCCTAGAAAAAAAAGAACATGACGGGTATCAGGGCGCCCTCGGCTTTAGAAAATGTTATTTTCCTCTTACTTTCATAAAACACTTGTTTCTTCAGCTATTCTTCTGAACATTCTATGGGATCGGAGGTAATGGCTTTGCATTTTTAGATGTACATTTTTACTATAATGATTACAAATTTTAAAGATCTTGTGCATCAAAACCATATTACCTATTATTATATGTAAAGACATTTGGCAATACGTTCCAAATTAATAAAAATACTAATGAGTAACTTTATTTTAGCATTATTTTTTTTTATCAAATTAAAATTTCAACATGTTTTAAAAAATTACTTAAACAATTATGAATACCAATAATTATAAATATTGAAGATATTTGCTTAAAATTTTGATGACGACTATGAAAAATATCTAAACAAAGTGAATATAAAACCTATCAAATTTCATTTGGATTAAAAGAATAATCACGAAATGCCTACATACTTAAAGGTTACACTTATACATCGACTGTCAAACGTAACACTTCCAATAGCCGTCTATTGTATTTTCTATAAATTAAATTGTTACAAAATGTCAGCCACTGACCTCAAACCAATTTTGGCGTTGCCATTCTCATGGGAACTACGGTCTAATGACTAAGCAGATTTAGGTAAGACAAAAAAGTGTACAATATGTCGATGACATTTCGAGGATGTCTGCCACAAAAGAGGCAACCGGATTTGAATACAAACAAGTTACCATAGACCACATTAATATTGTTGTGAGCAGCCACATAACATTTTTTTGGTTTTATTTTTAGTAGTTTTACTTTTGTTTGTGCAATTTTTTACTTTGTTTTCAAAATATCCGTAAGGTACATAAACAAAAATATTAATAATATTGTGGATAATAAATGTAGTGGATAATTTTTACTCTTTTTCAGACTATATTTATTATTGACAAGCTCGATGGCGCATCCGATGGTGACCCTGCCCCATGCGCCAAGAATTGTGGTTTCGATCTCCACCCATGACAAATATTCGTGTGATGAATACTTGTGTTTGTTCTGTGTCTGGGTGTTAATATCAAATATTGAAGTACCTATTTATTTGCAATACCTACCACTTTTGTTTCTGATATTCGTAACACAAGTGCTAAAGCTACTTACCTCGGAGTCAGATCAATATATGTAATGTAGTCTGATATTTATTTATTTATTTATTATTTAACAATTGTCAATATAAATATGTTCTTACTATTGTGTTGTTATGATACGCGTGATGTTAGTTCATATGTAAAAATTAATATTTAAAACAGTAATTTACACATTACAGTATGCAAAAAACTCAATGTAGGCGATTTACGGCTAGTACCTAAATCCCCAATTTCGATACAAATTAAAGTCCAAACCCTCAAATTGCAGATCACCGCAAGCCAACCAAACACGCCCCACAAAGTATCAGTATAGATCACCCAACACCTGAAGACATTAAGACGACCAAACTCCAGCCTCTCCCTCGGGCGAACATTAAAATTATTGTAAAACTAAGCGGCTTACAGTTTAAATTATCGCAACTGTACATGCGCACCTTTGACCCTAATTAATTAAACAGGGTGTGATTAAAAGGTAATGGGCCCGTGAAAGTGGGGTTAGCCGCGGACGTTAGTTCCTTTAAGGGAGCCCCATAATCTGGGATCGGGCTTAAGTCCCACGTTCAGAGTTATAGCGAGAGTGCGTTTAGTTTTTCTCCTGTAATTTGTTTGTGCATAAGGGTGGTGATAGCTCGTTAGGTACATTTTACACTCAAGAGCACATGCCTTTTATGCCTTTGTCTTAAGTTTTCAAATTAATGTACTTCCATTCATTACAGATTGGCCCGTTGGTCGAGTGGTCAGAGACCTTGGCCACGAAACCAAGGGTAGCGGGTTCGAATTCCGCTAGGGGTAGATGTTTCGTGTGATGAACATGTTTATTTGTACTCGAGTCATGAATGTTTATAGACGTATTTAAGTATGTCTATCCGTTCACCTAGTATCCATAGTACAAATTTGTAAGCTTAGTTTGAAACTAGAGAATTGTTGTGTCAGACTGAATAATTTATTATTTATTTATTATACATACTTATCCACAATTCCCTTAAAGGGCATACCTAAGCTCTTTAACCACATTTAGGCAAAAATAAAACGCGGTTGGATTAAAAGGAACATTGTGAAAAAGTGGTTAGCTCGTCACTTACATAATCACAAACGTAATATTCAATAAATGATTTTACGACATGCCAGGCAAGGAATATAGAAATAAAGAGTACATACTTTACGTAGACAAATATAATAATAATAATAATAATAATAATAATCTTTATTTCTCACCATAATCGTTTCAATTTACAATATATGAGAAAACAGTAATTATATATTACTCTGATATGATTATGGCGGACTGATACCTGAACTAGGTAAAACCTGTATCTCAGGTTATCAGCCCTCCACATAGTATGTATCTATGTGAGAATGGTGATTGCTTGTTAAGAAATATTAAAATGTATATAATTTTCAAACCATCTAAAAGCAGCCATTAATTAGTGTTAAATCATTCAAGACGTGGGAACTCAATTTGCATGTTGTGCAAATTAAAAGTAGTACTCGTAAATATAAATTGCTTGCTTCGTTTAAAATACATAATCTCGAAGAAACAACGCATGGCAATGACATCTAACATATATACGTACATACTATGACACCCATAATCCCTAAGAAGTAGGCGGTGTCATAATAACTTTAAGCTAAAAATGGGTTTGACTGATCATTGTGAAAAATTTGTGACAATTGACTAGCTCGTCGCCTACACAATCACAGACCTTTTTTTTTTTATATCGCGAAGAAATGCGTTACGCACCGTCACCCTACCCGGGGGGGCAGGGTGGTGTGTGGGACTCCAGGAGGCCCTTGAGTGGGGGCCCCTGCTCCAGCCAAAGATGGTAGTGGCCGGGGTGTACCCACTAAAACTCCACGGTACCCCTCAACGCCTGAGTGATCACAGACCTAATAACAAATACACATTTTACGACATGCTATGCAAGAAACACGGTTGACACATTCATTTGAAGTCCCAGACCAACATGTCAATGACATTAAACACAATCATTAAATCCAACACTTGACATCCAGCCGTTGAGTTGTTCAAAAAGGCAACATCACTTTCGACAAAGTCAAGAATCATCTCATTATGTGGGCCACACAATCAAAACACGCATTCAGCCTGTCTTCCATTGATGGGTGACCTCTTACGTCATCGTGTTTAATGAAACTTTGATATAAATGGGCCGTTGATAGTTATGCCGGTAAAACTTTGCAATTATCTTTGAAGATGATGGATTGGATCGAACAGTTCGATGTCACATTATAAATTATTAACTTGGACGTTAATAGATTTTTTCTTGGCTTTATTTTTGTACATCAATATTTTATGATGTTGTTTATTAATTTTTATTATGAGCGCTGCCGTTCCTATTAATTGACCTTGATCAAATCTATATAAACCTGTAATTAGAATTTTAAAATATTGACACATCCATAGTTATCAAAATGTCTAAGTATCCTTAACAAATTTTAACTCATCGTCGAGCTAGTAGTACAAATATACTTCCTTGAAAAGTCCTGCGTAACTGTACTTGTATATGCTCACATTTGAAGTAGGACCACTGGCCTGTGATACGCATGTCCTTACCTCTAAGCTACCATCGCTCACACCATAATCGCAATTTTTACAACCCTTAGCAAAGCATACAAAGCCATGAGTAGTGGTGCCTCTCGAAAGGACAATATCGATTGTCTATCAATAGCTTATCGATAGTTGAAGAAAATTTATAGTATTGATAGTTTATCGATACTGCAGAGTCTATACGATATTGAAGAACAATACTATCGATAGTATTGATACTATATATAGTTCGCTAGTTGGCAGCGATCGAAACTATCGATACTATCTATAGTATTAGCTGTTTACCGATAGTATTGCACTAACAAAGACATCGATACAATTGATTGCCCTATCGATGGTATAGATGATTTTAGCGTTCAACTATCGATTGCAAAACTATCGATTTTTCGGTAACACTAGCCATGAGACAAATAATGAGATTATCCTAATCCCTCCAATAACTCCGTAATAAATGTTGTAAGTAGATTTGAAGTTGTTTCATTATACACTTTCAGTGAACGGAAATTATTTGGAATGAGCGCGAAATATTTGGACCTCAAAATTAGCATAATCCGTGTAGGGGTGAGAAAGGGTTTAAAACTTGTGGCTTCGTGCTCAGCTTACCATGATGTATTAGAGTTTGCAAACTGTTTGGTATTTTTCCTGGAGTGATTAAACTTTGGCCTAATTAGAAAAAAGAGGCGTTGTCTTTGTGGTACAGACACGCGGCTAGCATGCGAGGAAATTGTTTTAAACCTGGACTCGTACTGTATATTTTAATACTAAGGATGGATTTATGCCTATTGCTCGGGTATAAGGGATCACATGTTTAGGATACCTGTATTTTCAAATGACTATGGAAGTAAAATATGTACAAAATTCCGCACAACTTCCATGGAAAGTTACTTAAATAGCATGGACCAAATTGTATACCATGTACCAGTTTTTCGGTAACCATGTACCAAAATTTGTCGTTTACCATGGACCAATTTGTATACCATGGATTAATTTGTACTTGATCTATAGTCATCGTTTAAGCGGACGGGATTTAAAGTAGAAGAGGTAATGAGTGATTTACCTTTTGTTACTAAAAAAAATTGAATTGACATCTTCATTCCCTTAAGAGCCGCTCTTAGTAGGGGTCCGTATAAATCCAGAAATCAGCGAGTCTGATAATTACATTTACGACCTGTCCTTCGTATCCTAATGAGGTAACCTGACAATTTGGATCACAGTTACACATCATAGTTGCCTAAATGTGCAGGTCTTTATAACAGTGTTATCCCTCAACTGAGCAAGTTGTATAGATATTTGTACCTTAATAGATTTGAACAAAATATTAACCTCAGTTCAAGCCCGCATTTTTCGCATCTGAGACGAGAAGTGTCCTAGCCACTGAACTACCACAGATTTATCACCAAAAAAGTTAATACTAGATTTAAAACAGCACTAAAGAATAGCCGTATACTAGCACCGTTAATTAAATATAGTGAAAATAACCTACTACACTTCTAGGAAGCCAAAGTGTTCGCTAACGAAACATAATTATGTCACGTTTGACCCTTTCAAACAATAAGTTTGAAACTAAAATAGATATCAACAGCGTTTTGCCTCACGTAAATAGTTTTCAATCAACTGGATTGTTCAATTTGCTACCATTTCTGGGATTCTGGGAAATGTAAGCTATTTCCGCTAGTCTAGAAAGTAAGTTTGGCTTTTAGGTCAAATATACTTAGGTATTTTTCAAAATAACAGTTCAAGTAAAATAATAAAAACTGTCCAATGAGAAAATCTTATGTTCATATTTCAAACTTCCTAAAACCTAAACTTAAATAAATGATGTAGTTAACAAATAGTTTCAATATACAGGTATATAATCAATAGGTTTTCTGTAATAGCATGAGAGCACATTTAATTAGCGAACAAAGATTGTTAAGTTAAAATGTTGAATGTTTTGACCGACTTCCCTGCTTATATTAAACTAACTAAACTTCACGCCACTTCCCTAGCAGAGAAGACAGAGAGAATATAACGATTCTTACACACCACACCTGCTTAGATTAATTAAATTAAAACAAAAACTATAAAGTATCATATACATTTCATAATCGACCAACTTATGAAACTTACTTTAGGAAGTAAACTACAAAATTCTTCTTCTTCTATTGCAAGTAACTTAGATAAAATTCGTAGTTTTAACATAAACCAGAGAATAAATACAAGCTTACATATCTTATTTGTCCTATGTTGGTTTGGCACTTGGCCCATGTTAATCTGGGACAAAAAAAAGAATGTGCCAACTGTGGTTCTTGCCTAGCATGTCGTAAAAGGCGACTAATGGTTTACGAGCTTTTGGGTATGTAACTGAGTAGGCGACGAGATAGCCCCTTGACACTCCTTTTTCACAGCTTTTCATCTAACCCAGCCCCGCTTTATTTTTGGCTGAATGTGGTTGAAGGGGCACGCTGCCCCTTTGACTCTGCATCCCCTTCGGGATTATGGCCGTGATGTTATGTATGTATGTATGTACATATTGTACAAACTAAAAACTTAACAAATAAAATCAACGCTTGGAATGTTACACTGTTCTTCTAGACTTTTGTTAACTTGATAAATTTCAAGTATAGCTAGTAATGTAAGCAAAGATCACATCCTTCTATTTATTACGATCCTGGTTAACCTGTCTGCCTGCCTCCATGGGGAAATGGAGTAACGGTATGTATGTAAAACCGTAGAGCTTGTATGAAAAGGATTATGAATGTTAAAGAGGCGAGTGAGGTGTGTAAGGATCGTGCCATATGGCGTTCGGTTCTCTCTGCCTACCCCGCTAGGGAAGTCGCGTGAAGTTTAGTTAGTTATGTATGTTTTAGGGATCGCAATACTGGATCGAGCAATCCGGTTGGGTCACATACAATTTTAGCCGTGCCCAATCCAGCAATATGACCTGGTTCAATGCTGCTGGATTGCAATCTTTAGTATGTATGTATGCTACACCTACTTATCCATAAAGATGTGTACGATACTGTTGACTTTGTTTATATAGCTAGTTGCAAGCCGTATCTTTATCAGCCGTATCAAAGTTATTAAAATCACTGCATCCCATTCAAATCTATAGAGAGATCGAATCGATAAGTTGACGGAGGGAACGCAAGTGTACTTTGTCGTGACTACCGATAGTTGCTGCCGGCGTTCCATATGAAATCCGTTCACATCACTGAATATTGCTAATATGAGAATTTCCCCCGGGTGGAAAAGTGTATTTATACGTGGAGCCATTGCATTATAGATCTTTATTCTTCTTGCTGTTTTAGTGGAGATCTGATTGGACTATTATCCTGTATTTATCAAGTCTAGCCATTACATTAAAATTACTAGTTACACGTAAAATAATTACGAAGGTAAAATGGTTGCCATCTGATCTTCGTAATTATTCAATTATCTGATTCACAGGATCAGATAAATTCAATCATAGTTATTTGAACTAGCAGGCTTCTTTCAAATATTTTATTCCGCCTAGAGGTAGAAATACTTCATCATGTTATGTCCCGTGTTTAGACGGGGTCCGCTTAGACCATGATCCAGGATTTAGCGAGTCTGGTAATTACATTGAAGCGACTGCCGATCTGACCTTCGTAACCCTAAGATAGGGGAACCAGACAATTTTTGGATCATGGTTACAAATTCAAAGTTGTTTGAATTTGCAGGTTTCATCACGATGTTTTTCCCTCACCGTCGAGCTAGTGGTATAAATATGTACATAGATTTTTTAAAAATCTATAGGTACATGCCCGGGTTTGAACCCGCACTCCTCGGTTAAGAGGCGCGTGTCCTTACCATTGAGCTACCACCGCTCCTTCCTCCTCTACTTCTACCTCTAGAGGTAGAAATACTTATAGATACAAAATACCCTCATCGGCAAAACCCAATATGAACGAAAGAATTTCGTTATTGAAACTGGCAAATAAAATTCTGATTAAAAACGAGTGAAGTCCTAAGCAAATCGTCATCTTCTCTCGCACTCTAGTGTTGCATAAACAATTATCGTTTGGATGCTGAGGTTTTTCAAATATATTATATTATTTTATTGTGGGCCATAACATCGACTCAAGCCGAGTTGGTATTAATATTTTATTGCTTTTTCATTTAGGAGCATTCATCCTTGTATCATGTACCTACGTATTAATACTTTTCTACACAAATTGTTTTATTGATCCATTTCGCGAATGCTTACATATATTAATGTTTAAAAAATATTGTTTAACATTCCCCAAAATGTTACTTCACTGTGTTTTTGTTTTATTCATACAAACGACACCGTTTAGTAATATTATTTGCATAGAAGCTCCATAATTTCCATACGTTCATTCTAAAATATCTATTGTATCTAAAAAAAATGTAAAAGCTATAAATAAATCGATATCCAATTAAACCACATCACTAAAACGAGTATTCAATCGCTCCGATTGCGTCCTTCGTCTAAGATTCTCTCGTATTTGCAACAACAACAATTTCTTTAGACGTCCGAAATTATACCCTTTGTAGGGCTTCGATGTCAAAATTACGGAACCGTTTCAGCACAAAAGTAAGAAGGGCCAAGTCAAACTTGCATGGACTGGGTCATCCGTCAATATTTACATGGAGTTGGGTAATTCTTTGGGTTTGCTCTGTATTTTTGAGACCCCCAAAAGGGCGGCTCAAGATCCCTCGTATTATTCGTTTGTCTTTTTTCACTTTGTTCCTCGAGTTTCTTTGTTGATTCCTGAAAGGGAAACGGAATCTTTGAACGTCGATACGACTGACATTAAAAAGACGATAAATGACTAAATTTGTTTGAGCACAATGGTACGACGGAGTAATGAAAAGTGTCGTGACGAGTTCCGTTTCGCTATTTTTTTTTAAATATACAAAGAATCTTCTGACGTTTATCTGATGGCTCGCTTTATTTGATTAGTCGGCGTGATATTTGATCCGTTGAACATGCTATATTTGTAGTTAGTAAAATTCTGGAATCAAAAAATTTCACAGTTTTTTGGAAAAGGCAATATTATTATATATATCGCATATTTTATAGTTCTGATGAATCGTTTATTAAAACACTGAGGACAATTTTTTTTTATAGGTAACAAGGTTGAATTTGGTAAATATATATCGTGGACTTCAAGCCAGAGGCGTATCCGACTCTCGGTCATACGTCTAAAAGTAATTTATTGAATCTTTTTTTTTTTTAATTTTACCTTTAAACGTGAAAAAAATAAAGGTTGTGTATCGATAAAATTAGAACCAATGACATAGAAAACGTTTCTTTTATACGTGATTTACTTTGAAATCATTTATTACTTACTACATAAGTAAGTATGATCTAATTATCATTGATCATACTTTTGTAATAATCAGTGCATATGAGGTGCATATCGATAATGCACTAAACAACCACCTATCATATACTTGCACTTTTAATACATGTCAAATAACTCCCGAGAGAGAATCAAATATCCACTTAAACACGAACTTTCTCTAAACAAATCGTTAACAGAGCAAACTCGGATTGGATTGAAAATTGCACCGTAACAGACAATTTGACAAAGGGCAATGAATTCGATGTATCGAATTTAACATCAGCAGAGGATTGTCAGTGAAGCCCCGTCTGCCATCAATATCTTTAGTATACGCCGTCAGTCAATCATAAGCGATCTCATTAGCTCATTTAATTAGTTCATTGTGTTAAGTTGATATTGCGTCTATTAATCTGGCGAGAACGTCTTGGACAGTGTTCGAGACGAGCCAATTTGCGATTAGGTTATCTTGAATCACTCAGTAGTGCCTGGCCAAGTTTGAACAGGGTGACGCGGCTTTAATTGTATTTATTGTATTTGTATTAATTAAATCTTTTAAATCTTTTCAGACTGACACACCAATTCCCTAGTTCCAAACTAAGCTGATGCTTGTGCTATGGATACTAGGTGAACGGATAGACATACTTAAATACGTTTATAAACATCCATGACTCGAGTACAAATGTCCATGTTCATCACACGAAACATTTTCCCCTAGCGGGATTCGAACCCGCGACCCTTGGTTTCGTGGCCAGGGTCTCTGACCACTCGACCAACGGGCCAGTCAATTGTAATAGTTGTAATTGTAAGACTTACAGTAAATGTTGCCACAAAACTATCTCGTACTATCAGAATTATAGAGTAGATGCATCAACAATCATTTTAAAGTATTTTTGCAAGCTTCATATGCAATGCGTTCATAAATTTACAACGACGAAAGTGACGTCACAGTTTATGATATTCAGTTAACTAAGCACACTTTTGTTCTTAAATGTTTTTATCGTGACATCTAGCTGTTTCCTAAGAGCTAAACATGTTCTTATAAACTTTTAAAAATGATTTATTTATAACTGTCCCATCATCATCATCCTCTTGCCCTTCTCCCAGTTCATCTGGGATCGGCGCAGCGTGTCTTCTACTTCCATACGCCCTGGTCAGCCGTTAATAAGCTATCCACTCCCGATTCATTTATATCATCTTTCACACAATCCATCCATCTCTTATTTGGCCTTCCTCTTCCTCTCCATCCACTAACATTGATACTCATCACTCTCTTTATCCCTCACATATCCTTCCTCTCTTCTCATCACATGCCCATACCAAGATAAACGGTTTCCTCTCATTTTATCTATCACTGATGCCACTTACATACTTTCTCTAATATGTTTATTTCTTATCTTGTCCATTCGCATCACTCCACAGATCCACCTTAACATTTATAACTGTCCCATAATATGTGTTTAATATTATTGTAGAGAAACGATACTTGATATTGTTTGTGTACGATGTCAACCCTTATACGTTTACTATAAAGGGTGCGTGTACCTTAAAGGTAACATTATCAGTTATTCAGGGTGGAAGGCCAAGTTGATTACTTTAAGTAATCAACTTGAGTAAACTTACATTTGCTAATATTCCAATCTTTTACCACATGTGTTGCGGTATTACCCTTGTGTTTTTCCCTATCTTAAGTTACCTGTATGTTTAAGTAAAAAAAAAATAAGTGTATTATGAACTACAATACCTTTTAAATAAATAAATATCCGACTACATCACATACATTGATCTTACTCCGAGGTAAGTAGCTGAAGCACTTGTGTTACAACAGTGGTATTACAAATATATACTTAAATATTACAAATTAACACCCAGACACAGAAAAAACACAAGTATTAATCATACTAATGTTTGTCCTTGGTGGGGATCGAACCCACAGCTCTTGGCGCATGGGGTAGGGTCACTACCAAATGAGCCATCGAGCCAGATAAGAATGATTATTTGATATTAATTTGACATTAATGCTTCCAATGTGGTTAAGAGGTCTAACTGACTCTTTGACTCTGCTTCACGGGCGTGATGATGTCTATGCTTCCATCGAGTGGAAACTAGAAAAAAGGTCTTAACAGACAGTCAGGTGGACCACAATTCAATCCCATAAGTGTCCCGTTTTTCCATTTATAGTCACGTGAACTTTGCTGCAACACATGTACACAGTGACAAGCTGCAGCACTTAAACGTCACATTCATTAAATTGGTGGAAATTGGTAAAAATCAAAATGGATTACTTTTTGACGCGCTCTCTGTTAACGTAAAACGTCTATCTAGCCACTTAGGGTTAAAGAGAACATGTGACTACGTGTTCATATTTTCACAAGTCCATTAAATCGTTTCTATTTTGATGTTGGGTAAAAATATTGAAAAAGTTGTCAAAAGTGGCTACGTCATCGCCTATAAATCATAAACTCAATATTCAATGCACGATACAGTAGTTTTTTACGACCTGCTAACAGAGTATGTACATTTTCTTTGGGTCTTAGACTAACATAGGAAAAATAAACCTATATGTACATGGACACTTTAATTATTATTTTTTGGCTAATTTGCGATTTGTAGAAAACTTTGTTTTACCAGAAATGGGAAAAGAAAAAAAAACTTTATCTTTTACCAACCCTAGTCGCGATTCAATGAACAACTGTTTATTTGCATCGAATCGTGAATACTACAAATCAATCCAACAATCAATCAAACGAGCCAATGTGTTTACAATCAAGCTTCAAACTGTAAAAACAATGTAGGATATGAATAGCATTTAATTTATTTTCCTGGCAGAAAAATAATTAAAAATCGCATGAATAAATTCTGGCAGGCTTCGTCTTGGTCGTCATTTCCAACCAGTGTTAATTTGTATTGCTCTTTCGTCGGAATTTTGCAATTTATCAGTGCTTTTTTGGGGCCTGAATAGTTTCTTTCTTTAAAAAAGCCATCATAGTTCGTTAGTTAGTTAGTTTAATGAATAATTATGGGAAATTTATACGCAAATCCTTTGTTTTGTAGTGAAAACTTTATCAATATACAAATCGACATTGGGAAAAATGATACTCGCTAACTACTTTGACTGACATTAACTAATTATTTATTATAGAATGAGCTCATTGGTTTATGGAACGAGCTTTGTTAGCTAGCAATTTGTTCTTTAACTTAACTACAATAGCAACTATTTCTGATGGTATGATATGTATATATAGCAATTGGTATTTTTTTAAATTCCGTTTTAAATTAATTTGTCTATTTGGAGGTGCAAATAGAAAAAAGATCGCGAAGCTATGCTCACGATAATAAATGTTAGTTTGAAATATTGCATTTGTGTGACCTAGATCAAAAATCTGGGCAGAGATGTGTGACACTGCGTTACGTCGTGAAAATGCAACATCTAGGTTCACTGTGAGGTGGTGATGCACATGCACAACACTGCAGAGGATCTGGAGAACTCGAAAAGTGCCACAATCCTCTCATAGGTACAGTTCAATATGTCCGTTCCGTTCTTCGCTGTAACTCAAACTTGAGTTAATTCCAGCTGGCGCAGTGAGTTTCGTCTGAGTTGATGATTTTGAGCGCACGATTTTGTTTAGTTACATGTAAAATATGGGGTTGTGGTTTTAACAATAACATTTTGTTACGGCTGTTGCATGGTTTCTTTCATCTTTATACTTTTACTTCTTATTATGTCTTTGTTGGATCATTCTCCTGTTTATGTTACCGCGTATCGCTATGACAAAACTGTGCATTGTATATTTTACACAGGTTTCTTATGTTTAAATCGCGGAAGATGTATTGTGATCACTGGCTAATTTCATGTGAATAAATACGGTTTCGTTTTAATTTACAATTGTACCTAAATATCAATATTGCTACTGTCTACTACAAATAACGCTGACGGAACTAAACGCGATATGCATTATGTAGAACATGAGTACTTACAGCTTGATGTCTCAGCCGTGTTGCAACGACCGTGATCACAAGCAGGCTCTAGTCCGGTTGCAATGCAACGCGAAAGTTTAAAATCATGTACCTAATACTGTCTATCTGTTTCGTTTTCCTATCCCATTTAAGGACAATTCATATGACAAGGGTTAATTCCTACGCTTTGCATAGCATAAAATGTAAATTCTACCACACATTGACCAAATGTCAACTGACGTCCAATTGAAACCAAACTAAACAATCTCGACCAATCAGCGTCTTGTTATAAACCCGTCAATTCTAGTGAACCAATTAAAGCGCGACAACATTTCTGTGAAATGATTCTGTAACAAGCTTAATTAATTATATTGCCAATATTGAGTGTATGCTTACAAACGTGACCAATATGTTAAGAAATTACGAGTTTTAGCTCATTGCTCTGCCCTTGTAGAAGTCGGAATGTTGCTTAAAGATTATATTGTGCATTTCTCGAGATTATTTAATTACTTATACATAACACCACGCCTATAATCCCCGAAGGGGTAGGCCGAGTCAAAGGGGCAGCAAGCCCCTTAAACCACATTCAGCCTAAAATGAACCTGGGCTGGGTTAGATGGAAAATTATGAAAAAGTAGGGACAAGCTAGCTTGTCGCTTACACAATCACATACCCAAAACCCGATATACCATTAGTCACCTTTTACGACAATCTAGACAAGAATTACAGTTGATCCATTATTTTTGAGAATACAAATTGTGTTGTCGTTACACATTCATTGTTATTTGAATAATCTCTCTCTCAGTCTCAGTATAAATACTTACCTAACTAGACAGTATTTAAATCTAGAAATGTATGGTTACCATAAAGCTTCTACCACGCTCTTCTTAAATAAAAATTCTCACCACACTTACGCTAATCAAATTTTCTGATCAGATTTCCCCTGATTAAGGAGGCGTAATTTCGACAAGGAGCAATCAATATGCGCCCCTTATGTAATATACATAGTAAATAGTGGGTCGGCCTATTAGAATGCAAATATTAATTGCTATGCAGTAACTACAAAACCCTCGTATAAATTTATGGGCAAAGCCCAGATCGATGATGAGATACACGATGACTAAAATGCTTTTTGTCCGACTACGATATAGCCAGAAGAGAGGGTTATGATTTTAGCAGTGTATGTGTGGTTATATTTACGTATGTTATACTATAATGTCGAGTCTAAGCTTATATTTTGATTTATTAAAGAAGAATTATATTTTCAATCCAACCCAGCCCGTGGTACCGTGCTGGAACTTATAAAGAATGTGCCAACTGTGTTTCTTGTCTAGCATGTCGTAAAAGGCGACTAATGGTATATCGGGTTTTGGGTTAGTGATTGTGTAGGCGACAAACTAGCCACTTGTCACTACTTTTTAACAATTTTTCCATCTAACCCAGCCCAGTTTTATTTTTGGCTGAATGTGGTTAAAAGGGCCTACTGTCCCTTTGACTCTGCATACCCCTTCGGGCATTATGGGCTTTGACTATGCATACCCCTTCGGGCATTATGGGCGTGATGTTATGTTTATTAAAGAAGGTAATTATTAGATTTAGTCCGAGTAAAATAGGCTTCTCAAGAAGGTAGCGTGTAATTTTTTCAGTATCACGATTTTTTGGTTTTGAGCTAGAAATTTAAAGCAGGTTAATACTATAGACATATCTCGAATGAAAAAAAAAAGAAAAAGAACCAAAACCTTTTTAACTTAATCTCTACAATAAGATATTTGAAGTATTAAGATAAAAAAATAGTGATTTATAAAAATTATGCATGTAATTTTCATAGATTATAGTTACATATACATTGGAGGAAATCCTCGTGTTATATTCCTAACTTGGGTTCAACTGGTATAAAGAGGTTTTCGATCAAATATCCTCGCAAAAGAGGTGGGTGTCCTCACTATTGACCTTACACTGTTCTATAGTCACACCGGAGCTACAATATTAGGTCGCAATCAACTATCTAATTTTTCTATTATCACCGTATAAATAACATCATAAAAATAAATAAAAACATAAAGTTAACCGATAATGCCGTGTTAGTACTCATTACGTATTCATAGCGGGCATTAATGAGACTCATTATCATAAGCTGATGAAAATATTGGAGACCCTTATGTTGAAATATTGGGATCACTGGTCATTGTGACCGACGTGACTATGCGATTGTAGGTGACCACATTATTTACGATTTCTACATTATATTATTTAGCTTGCTATGTGTAATATGGACTTAAATTGCGTCAGAAAAGTCAGACTCAGTGAAATTCCGTCATATTTTTTGATTTTCAAGCCCTCTGACGGTAGTTACTATCGATGACGAAAATGTCAGAAAGTGTTTGTGGTCACTCTCCTCTGGCACTCACTCCTACGACCGCCCGATTTTAGTTTTTTTTTTTTTTGTATAGGTATTTGGTAAGTATGGGAATAGTTCGTCAAGTATTTTTCAAACACTTACCTGCAGCGCCATTTATATGGCAAGGCATCGTTTGTCGTATCAGCTAGTGTTTATAATATTCAAGACTAGCTTCTGCCCGCAGCTTTGCTCGCATAGTATATCGATGAAACATAGCTTATGTGTTATTCTGTTGTATAAGCTAAATTATTGTAAAGATTCATTAAAATCCATTTTGTAGTTTTTGCGTGAAAGAGTAGCAAACATCTATGTATCCTCACAAACTTTCGCGTTTATAATACCTATTAGTATGATGACGCACAAAAATACCACAATGAAAAATTGGGATCTATGCAACTTACCTTTCGCACCCTTTATCTGCTTGCAAATAGGGATTTACTATTTCCCTTGTATGTTCAAAATAGGTATACTAACTTATCGCACATATTTTCTGTCATTATTTTGTTCGAGGATTACGGGCGATGATAATATATATGTTTGTATTTTAATACATAAAACTCCGATCAAATGACACTCTCTTGATCGGATTGACAAGCTCGATGGCGCATTCGGTAGTGACCCTGCCCCGTTCGCCAAGAGTTGTGGGTTTGATCCCCACCCAGGACAAACATTCGTGTGAAGAATACTTGTGTTTGTTCTGTGTCTGGGTATTAATATCCAATATTTAAATATATATTTGTAATACCACTGCTGTTTCTGATATCCGTAACACAAGTGCTTAAGCTACTTACTTCGGAGTCAGATCAATGTATGTGATGTCGTTGAATATTTATTTATGATTTATTTACTCTTCACAGTTTTCGCTTTGCCTAATTTAAATCTATATATTTCTTATATATACACTTGTATAGATCCTAAAATCCAATTAGCCTGCTGCCACGTGTACAGACAACATCGATAACTCAAACAGAACGCGTAATAAGACAAAACGGTCCCAAATCAAACAGGCGACAAATTTTCACGCTCAAAAACGGCCCGTTTTTCGGACACGGATTTAGGGTTATTTACATTGCGACCCGAGCCGAACCGTCACTGATACCGGCCGATGCCTTGTCAAACAACTGCTGTATTGACAGTTGTTAGCTGCCCACGCGAAGGTACAATAGAACGTTGATACCGCCACATAACCAACAGTTGTAACAGGATTAAGTTTGAGTTTGAGCGAAACGGGAATTATTCCTTTGCTGACGTCGCTCACAAAGAATCCAGATGCAATGGGTTCTATAGATTTTAGCATTGTTCAGTTTACTGGAAATAATACTGACGAGACTAAACGCGATATGCATTATGTAGTACATGAGTACTTACAGCTTGAAGTTTCGGCCGTGTTGCAATGACCGTGGTCACAAGCGGACCGCTTGTGACCGTCAGTATTATTTCCAGTAATAATGCAACGCGAAAGTTTAAAATCATATATTGTTCAGTTTAGTTCCGTTTAATTATTATCAGTTGACATTTTGATTTGACCATAGATTTAGAATTTTTTGACTACGCAAAAGATACATAAAGCGTGGGAGCGAGAAATCCTGCTGAAATACAAACCGCCCGAGAGAAAAAGAGACAGCGAATGAAGTACCTATATGTCAATGTTTTTGCGAGTAAGAGGCCTTAGCGTCCCGGTCTATTCTACGTCGCAGTGAAATTTGTGCATTTATGTATTAAACCTTGGATTTTAATCGAGAATATTAAATGTGCAATTGAGGTGACTTGTTCTGTACGTGATTGTGAGGTTACACGACGGAATAATGCGAATAAATACACTTTTCATAGGTAAATACGATTTTATCATTAGATTTTTTCAAACCATATTTTGTCAAATTGTTGCTAGTAATCAGTTTAGAAAAATATGTTTACAATAGTATATTGATTATATTTGATCTTTTTAAGTATACATCGTGATTATAAACAGAATTGGGGAAAATATTGTGTAAAATAGTAAATAGTTTGGTTACGCTAGTGCTTGACAAAGCGGTGACGTCACGAGTATCGATAAAAACTTAATCGTCTTTTAGCGACATCATGACATGAATACAAAGTTATTTAGCCAAGTTATGTTGAAATATAATTATATTCACATTGGGAACTCATTATCTCCGTAAATTTGTTAGTTAAGTAACTGATAATTTTTCTAGGTTTCCAAGCAACCCAGCATTGTGTAAAAAGTGGATGCGGACTATAGACAGACCAGATTGGACTCCCAGTAAGAACTACACTATCTGCAGCAAACATTTTGACGGCAAATGACGGCAGCAAAAAATTTGTTGCACAACATATTATTTTTAAATAACTAAATGACACCAAATTAAAAGTTACTAATATATTATCTGTTTTATTTCATTCCATCAGTCAAAGCAAATATCTTTTTGTCTTAGTATAAATTATAGAATATATTTCTATTTTTTTTTATTTTTTACACGCTGAATATACGAAGAATTTTACCATCTCATTGTTTATAGAACTGCTTAGAATGAGATTTCTTTCCGACGAATTCCAATTTACCTAATATATACAACTACTGATTTCAGTAAATGCCATAAATAATTAATCAAAAGTATAAAAAAGCGTTTTAAATACCTATATTATTAGTATACAACTGAATCAGTCGATAATGTAAAAGTGCGTCTTTGACAACACTATTTTTAACTCACACATAGACGTCAACCAACACATGGTTAAATTTATTTTGGTCATGTCTCCGAGCCGTCTTTGTGTATCTTGTACATCCTAAATCTATGGATTTGACGATAGGTCGACATGAGTAGACAATTTATCAGTGATAAAATATTGATGAGTTTTGAAATTTTGTTCACATCATAACTTTTACTTGATGATTATCTATCATCATCACCACTCATCTTCCAACCTGAATCAAGCGAAGTCGAAGCAAAATGTACGATGAACTAATTTAAAAGGAAGAATAACGACCCTTTCATGGGCCTTTGTATTTCAGCTTTCACTTCCAACAGAGTTTGATATTGATCCAAATTGTTCTATATGACTTGGAACAGGCTAATTCGTGAATTACGCGAACTTATAATAAGCCTTAAGGTTTCAACATGCTATCTATAGCATAGAAAATACATCCAATGTTGGTCTGGTCCCTTGCCTAGCATATCGTTAAAGGCGACTGACTAATGGTATATTAAGTTTTGGGTTAGTGATTGTGTAGGCGATGAGCTAGCCACTTGTCACTATTTTTATAAAATTTTCCATCTAACCCAGTCAAGTATTATTTTTGACTTAATGTGGCTAAAGGGGCTTGCTACCCTTTGACTCCGCCTTCTTATTGAATTAGGGCGTGATGTTATAAAAAAAATATATGTACACCTACCTTCTATGAGAATTTGAAGCTTTGCATCGCAATATACCTAGGCAGAAATTAAATTAATTAATTAAATAAATTCTCCAGACTGACACACCAATCCCCTAGTCCCAAACTAAGTTTGTGCTTGTGCTATGGATACTAGATGAACGGATAGACATGCTTAAATATCTTTATAATCCATGACTCGAGTACAGATGTCCATGTTCATCACACGAAACATTTTCCCCCAGAGGGATTCGAACCCGCGACCCTCGGTTTCGTATCCAGGGTCTCTAACCACTCGACCAACAGGCCAGTCAATAAAAGACTATAAAAAAAATAAAAATACCAGGAGTAAACTAAATGCGATATGGATTACGGTAGTACGTGAGTACTTACAACTTAAACGTCAAGCTTTAAGTACTCACTACATAATGCATATCACGTTTAGTCTCGGCAGTGTTATTTCTGAACGTATTAAGCTTCAGGGTAAGTCTTCCTCAGGACAGCAAAAGGTCAAATGTGACGTCAAAAAGCATTAGTGATGCAAACGAAACCGAAATTAATTACAACCCACCAAAATAGTATAATCAAAATGATAAATTACCGTGAACGTAAACTTGTTTGTATAATTCAACGATGTATTTCTATGTCAGTTCGTTAGGTTATGCAGAAATGCTTATCAAGATTCTATTTCACGTGTTAAGTAAAACTGCTTGGTTACGTCGTTCGGCAGTAAACATAGTAAATGCTTTTGACAAAATTTTACAGAAGAAGATAAAACTGCGTCCTGAATAGAAATTTATGGATCGGAATAGAGTGCTGTTTATTGTTAATTTTTCAATAAATATTATAATCAATGGGACATAATCGGAAGAAATCAAATATCTTGTGGCTAAATAAGTCTGATGTGACTTACAAAACTAATAAAAAAAAAAAGCATTTGCTTATTTCTTTTTTATTTATACTACTTCCGAGTTTTTTACTGCCGAACGACGTTATGTAATCTTCCATTTTATGGAATAACTTGGGTTTCTTTAAGGACGATAATAATTTGGTACTTAAACAGTAGATTATGATTTATTAAACTACTTTATAGTCCTATGTTCGAGTGGGACTTAAAACGAATGCACCGACTTTGTTCGTTGCCTAGCATGTCGTAATAGGCGAATAATGGTATATCGGGTTTTGGATGTGTGATTGTGTAGACGATGGGCTACCACTTGCCATTACTTTTTTTACAATTTTCCATCTAACCCAGCCAAGTTTTATTTTTGGCTGAATGTGGTTATAGGTTCTTGCTGCCCTTTTGACTCCCCCTTCGGGGATTACGGGCATGATATTATGTCATGTTGTGTATGTTTGAGCTTCTTTATTGATCTTGGTCTTGGTTAAGTGTTTAGAGACTGTCTACGAAGCTAAATGTCATGGTTTAGAATCCCGCTATAAGCAAATGTCATATGACACACACGGTTATTTGTACTCAAGTTATGTATATTTAAATATTTAAGTAGGTACATCTACCAATTACTTCAATCCATAATTGTTAAGTTTGAATCTAGGTAATTGATTAATTATTTATATTAGGCCATAAATTAACGAGAAATATGTTGCTGATTTACTTAACGAAATGCCAGAAGAAAATAAATAATTTATGTCAATAATACAATTACTCAGAAAAGTATTCTTGCTATGTTTTTCTTTATTTTAGCATAAAATCGGAGATTTCTAAAAAAAAATATAAAATAACCATATGTGAAATACAAAATATAATTTCAAAACAGCATTTAAAAAAAAGTAAAAATACTTCATTAACACATTATAAAATAATGTATTAGCCGTTAATTGCGGGTTTACTAGTATAATCCAGTGGGTCTTCACCTTCACTATAATAGGTATAACGAAATTCGTGTCACTTGAAACCTTCGACTTTACCTTTGGAAAAAACTACGTCATATAGTGAAGGAAAATAAAATCAAACAAACGAATTGACTCTTTCTCTCTTTTAATTTTAGCAAGGATTTTTTAGATATTTTGTTATTTTTATTCGTTTGCGATCGTTTTGTAACAATGGAGAGGAAGAGGAAGGCCAAATAAGAGATAGATGGATTGTGTGAAAGATAATATCAGTGAAATGGGAGTGGATAGCTTGATAACAGCTGACCGGGACGTATGGAAGAGAAAGGCATGCTGCTCCGACTCCAGGTAACCTGGGAGAAGAGCAAGCGGATGATGATGATGTTTGTAAGAATTTTCCGTTTTATTCCATATTCAAGAATCTAGTACATTATGCCTATGTTCATCACACGAAATATTTGCCCCTAGCAGGATTCAAACCCGCGACCCTTGGTTTCGTGGCCAGAATCTCTGACTACTCGACCAACAGGCCAAATGTACCTAAATACATAAATAATGCTGTAAAAGTATTTAATATAGAATTTATTCAATAAAGTTTATTCATAGGCCAGACTCATAACACACGCACACTGCTCTGAAATGACAAAGGTGTCCCCGCGCTACTTTTCAGTGTTGGGGCTGCAACGGACACTTTGTATGGCTGCAATTAACGCAGCTGATTAAAACGATAAAAACAATGGAACACGTTTCTTATTTAAATGGGAATAATATTATCAATCCTTGCTATAGGGACATGAGACTATTTCCATAAAACAGAGGCACTGAGGTCATCAATCAAGATCATATTGCGATTTATTTATATGATATTTTTGATGATCAATTTTTTGTTTTGTAACAATTTATTATGTATTAGCTTCTGCCCGTGGTACTTCAATGAAATAGCTTATGTGTTATTCTAATGTATAAGCTATATTTACTATTGTACAGTTTCATTAAAATCCATTCAGTACTTTTTGCGTAAAAGAGTAACAAACATCCACACATCCATCCATACATACAAACTCGCACAGGCCCCTTTAACCACATTCAGCCAGAAACAAAACTAGGCTGGGTTAGATGAAAAATTATGAAAAAGTGGTGACAAGTGGCTAGCCAGTCCCCCATACAATCACATACCCAAAACCCGATACACCATAGTCGTCTTCTACGACATGCAAGGCAAGAACCACAGTTGGCACATTATTTTTAAGTCCCAGACCAACATGGGACAACGGGCTGGGTTAGATGCAAAATTTTGAAAAAGCAGTGACAAGTGGCTAGTTCGTCGCCTACACAATGACATACCCAAAACTCCATATACCATTATGCTCCATATGCCTTTTACGACATGCTAGAAACACAGTTGGCACATTATTTTTATGTTCCCGACCAACATGGGACAAATATACTAATATATAAAGCCGAATAGTTTCTTTGCATGTATGCTTGGTCCGAATTAAAAAAAGAAAATGTTGTATAGTTTATTTATTGTGAAAGTATTTATGTTACATATCATTTTTACAGTTAAGATATTATGTACAATATATATAGTCTTTGTTTTATTTTATGATAAAATACTATATACAGTACTTTTTTTTAGGTACTCTTCATACACAAAAAATACATAGGACAACTTAATACTTTAATCAAAATAACTACGCAATGTGCAATGATATATATTTTTTTATATTGACATTGTGATTTTAATTTGTGGTTAAATTGCGGATAAATTAATAAACGAAATAATTAAAATGTTTTCAGCGCGCTAAAACATAATTATATTCAAGTCAAGCTATCTGCGTCCACCATTTTGATTCCATAATTCAATCAAAAATTTACGAATTTTATCAAAAAATCATGAGAGGATTATGCGACTTTTTAATCTAAATCCTCTGAATGTTTAAAAAACTAAGATTTAATCTATCCCAGACTATGAAAAAATGCGAGATCGGGTTTGAATTAATCTCTTTATTAATTCATTTTAAAAAAGGATTCGAGTTACTATCGTGTCTCGCTAAATATTTACCGCGCATATTTCTCGTTTTTTTCTTAAAAAATGTTTAATTTTTCAGCGAAAAGGATAAGAAAGAAATCCATCACCGCTATATTTGTTTTACATGCTATTTTTGTTGTTAGTACCTATTTTTTTTTAATAGGAAAATGCTTGGATTTTATGCATCTTCAAAAATGGCAGATTTGTATTTTTTTAAATGCTTCTTCAATAATTATTAATACAATAAAAATCTATTCGCTTCAGAGTTATCAAAATAAGATTTAGGATACGAATCTTCTAAAATACACAATATACCTACTGCAGTAAAAATAAAAGGAATACTCTTCCATTTGACCAGCTCTTTTTTTTATTGTAACATAGCAGTGTTTTGTCACCAAATTTGTATAATCCCTTGAGATTAGGGCATCAGTAGGTTATTTATACCTTTTAACGCAATCAGGAAATATAATATCAGGAAAATAATATATAATAAAAAAAAAACAAATTTAACCTGTATCCAGACACAGCCGATTAAAAAATCTTTTAAAAATACGAGTAAAAATCGAGCTATTATTTTTATCCCCAATTTTTCAATATCGATTACTTTCAAGTAATTTCCCTCATACGCTCCATTTATTAAATACCAGTACCAGTGAAGCAACATTACAAAATCGTGTTCAAAAAAGCAGCAGCCAAGTTTATTTTGCTCATTTCCACCCACAACCGCTTCAATTGCAGAACGGAGTAGATAACGTTTCGATTTCGCGTCCTCTTGTCTGTCCTTGCATTGTCCTCTCGAAATAGTCTTTTTTTACCTCACATTGACTGCATCGGACTCCAAATGGGGCCAAATAAAACTCCGTCACGGAAAAACAGCCAATGGAAAAGAATGCATTTCGGTTAAATAGTTGAATTGGAAACGAAAAAACGAGAATTAGCCTATGCGAGCTCAGAGTGAGGAGCTTTGGAAACTTTTAGACGTTTTCAAATTGTATTTGCGACTTCTAAAGATAATTTTAATTATTGAAGTATGCAAAAGCAAAGTGGAACTAAGATAAGGTTATCATAAAGTAGTAGAATCGTATAGCTTTACCTGTATTTGACGATTTATAAGTGTTTCCTTGAAACCTATACCTATAAATAAAGAAAATTTTGACTTTGACTTTGATAATGGCCACATTTATGCCAGTGAAATTACTCTATCGCACATGAAACGATGAACTGCTTATAACAGATTGAATTTAATGCAGGTGGAGCCACGGGCAAAGCCTACCTAGGTACTATTATATTACTCACCTTGCCTAATTTATATACGTATATAAATTTTGGTAGTGCTGATTTCGTCATCCTATTTATATATTAATACGTGAAGTGTAATCTATGTAAACCCTTTTTAAGACAATTCCGTGGACGGAGGAGTATGCGATTTAACACAGTTGAAGTTGATATGGAGAAGTGCAGAAAGTAAATATTTTATAAATATAACGTTAGAAATTAAAAAAAAAGTGGTCGAATTTACACTACTGGGCAATGACTAAGGTCTTGTAAAAAGATTATTGTGTTGATTTAGTGCTAGCATCTAATGACTAGCCTGTTTTCAGCAACAATACTGAAGTGACTAGCAAAACTTCTCATTATTCTACCTGAGATTATGTGTTGTCCTACGACACTGTGATGCGGTGCGATAGACAGGCGATAAATAAAGATAACTCATTTCCTGTTTAAAAGAATGTGCCAACTGCGTTTCTTGCCTAGCAAGAGCGACTAATCGTTTATGGCATTGTGGGTTGTGGGTATGTGATTGTGTAGGCGACGAGCTAACCACTTGTAGTGGCAAGTGGCTAGCTTTTTCACAATTTGCCATCTAACCCAGCCCAGTTTTGTTTTTGGCTGAATGTATATTAAAGGGGTCTGCTGCCCCTTTGACTCTGCCTACCCCTTCGGGGATTATGGGCTAGATATTATGTATGTATGTATTTGATCATGGGCAATCATGGGCTGTTCATTATCAAACCAAAGGAAGGTAAAGTACGTTTATTTAGGCATTCAGGGTTTTAAAATGAAGGGATTCAAGTAGTATTGCCCTAGTTGCACTTATAAAAATATAGCCGATAACAATAATATTAGAATGCTTTTAACCTTTGCTCTTAAGGAAAAAGAAAAAACTGGTTTGGAAATGAATATAACATGTTGGGCTACTTCTACATCGACCTTACGTGCCATTAGCGCGTATATTGGCTCGTACAAGTTTGTAAATAGCCAAAGGATGATGTTTTCGCGTTTTCGCTGACGTAGAACACTGCAATATGCGGAAATTAGCTATTCATTGGCAAATGTTATTCGTTGTCATAAAAACCGTAGAGCTTGTATGAAAAGGGTTATGAATGTTGAAGAATCGAGTGAGGTGTGTAAGGATCGTGCCATATGGCGTTCGGTTCTCTCTGCCTACCCTGCTAGGGAAGTGGCGTGAAGTTTAGTTAGTTAGTTAGTTATGTTGTTCGCGTTAACTTGTTTCGTGTTATATAGATCTTTTCTTTGAAGTAAACAGGCTGTGCAAGTCTGCACTAGCGTTTTATATATTTTTACCTTTTTACACCTTTAAGTCTATGTTTTTGATAGCTAATGGTTATGCCAGAGCGGAGCGGTGGTAGCTCAATGGTTAGGACAAGCGCCTCTTAACCGAGGTGTGCGGGTTCAAACCCGGGCACGTACCTCTGAATTTTTCAAGTCTATGTACGTATTTATACCACCAGCTCGACGGTGAAGGAAAACATCGTGATGAAACCTGCAAATTCAAAAAACTTTGGATTTGTAACCATGATCCAAAAATTGTCTGGTTCCCCTATCTTAGGGTTACGAAGGTCAGATCGGCAGTCGATTCAATGTAATTACCAGACTCGCTAAATCATGGATCATGGTTTAAGCGGACCCCGTCTAAGCACGGGACATAACGCTGTGAAGATGATGAGTTTAATACAGGCATTTATAGTAATTGATTTTAGAAACATCAATGTTTACTTACACGTCTGTACTTGAAAATTCTAAGTAGGTAGGTACATATATCACTATCTCGGTGGTAAGGGCATACATTGTTCCTTACTTGATAATACCTATACTTGCATATAACTTTTATGTCTATGCGCCAGTAGCCGATCTCCATTTGTCTAGTTCTCCTAAACAGGTCAGATAGCAATTAATTTACAGCAACCCGACCCGCCAAATTGAGGCTTTAGTACAAGTGGACTACGACTATTAAATGATGTTTCAGTGGTGAAAGTTAAGAAGATGATTCATATAAATTTCACTTTAGCAGCTCTTCTTATCTTTATTCCTACATTAGGATGCGAAAAAGTCCCTTCAGTGCTCACCAGTAAAAGTTATAAGTGTAATTTTGTTTGTTATCATTAATCATTAATATATCAGGATCAATAAAACTAACTACACAAACCTATTTTTATTTACCCATCATTATAGTATTGTATTCAGTAGAAAAACAAATAAATCAATGTTTAAATTTAAATGTTATTTTGATCAACAAGACTGACCCGTTAGTCGATTGGTCAGAGACCCTGGCTACGAAACCAAGGGGGTTTGAATCCCGCTAGGGGCAGATGTTTTGTGTTATAAACATGAATATTTGTACTCGAGTCATGGATGTTTATAAACGTATTTAAGTATGCCTATCTGTTCACCTAGTATCCATCACAAGCTTATAAGCTTATTTTAGAACTAGGGAATTGGTGTGTCAGTCTGAAGAATTTATTTATACAATTTATTATCAACAAAATTACATTCAAACATTTATTCTTGCTCTCTACTCTTATTCACACTCCACAAAGATAAATCATCCGGTAGTCGCGCAAGACATATAAATGTAATTTCCTCTCGTTCTCTTGCTCTTGTAGTAGATCACAAAGATCATTGATCGCTCGGTGTTCGCTAATCGTCGCTCAGATAAAGCTTGCTCGCGCCAGTCATCAATCCCGAAGACTTGCCAGTCATAGTGTCGTGGGTACAAGGTGGCTGGAGATTACGGTGCAATAAAGACAGGTCACAGTAAGGAACGGGGTCGCAAAGGGATAACTACTAAGGATTGTTGGTGTTTCAAAATAAAACGGTAAGTGTTATAAAAATGATCCGTTAAATACATTGTAAAGCAAATCATTTAAAAACTTGGAATTAATGTTTAAGCGAAGCTTAGTGGATATTGTATTATTTACTGTAAATGTTTTGTTTACTGCCAGCTTAATAAATAAAATGAATAATTTTTTTTTTTTTAGATTTTATTATAAAGTATTTTAATTTGTTTCATTTAAAAATTTATGGCGTCGATGTGGTGATTATTTTGGACTTGTTAGTTGTAAGAAGCATGAGTCTCATCCTGGGTGTTTCAGTTATATGAATGACATAATAAATATAGGGTACTTACTTTTTTCTTACAAAATGTCCTAGCATGTCGTAAAAGACGACTAATGGTATATCGGATTTTGGGTATGTGATTCTGTAGGCGACAAGCTAGCCACTTGTCACTACTTTTTTACAATTTTCCATCTAACCCAGTCCAGCCCAGTCTTGCTTTTGGCTAAATGTGGTTAAAGAGGCCTGCTGCCCAAGTGACTGCCTACCCCTTCGAGGATTATGGTCGTGATGTTATGTATGTATGTATGTATGTACAAAATGTTAATCCAGGTTATACCCGTGCAAAAATATATCTATGCTTAGACACTATAGTGTGATTAACAAATATCCGAACTTACAAGACATCGCGATTTTATAACTAACTAAACTTAAACTCCACGCGACTTCCCTAGCGGGGTAGGCAGAGAGAACCAAACGCCACATGGCACGATCGTTACACACCTCACTTGCTTCTTCAACATTCATGGGCCTTCCGCGGCTACTACATCCTTACACTTTCTGTATATCTATTTAGTCAACCTTTCGTCCATTCATTCCACATGCCCCTACCACTTAAGCATGCCTCTTCTTACTTTGACCGTGATTATAATATAATTCTTAAAAGTAATGATTTCAATATCTAATGTGTTAAAACACATGTTCCTACTTGACTGAAATTAATTTTAGCCGGACCCAAAGACCAGCTGCGCTTAATCATATTAAAACACTCAACAGAAATGAAAGTGGAAATTGTAAAACATGAAAATAATCCTGTTCCCTCTTGTCCATTATTTTAAGGGTGCTAATTAGGGCGATAAATCTCTGAAGATTACCTTTGAGGAGCTCCACTAATTGCTTTTTTATTGTAAGCCTGGCGACAGAATGGAGAAAAGCCAGTAAGGCAACTTTAACCTCATTCTGAAACTGTGCAAGTCGTACGTGACTTGAAGTTGAAAAATTTATCGTGTAGGTGAAATAATAAAAGTTTTAAATTTTTCGGACCACACCAATTACTAAGGTAAGCATTTATGAACTCACTTAAAAACCTTTATAAACATCCAAGACTTGCATGTAATTCATGTAGTAGGACGGGGTCCGCTTAGACCATGATCCGGGATTTAGCGAGTCTGGTAATTACATTGAAGCGACTGCCGATCTGACCTTCGTAACCCTAAGATAGGGGAACCAGACAATTTTTGGATTATGGTTACAAATCCAAAGTTGTCTGAATTTGCAGGTTTCATCACGATGTTTTCCCTCACCGTCGAGCTAGTGGTACGAATACGTACATAGATTTGAAAAATCCAGAGGTACGTGCCCGGGTTTGAACCCACACTCCTCGGTTAAGAGGCGCGTGTCCTTACCATTGAGCTACCACCGCTCTCAAGAACTCATCAAGACTTGCATGTAACTGAACAACATTAATTACTCTTTCCGTAGAAACCTTGACCACGAAACGATTTTGGCAAATTTGTCATCAATTCTGATATTGTCGTATGTATGATTCTGATTTTCCTTACCTACTTAGGGATGAGACCAATGTATGGAATCAGATGTTATCTTACAATAACTGTATATATTGTATGCATCTTTATTTCCCATAAAAAAAAAATCCAGTATGGATTCTAAGCAGACATCCAAATGCTATCTTAGTATAACATCGTGTTACCTTACTGTTAACTTATACTTATTGTGAGGGAAGTGAAGATTCGCAAAACACATTACGTCGAAAGGTTCGTAGTATGAGACATGGACTTTTAAGTAATTGTTGAGGCAACTTTATGAGAAATTTTAAAGGTTGTAAAATAAAAGTGCCGATGGCCAAGTCGATATCACACGATCTCATAATTATAGTGAGAAGTCCCGTTGTCAAATTGCTATGGCCTGACAGTTTTGGACATTTTTCACTATACTTTAGCGATTGATATTATAATGTTTTTTGAATATATAGTTGTTTTATTTATTTTGTCATTTGCTTTATTTATTATTACTGAACGTATACTCATGTCCAATACAAGCTCATCAGCTTAATTACACGCACTCATAAGAATATAACCCAGTTGACCTTAATTTACACGCTAAAAAAATAAAGCCCAGAACTTTATTAATAACTAGCAGCGCCCTGCGATTTTACCCGCGTAGTTACCGTTCTCGTGGGAATACATATGGGGATAAAATATAGCCTATGTACTCACTGATAAAGTAGCTTTCCATGGGTGAAATAATTTTTCAAATCGGTCCAGTAGTTTCTCAGCCTATTCAATACAAACAAACAATCAAATATTTCATCTTTATAATATTAGTATTAGTATAGATTAATACTCATCACATTTTTTACATTACATTAACATAAGCAACATTCAGTTTCCAAAATACTAATGTAAAAAAAAAAACTTAAAAGACAACCAGTAACGCAGTGGTCAATAGTTGGAAACAACGATATCATCGCTTTGACGAAGATGAACACTGCAAGGTTTAGTTGCTTGAAGGGAGGTGCGTCTTAAAGACCTCACTCTTATCCAGAATAGGAAACCAGTGTATGCAGAGTCTCGCAATGTAAGAAGATCTCTTACATATTTAGGTCCATTCGTTTTCGATTTTGGAAATCATACCAGAAATTTTTGAAAGGCCTGGCGGGAGCGATAAACTGCTTAAAGCAAAAAAGGTTAAATGGAAAATTGTGAAAAAGAAATGACTAGCTAGCTAGTCAGCTAGCTCATTGCCTGCATAATCTTATACCCAGTACACTGATTGTCGCGAGCTGGCTACACAACTGGTACTTTCTTTTTGAACCCCAGACTAACACGAGACAGTGAAAAAAAAATCTCTAAATAAATCCTATTTTCACTTCAGTGCATAAAGCCGAAAATACCGATGCAAGTCACTCCGAGAAATCCCATTCAGGCGGCGAATCTCGGTCTAATGAGGAACTGCGGGAGTTCCGCCGAATGGATTCGTCTCGACGTCATCTCGACTCGAAGAGCGACGCCTGAGATCCGGAGTCTAATTGGTTGGTGGGATTTTTTCTAGACCATATAAAAGGTTTTGTTGAATGTGAACTATTTTTGGCTGGATAAAGCAAATAAAAGCTTAACTGCTGGATTATTTAAGTCAAATTAAACAGTTGAAGTTCCTCGCTTACCACATTTTCAAACGTTACTTACATTTGAAAAAAAAAATCACGATAAATCCTATTGATTTTTTTATAAGTATCTACAAGGTCACCCATCCGACCCATGTGCTGTCACATTATTTTATTTTGTATTCCTTCTCCACTATTTCGGAGTTTTACGCCCTATAATTTGGTTGACAATTATAATTAACATGTTCTGTATAAACTTCCTTGTCCGGTATTATTTGAATACATGAATACAGTTCAATTATTTTTTTAACACGCAGTGTAACAGGCTATTCCCATTCCCATTCATTGTCATTAACGCCTATCTTGTTAAATTATAAAGTCTTATGTTTTTTTTAATCGGTACCTATGTGACTGTTTTAATATGGCCACTTCCTAAATTTGGCCTGCCTGTCTGTCAAAACCCTTGTCACAAGAAGCAGCCAAGTTTAAATTGTCCCATATAACATACTCTTGGAGCTATAGATTGATCAAGCCCCAACAAATCGATTCATCATCTTCTTAGCGTTATATCCAGTTTTCATTCGAGGTTCATTTTGACCATGATCCGAGATTTCTTGAGCAAATCTGGCGATCCCATTCTAAAAGCGGCTAAAAGACCTTTGTACATACATACATACATACATAACATCACGTCCATAATCCCCGAAGGGGTAGGCAGAGTCAAAGGGGCAGCATGCCCCTATAATCACATTCAGACAAAAAAAACGGGCTGGGTTAGATGGAAAATTGTGAAAAAGCAGAGACAAGCGGCTAACCTGTCGCCTACACAATCACACACCCGAAACCCGATATACCATTAGTCGCCTTTTACGACATGCTACTAGGCAAGAACCACAGTTGGCATATTCTTTTTAAGTCCCAGACCAATATGGGACAGTGGGCTGAGTTAGTAGTATTGCCTAATAACCTTTGTAACTCTTACAAATATAATTTGGTCCATGGTCATACATCTATAGTATTTTAAATATGCTCGATAATAATATAAATATGTGTGCTTAAACCAAAGCTCGGACTAACACTATTTGCACGTGAGGTATGTTTTGACATTCCGCCAAAACAGTAGGGGAGGGCGGGGTTGGAAGTGCCGGGGGTAAGTTGTTCCGATGCAAAAATCTTAAAAACAGTAAGAGATAGCAACATGTTCGTATAGTATCCGATGCTCTGGCAACCTTGCGCATGCATGGCGGTCATTTTTGCCACGCCAGCGACGCGGCGCTAGCGGCAGCATGTGCATGGCTCCTCCGTCGTCAAGTTAGAAAATATTTTTTCTTTAATACTTTTTGGTCTCATGCAAACATTTTTAGTCTTTCGGTGATGGGAGTTTTACTTGTGTGTTTGTTACTTAACAAGGAATATTAATCTGTTAATTTTCAATGCATTGTACAGAATATTTTCTTGGAATATGATAAATAGTTGACGTATTGCATACGGGGTAAAAAGTGCCTTTGGATGGGGGTCATTTGTGCCGCGGCACAAATGACCCCACCCAAGTATAATGTAATATCCTTTATTGATTTTTTAAAAGAATGAGAAAAAGAAAATGGCTGCTTATGCTTTCAACAAGGAGGGACGAAAATTAATAACAGTTACGCGTGAATTGGAAATTTGTTACACAGCGATACTACGGTATGTCAAAAATATAAAGAATGGTCTCACTCTTACGGCTGGATATAAACCAGGTCTACTCAACATTTAACCACTACCTAAAGCACATCTCGGATTAACTAGGGTTAATACACGACTTAAAAGGAAGTCAGACTCCAGAAAAAAAATACTAGCAGAAAAACAGGCTAATAAGAAAAAAAAAGAAAAAGGAAGTGAAACCACAGAGAAGAGTAAGGAGAATGAGAAAGGAAAAGTGCTAAAGGAACGAAATCAAAAAGAAACAAGGCCAAGAACCCCGCCAGAAAGAAAGTTCTTCTTAGGGATGATGAAAGTATCGATGAAAAGAATACACATAATTCTTCTTCTTATTCATCATATGCTGTGACTCTTTGTCTAATTGTGTGCCTAAAGAAAAATGAGTTAAATGTAGCGCATGTAAAAACTGGGCACATACGCTATGTGCAGATGTCGAAAACTTGCCATATTATGTCTGTCCTAATGGCTATTCTGATCAGTTAGATAAAGAATAACTTAGCTTGATGATTTTTTAATTCGTTTCAAAAACCTATACAAAGATAATTTGTGACGAATAATTTGTGTGACAGATTATTTAAGAAAAGTAATTATCTAAATAAGGAGAAGAGAAGAAGAATTTAGAAGTTTTTTTCAGTTCCTATAATTTAACAAGTGTAACAAGTTGTTTATTTTATTGGTTTTTATATAAGAACTTAGTAATGTTTTTAAATTGTAGATTTTTTAATAATTTTACATCTAATAAATATAAAACGATCAAATGTATTGTGTTTTTATTTAAAATCAATTTCTTATCGTCTATAAAGGCTAAACATTACCAACGGCACAACCGACCTCACCTGGGGCACAACTTGCCCCAACGAGGGGTCAATAGTGCCGCACGACCTTTGTTTAAAAATATAATACTCTAAATAAAACTATTAAAAAATCACGGAAACTGGGTATAAATTCAAAATCTAGATTAAATTACACATAAGATGAACCTGAACTATAAACCTCAGCATTGTTCTTACGCCATTTATTTAGGGATTAGTCCAAATCGGCACGTCCAACCCCGCCCTCCCCTACCTAAGAAATCAATTCAATCAACAAAATACATATGACCGTTTGTGCGGCTTGTTATATTGTTCGCATAAACAGATCCCTGTTAGGTTACTGCGTTAACCTAGAACCAAGTTTCAAAGGCAATATACAATTGACGGTCAACCCGAATATTAATTTGTATTTGTCACACAAACCATTACACAATCAAGTTTGGACGGAATTTGTCCGGAGTTTGGTGCGTGTCAAGATTATTCCAGTTTACTAAAATTTCTTATAGGTTTTTGGGAACCGGGTATTTTAATACAACAGTGTGCTATCAGCTCAATGGGTTTGTAATAAAAGGTAGTTACCTGACACGCGAAAGGTGTCAATTCAAATCAGAGCACTAATCTCTAGATTTTAAGTATTTACGTATAATGATTTCCTCCAAGAGCTCCGCGGTTGGATCACTCTAGTTCCAACGTCGTCTATTGGTCTAAATTCCCCATCCAAGATTTACGAAGAACAGTAAACAGTTGCTAAATCTAAGATGATCTAGGATAACCTTGACTAATAACGGGGCATAACGCAAAGAATCTCTTTAGCGTCATCCCATGTACTAAGTTGTTTAATATGTGTATTGGACTAGACTAAAAACAGCGCATAACGCTACTCAAATTATGTTATTAGTTGCAACGCCTATTATGTATACAAGGCCAGCACTTTTGATAACATTTTGCTCGCAACAGATCTAAGCCCTTTCACCTCAGCTGCGCAATATGTTGATTTGTTTACGTGAGGCGTTAGTATTAGTATGGTACGAGCAGACAGCTTCATTCCAGACGTGTTTCGCTCCATCGCTTTGCGACGGGCCCTAAGGGCGGACTGATATAATTGGTGTGACCGATGCGATGCGATGCATCTTAGGATTCCATAATCGACTGGATACGTGACTATAATTTCTCTATTTATGTTATGCTGTCTATTTGTGGCTTATTCAAAATAGGAAATGCAAGATTATATTGTAAACTGATCTGGCGAACTTCGTAACACCTTAGAATTGAATAACGATGCGTTCCTTACAAAGTATATGATTTTCCCAATATTTAGATTGGGTCACAATACACAATATAATTTTTTAGAGCTGGAGACAAATCTAGCGAGGCAATGATCGTAATCATAGATCTAGATTAAAATTTTGTAGCTTGCCTGCGGGCTAAAATTTTGTTTTAGATCTACTAGATTTTTAAATATGCCTACCCCGCTTAGGAATGTAGTGATCTTAAATAGACAAGGGAACATTTCCAACGATAGTTAAGCTTTTGGGGAGAGTACGTACGGCACTAAACAACGACTGTTTAGTCTACATTTAACAGGAATATCCGGGACGTCTTTGACCGGCTCTGGAATTAGTGGTTAGAGACCACTATACCAAAAACGGCAGCAAACCGCAGCTTCGAATCCCGCTCGGGGCATGTTCGTTTGTCAAACATGGTTTATATGGATACAAAAGTATATATGTAATTTCTTTATTATATATTGCCTCATAATCCATAGTATGTGTTTTGCATTCTCGTGGGACTAAAATCCTATATATAGTATATCAAAGTTAGTTTAAATAATATGTATAATGAGTATTAACTAGATTACCTTACAATCCTTAATCCATCAATTGATATTTTTATAAAAATACCCGGCAGAAGTCTTGAATATTCTCTACTATTCTACTACTACTCATTTCATTTTTACATCATAAAAATAAAAATTCACAAATATAAACTTCACTCTGTGAAAAGTGTCTAGGACTTAGATTCAACAGTTTGAGCTGTGCGTTTATCGGTGGACAAACAGCTTTTATTTTGTTTCAATACAGAGGAGAAATATTGAGAAAGGGCAGTTGTAGCTCAATGGTAAGGATTCTGGATCGCGGGCATGATATTACGTATGTATTTAAATTAAATGATAAAAGCATTTATAAATCGTCAGAATAAGATCAATATCTACCGGTTCAAAAAGTACATTCTACCGAAAATAGACCGGTAAGTAACTCGATATTTACTCTTTTAAAAATGCCAAGTCTTAATAACTATTAGTTACAATTTCTTAGTTAATGTAAATTTAGCAGTGCAGGCAAACAGCCTATTCTGGGTCTTAGTATGCTTAGACCCAGAATAGGCTGTTCGCCTGCACTGCTAAATTTGCATATCTATATATATAAAAGAAAGTCGTGTTAGTTACTTCACTTATAACTCAAGAACGGCTAAATTGATTTGGCTAAAAATTGGTGGGTAGTTAGCTTAGAACCAGGATAAGGACATAGGATACTTTTATCCCGGAAACCACCCTCTAAAGGGGTGAAAAGGGGGGTGAGCGTTTGTATGGGAAATTAAAAACTGATAGCTGTATTTGGATGATTTTTTTTAAATAGATAGGTGAGATACTGAGATAAAGAATAGGATACTTTTTATTAACAGGGGGATGAAAAGGGGTGGGTTAGGGATAAAAAGATGAGTTACGATATTGGTATAATTTCCGAGGTTTTTAGGTCGTTTATTTTAAAAATGATATCTATTTTTAAATCCGAAATGTTAGAAGTAAAATATTATCATCCCTTAATAGGGCGGAAAGGGGTCGAAATGTCTAAAAATCAACATTGATGTCGTTTTCATGGTTTTTCCCATACATTGTCTAAGTTCTCAAAAAATTAATTAATTAATAGGTATATGTTTCCTGTTTTCTCAAAAAATACCCTCAGGGGGATGATAAAGGGGTGTGCTAGGGATAAAAATGTAAAAAATCGATATGGGTATCATTTTCGAGGAATTTTGGGTCGTTGATTTCGAAAATGTTGATTTCGATAAAGAAGGTTAAAAAATGGATGTGATAGGTATTGGGTATAGGTATAAGCTAATAAGTTTGAATAATTAATATGGGTATAATTTTTAAAGTTTTTGGGTTCGTTTATTTGATAATCTATATCTATTTATATAAAAGAAAGTAGACCGATTTGGCTGAAAATTGGTGAAGTGGTTGTTTAGAACCAGGAGCCTAACAAAGGATACTTTTTATCCGGTCGACCGCGTTCCCGTGTGCCATGACATAAAACGTAGTATAAAATGACGGTCCCATTGTAGTTTAGAATCAATGGTAATGCCCAGAAATACTGCTGAGTGAACTATTTCAATAGGTAAAAGAATCACCACTCTTATAAAGTCTGTGATTTGATTTTTTTTTTTTGCAAAAAAACACCTTTTAAGAGTCAGCACAGATAATTTTACGGCCAAATGAGGCTGATTTTATCATGGGAGCCCTAAAATATGACACAATAGACTCTAAACGCTAAAACGTTGTCCCACATCGTCAATGTAATGTTATAATAATACTTAATGATGAAGCTCAGCTCGGCGGTCCGCCTTGTTTGTTGAACCTAATGAATAAATAATGGATATATTAAAGTTATTTCTGAGATTAAATTGCCCTTCATATGTATTATTTATTCGACTACGAAACACAAAGAAGTGCTATCTATACTTATATTATAAAGAGGAAAGATTTGCATTTTTGTATTTTTATGTGTGTGTATGTTTGTAATGAATAAACTCATAAACTACTGTACCGATTTCAAAAAATCTTTCACCATTGGAAAGCTACATTATCCGGAAGTAACATAGGTTATATTTTATCCCCATATTCCTACAGGAACGGGAACTATGCGAGTGAAACCGCGGGGCGCTGCTAGTGTGTTAATAAAGTAATGTATGTATGCTTGTGTAAACACAAATAGTTTTTTTAATTCACTCATAAAAATATATGAATTAAAAATTCACCTTGTTTAGTTTATCTAGATCTTTCTGTAATATAGAGACTAATATTTTTATAATTCTAGACGTTTAAATGTGTTTTAGATCGTAATTTTTGATATGTTTTTCATCTTTGTAAAGAGTTTCGATATTGTTCAAAGTTATATGTAAACAACTTCAAATACTGAACGCTGTATTTCAAGTTGTTAGTATTTTAAGTTGTTTACATATAACTTTGAACAACATCGAAATGCAAATATTTCATCGGTATTATTAGATTTCAATCAATTTTACAACATACCACGCAATTGATTTAGAAATAAATTATCTATTTTGATTTATTTGCTTGTTATTGATTTAATAAATAAATTTAAGGGATAATATTAATTTAAAATATTTCCAAAATTTATTAACAAAATCAATGTAAACTTTTTTATTTAGTAAAAAAGCTAACAGCTAGTGATAATTTTTTTTAAATAAGTAGTATGCCAATTGTATTTTATTAGTTTGCTTTACCCCCCTTTGCCGGCTAACGTTATCATAAATTTTATCAATCCGAATTGTTGTACCACACAACCGTCTGAAGTTATCCTCATCCCTCGGGAACAATACTTCTAAATAAAAGTTGCTGTATCCTTTTCAGTACCCCGAAAACGAAATTGTACTATCACAAGTAATTAAAGCATAAAAATTTAACGTACCTACTTGTTTTCGCTTTATATTATCACTAGCTACGCCCGCGGTTTTACCTGCGTTTATGGTTAATGCCATATAGTCTATAGTCTTCCTCCATCGGTTCTCTCTGCCTACCCCGCCAGGGAAGTGGCGTGAAGTTTAGTTTAGTTTAGTTTCTTCCTCCATAAATTAATTAAGTATACAACAAAAAAAAATTCGGACCAGTAGTTTCTGAGATTAGCGCGTTCAAGCAAACAAACAAACTCTTCAACTTTATATATTATTATTATAGATATAAATTTAACCATCGGATTTTGGGTATGTGATTGTGTAGGCGACGAGCTAGCCACTTGTCACTACTTTTTCACAATTTTCCATATAACCCAGCCCATTTTATTTTTGGCTAAATGTGGTTGAAGGGGCCTGCTGCCCCTTGAACTCTGCCTACTCCTTCGGGGATTATGGGCGTATTGTTATGTATGTATGTAAATTTAATCAAGGTGGCATGTTGGTTACATCATTTAGAACCTTTTTTTGAATGTAGTTCCAACTGAAAATATTTTCCATAAAATATGAAGCTTGTCATAATACTGAACAGTAGTCAGTAGTATAATTGCATGTATGTAACGTTCTTTAACCGGGGACCGCGAGCCATAATGGTTATGCAACGAGCTTAATTTTATGTAGAGCACAGATGAGTGCACCAGTTTTGTTTAATGCCACGCATTTATAACTATTTATTTTGAGCGCCTATTATTTTAATTGCATTTAAACCATATATAAGTTACACTTGATAAAAAAATACAAAAAATAAACCGCCTAAAAAATTAAAAAACCAAAAATAATATACGTTGTCTATTTAACCTTAACAACTAAATTCTTAAACCAATGAAAGTTTAGGTAAGTAATTTTGAGTCGGCGCCAAACGTTACAATTAAATTTGCTTTATTAATTTAATTGGGTTATTTTTTTAATTATATTTAGTAACTTAGTTGATTTTTTGGAAATTTTTAGATAACGTGCCTTCAATTCCACTTATTTTAAAATATGTTTTCTGTAACAAAATACATCGTTGGGCTTTTTATTAATCCTAAGTATTTTTTTATATATAAGAAGCTTCTTGGTATTCTGAATAACCACCTAGGAACATTAGTTAACAGCTGTTTGAAACCTGAGTGATAAAAGCGGTAAGCTTTTTTTTAAAAGCTTTCATAGTCACAATTCCATTTTTAATTTCAGCTTCCTTAATATTTCTGCCATAATTCAATTGGTAATTGAACACTCCAAATGAATCATTGTAATGACACAAATCTCATTAAAGCACGTACATAATTAGGGGATTTAATGCCTTATCAATCGTTGCCAATTCACCGCCCAGCTTTATTTCCGACATTTCTATTTTACGTCAATTTTGTTACGTCAGTCTAAAGATTTAATTATGTTACATAGACACACGTAATAATATATAATATAATTTATGTTACATAAGTACCTACATTGAAATCTTTAATTATATTTTATTTAATTATGACTAAAATATAAGTGCAATAAACGTACATTATATTATACATGTTATAATTATATAATTAAATGTTTATAATGTTTTAGGAAAGTGAAAGCAACATATTTCATTCAGATCAATTTTACCACATAAATTTAAAGTTTCTTAAAGCTATAAAAATAATGGAAAACAGTATTTATTTTTTGCAATAATTTGCGAACTCTGCGTACTTATTTTTTTTATTTAACGTTCTATTAAATGGTTTTAACATACTAATAAATATACCGGGTATTACACATTGAGGAAAGACATCTAGAAAAACTTACATGAATAATCCTCGGCAAAACCTTTAACAAATCTTAACCAAACACGTACAATGACACAATATCATTCATTCATTCACAGTAATCACCATTATTTAATATCATCAATCAATCCACCACAAAATTCGTTTTCTATCACAAATGGAAAACACTATTGGGCTGAGCCATTGGCGTAAAGTACATTTATATCACAAATCACATCAAATCACATGAGATTCAACTGTTAGTAAGCACGTTTAAATATTGACAGCCCATTTTGTTTTTATTTGGCGGTATTTTTCGCACAACGAGGTTCAATGTCAGAGTCTGAACAACGAACGTTCGGGTTTGAATTTGGAACGGCGCGCGACGCGCTCCCCGCTCGACCATCCGAATAGAACTGAGAAGCCTATGTTTCAATACCTGCAGAGTCACGCACACAGCTGCAATGCTCGCATACAGCGTTGTTAGAACTGCGCTTTAAAGCGATGTCAACGCGAGCGTCTTTTCGCTTTCTGCTCTCGTTGTTTTTCTTTTTCTGCTAATTTTCTTATCAGCCGGTTCGACGCAATTTGAACAATTTTTTGCCCTATGATTGACGCCGAGAAATTTAGCTGAGAATTTGGGGTAGAGTGGTGGCAAAAATGACGTTTTGACGTAATCTCTTTTTTATGAGACGGGAGCTTGTAACGACAATACGATGTAATCGAATTGCGATTTCCGCCCTTGTCGCTTTGTGCGTTTTTCGCTAATTTGCGTTTTCTTTCGACCGCTAGTAAATTCTTCAGATTAACTAACACAGTATTACTTATTATGTAGTTTTCAACTCGTATAGACGGGACGTTTAGACGGGACCCTTAGATGGGGTCCGCTTAAATCATGATTCAGGATTTAGCAAGTCGGGTAATTACACTGTAGTGACTAGAGTTTTGCAATATATCTAACAATTATTGTTATATTTCAAATTATATAACTAATCGTTATATAACAAGTAGGCAAGCCACATGTCTCTTATATTGAAAATAATGAACCACACATTAATTTATGTGTGTTTCAATGCAGGATGAACTCGCTAATAATTTTCACGTACCTACATAAAAATTAAAACTGTAATTTTACAAATTTTTTATTTATTACCATTATTCATTTTGTTAAATAATTTAAACAAAATCGACAACACATAATGGATAAAATTTCTCTTTGGCGGTCATTTATTATGTTTTTGTTATAAGAATGATGTTTCAAAATTAATTACGTAAAACCACATTGAAATAATAATTATACTCTACATTCCCCTGGCGTTAATTTGGCTCTGTTTATGGCGGCTTGTGAAATGTTAATAGCATATACATATTATTATATATATAAGGTAAATAACAAAAAAAAATCACAATATTTTTTACTTTAGTAGTAGTAGTATTCCGCATATTTTTTTTGTTCAAATTACATGTATCGAATCAGGAATATTTATAGATAGACGATAAAAAAGAAAAATGTACCTACACTCCGCCTTCTTCGGTAATCTCTTTATTATACAAACATGCTATCATACCTGAAATCAAAGAGTCTATACACACACGAACAGACAGACATAATATAATGGCAATACCACAAAATAATTTCTCATAATGGGATTTAAGTCATAGTGCGAATTATGACAAGTAGGAAACTTTTCATACTTATATAAGAAGAAAATCTATCAGCAGTACAGTATTTGGAGTAAAGCCGGTAAAAGACTCTAAATAAATTAGGTCTTAAGCAATTTTTAAATTATTAAGATGCATAACATGATTTTATATCGAAACATCGATTTTATAACGAAGCAAATCGCGTTAAAACGTGAGATGTTTTTAAACAATAGCTTTCACCGTACATTTGATTTTTATTCGTATATATTCAAGATTATTACGATATATATATATAAAATATTACATTCAATTTTATGAAAACACACAGTCAGCATGAAAACGATGTCAAAATTGGTAGATGTTTTACTTTTAAACGGCGGGTTTCACTTTCTTAAGCACTTTATTCGTATATATTGTTGGTGACGTCGTGCTGTTTGGGAATTCGCTCGTTCCAGAAATGTGGAAATATTTTCGACATGCCATCTGCTGTTTACCTTCGCAAGTTGGTATTTGGATTTAAATTGAACACGTGTTCTGGTTCCTTATGTCGACAAGCTATTTACAGGAATACTTACATTTATCTAGATTTGTGAGGAATATGTCTTTAACATTATCCATATTTTCTGAGGTAAGTATGCAACCTTCTCATGATAATCGGTTGCCTATATTAAAATTAGCAACCAAATACTTTTAACCATTACATTGTTATTTCTTAGAATCTGGTTTTTTTGTATAGCGTGTTAGATCTAAACGTCAATATCGAAACTGCATGAAATTTCGTAACTCGCTTCCGCAGTAAAGTTCAGAAGTTGGCAACATTTTTCATTGAAAATGTTTCTGATGAGATAAGTTTTACGGCCGCAGACAGATCGGTTACGAATTGAAAACGGCGTTTCACTGCCTGCATCGTATGATATTAGGAATATTATAACTGTGTTATATAATTATTTTATATAAATTATTCATCGTGTAGATTTCATCAGCATAAGTGGCATATAAACTAGAAATACAATCTTATCTGATGAAAATACCAATGAAAATATAATAATATTTATTTTCAGACTAAATACATATTATGTACATACATATACTATAATAATACATTATATACGTATCTTGCAAAAAAATAAACGATTGGGACATTTTAAATTATGAAAATTTTGACCTGGGTCAAAATTTTCACATAATTTCAAATGTCCCAATTAAGATTTGTAGACGTATATTTTAATATAATCTGTTATAATAATGTACAAGGACAATTATTCAGAGTTATTCCAACGAAAACTATATTAACCTTACAATTTAGATGAAATTAACTTGAGTTCGACGACTGTTTAATATACACTTTCATGTTCCTCGGGAACAATCTAAAACATTTTATTTTTAACGTAGCTACTCCTTATTCTAGTTTAAGTCAGTTTAGTAACAATTTAACCGAATCTACAGATTTAATAAAAAAGTTGATAAAATATATTGCGTTTTATCAACTTTTTTATTAAATCTGTAGTCTGTGGCTCTGGAAATATTATCGAAACATTTGTTTGTACTTTGTTTTGGTAAAGTTTAGTACTAAGCGTGAACAACATACTTAACCCTTCATAAATGTTATGCTTTAATTCTTTCTATATTTATTATTAAATATATTTTATTATTTACTTATATTTTTTTAACCACGCAGGTGTAAAATTAGTTTAGCAGTTTGCTGAACATAATATTAAGTGGAAGTGCCAAGTAGGCATTGCCGTGAAGCCAATCCTGCGTATTTACGCAAGACACCGCGTAGACTGCTTGGTCTAAATGTAGGCTTTGTTCATCAAATAAATATCAGACTACAACACTTATATTGATCTGACTCCGAGCTAAGTAGCTTAAGCACTTGTGTTATGGATATTATAAACAACAGTTACAAATTAGTATATACTTAAATATTGGACATTAACACCCAGACACAGAACAAACACAAGTATTCATCACACAAAATTTTGTCCTGGGTGGGGATCAAACTCACAACTCTTGGCGCATGGGGCAGGGTCACTACCAAATGAACCATCGAGCTTGTCAAATCTTGCTAGTGTAAGGGTTATAATTGCTCCATAAAATACAACACTATCTTTTGACGATAAGAAAACAATAGGGATGTTGACTAGCTAGTCAATTGAGATACTTTTTAAGGGCTGTCAAAACGAAATCACTTCATAGATTTTATATGGGCTTGTCAACGTGTGACGTCACTAGTTTGTATAGTCAACTGACTTAATATTAAGCAGTTTTAGTAAAATTAAAAATCTTAGACTCAATATAATATAAACCAATAAGGCTTAACAGCATACTACGATAATTTCTTTTTCAGAATTGATATTTCAAAATTATTTATAATTGGTGTCAACATCCCATCTCAGCATTTGTGCTCAGTTTGAATTACGAAAAATTAATTTGGATTACGAAAGGTCTTACTACCTTTTTAGAGTATAGTAAATTAAACCGTCTTTCAAAAATATTAAGGTACCTTCAGTATAATGACTCTGACTTATTTGATAATCTATCCAATGCCGGTTTCAACAATCAAAATTAACGTTGACCAACACGCCACAAAAAATGGCTGTCTATTTGTTTTTTTTTAACCATAAAGTTTGTCGAAAGAACAATCCAAAAAGGTTATAAATCCCAATTTGTAAAGTTTTTTCCCGGTCATCATCGATTAGTGACGGCCATAAATGTTATTCTCAACTCTTCACGGGTTGTTAGCAGGGTCCCGGGTTCGCTTCCCGGGGGATGATCCTAATTTGTTTGCTCAGGACCGAGTTTGCTTTGAATTTAGACGTTATTAGCCTCGCGATTTTGTGTTTTTAGGTTTGCAGAAGTTGATTTGGTTGTACTTGTGTTTAAATTTGTAAGTACTTCTTATGGCTGTGAATATGTGGACTTCATTTATTAATAAAATATTCGTCCACGTGGTTGTTAATTTATAAGTCGAATGGGGCAGTTTTTACGCGATTCAACGTTATTCGTTGTTCTTTGTTCTTACATAATTGTATTTTCTTGTTAGAACTGTATCCCGTTCTTTGTTAGGGTTTGTGATCCTAAAATGCTATCAGGCTTCTAAAGTGCTATCTGGCTCGTAATTCTTAAACAGAGGAACCATATAAAATGGATTTAAAAACACATCATTCTATGTTTAGTTCTAAAGTAATTGGGTAACGTAATTTATCTTATAACTAGCTGTGCCTGCCGTTTCACACGCGTTTATGGTTAACGTTGTATAGCCTTCCTCGATAAATTAACTATACAGCACAAAACTAATTGCTCAATTCGGACTAGTAGTTCCTGAGATTATCACGTAGGTATATGCAAACAAACAAACTCATCAGCTTCATATATATTTGTATAGATTTATATATTAGTAAGTGTATAAAATATAGATTGACTGATCCAATAGGCACCAAGTGGGTTTAAAAAAAATACCCATTTGCCATTCGTATGGAGGGCATTTTTTATATATTATAGCTTAGCCTTTAGCGGTGTGGACCAAGCTATAAGGCTCTCAAAATTTTATTTAAACACTTAAACTATATACACGTATATACAATACATATAAATGTTAAAAAGGCTAGTCTCCTTAACCAAATTCAGTCGAAACTATAACAGGACTAAGCATTATGTTCCGCTTGTGACCACGATCGTTGCAACACGGCTGAAACGTCCAACTATAAGTACCCTAAATGTACTACCTAATATAATATCGCGTTTAGTCCCGTTAATATGCTTTCTATCATCGACAACATCGACAACAGGGATGATGACGGCATTAAAAAACTATAATTCTATTTAGTCCGTCACTTAGATTATACAAAAATAATTTTTTTTATAGACATATTTATCGCTTTAACATATTAACAAAAAATCACAAAGTTATAGAGCATGAAAGTTTTGGAGTGGGGACTTGCGACGTAATAAGTGACGTCGCAAAAATTGTGCGAATGTGTGTCGTCACGGGCAACTTGAATGCATTGTATCTTCGTCAATGTTTATTTGACAAATATTTAATGAAATATTACGTGTTAACTTCTTGTTATAACTTAAGTGACAAACTAAGGGCCGATTTTTTTAAAGGTCAGATAAGAATTAACCGTCTGATTAAATATAAAGTCACCAATTTGCGGATGTCATACGGTATTTGACATACGAAACAGGCAATGACAATTTACAATCATCCGGACTATGATTAAGGGCTGATTTTTCAACAGTCCGATAAAAGATAACAATCGAATAAATCACAATCCGGATGATTGTAAAATGTCATTGCCTGTTTCCCAAGTAAAATACCGTATGACATCCGCAAATTGGTGACTTTATACTTTATCAGTCGGTTAATTCTTACCTGACCATTGAAAAATCGGCCCTTATTCGATTGTTATCTTTTATCTGACTGAAAAATCTGACTTAAATCAGCCCTAAACAGAATTTTTTAGTCACCTTGCCAATTAGCCAAAAAATAAACTTGAGTTAGTTTAGACTGAAAATCATAAAAAAAACAGTGGCAAGTGGCTACTTAAGTAAAAGTGTAAATGATGAAAACATTTATTTTTAGTTATTTCTGGAGTGTTTACTTTATATTGATGCTAGTCTCATCAAAGGTGTCGTCTTTTTAATATCCATAAATGTTTACAATCACCGACGAGCTATTTCTTCTCGTGATCATATTCGGGTCGTCCGGACATCAAACAAGAATTCACAAATCGATTTTGTCCCACATAGATGGCCAAGTGTTTGTCTTATATCTGTCAATTGAGGCCAGTTATAAGTACAGTCGAGTACAAGTTATTTCTACAGCATATATAAATAAATATAATCTTAATATATATATATAAATTACGCGTCACGTTGTTTGTCCGCGATGGACTCCGAAACTACTGAACCGATTTTAATCAAATTTGCACACCGTGTGCAGTTTGATCCAACTTAAAATATAGGATAGCTTACATCTTAATTTATTTAACCCGATTATGTGTCATTGACTGTTAGGCGAAACGAAGTTCGCCGGTTGAGCTAGTAAATAATATAAATATCAGACTACATCACATATAAATGATCTGACTCCGAAGTAATAATATTGGATATTAACAGCCAGAAACAGAACATACACAAGTATTCATCACACGAATGTTTGTACTAGAGGAGGATCGAACCCACAACTCTTGGCACATAGGGTATAGGGTCACTACCAAATGCGCTATTGAGCCAATCATATCCACCAAAAGTGGATATATTACCTATCGGATCTGTGTTTCTACGAAAACTTTGAAACTTTACAAAGCGACTAAAATAATTCTATTTCTTTTTCCTACAATAGAGTAGACTTAAAAAAATATAGAACAAATTATGGATAATGCCTGTTGTTAAAATATCGTATCCTCGTAGAATTCAATATTGTATTTAGAGACTTTATAGGGCATTTAGCTACATCAATGATTTTTTCCTTAATCTGGAAATGCGGCATTTGCCCTTTCTTAGAGCAAACACTTTTAAATAATTACTTCTGAATTTAAAATATTTCTACCTAAAACTATGAAAAAGTAGGTACCTAACAAGTGGCTAACTCGTTGATTACATATCATCATCATCTTCCTAGCGTTATGTCCCGTGCTAAGACGGGGTCCGCTTAGACCATGATCCAGGATTTAGCGAGTCTGGTAATTACATTGAAGCGACTGCCGATCTGACCTTCATAACCCTAAGATAGGGGAACCAGACAATTTTTGGATCATGGTTACAAATCCAAAGTTGTTTGAATTTGCAGGTTTCATCACGATGTTTTCCCTCACCGTCGAGCAAGTGGTATAAATACGTACATAGATTTGAAAAATCCAGAGGTACGTGCCCGGGTTTGAACCCGCACTCCTCGGTTAAGAAGTGCGTGTTCTTACCATTGAGCTTGGTAGCTCAATGGTAAGTTTATGATTATGTAATCAAGTTAGAAGCGGACCACCGCTTCTAACTCGTTGATTACATAATCATAAACTTAATTTTCAATACGACATCATTCGATTTACCACATGTTACTTAAATGTTGGTACATTATTTTTAACACCAAACCTACAGACGGGACATTTTATATTAAAACGTAAATCTTATATGAATTTTCGAAACGATTGTACCGACTACCGCGGCCAAGAGTAAATTAACGCGTCCACTTGGGTTCTGTTGCCTAAATAAATGTTTTCCTACGGAACACAGGTTGGTGTAATACTGTTTGCAGAGCGAGGTGTCTCTAGAAGGTATATTGATGTATGTATGTATGTATGTATGTTTGCCACTTCGCCAAATAAAATGCTTTAATTTTTGTAAATGATCGATTTCATATTATTCAAATCTTAGTGGGAAATTTTGATACTTAAGTATTATTATTATTTTGATTCTGTATGTAATAGTTAAATACAATCGATATCATTTAATTAATAATGTTTCCAAGACTGAACCGAAGATACAACCTTTTTTTTAGTACATACGAAACCTGAAATCAGTTTGTACAGAATCGTTGAGATAATCGATTGTTTTTGTACTGTGTTATATTTTTATTTAACAATATATGTATATATCTTCATACTGATTTTTGAAATATGAGATCCGTGATTTGGTTTTCCAATATACTAAAAATGAATTTTATACAACTTGCTTGATACACATACCCACAAAAAAACGAATACCCAATCATATAATAAAAAAAAACCTGACTTCGTAAAAGCCGTACACGTAAATGTCCGTGCTATCAGGTCTTTATTACATACATACATACAAACATAACATCACGCCCATAATTCCCGAAGGGGTAGGCAGAGTCAAAGGGACAGCAGGCCCATTTAACCACAATCAGCCAAAAATAAAACTGGGCTGGGTTAGATGGAACATTGTGAAAAAGTAGTGACAAGTGGCTAGCTTGTCGCCTACGCAATCACATACCCAAAACCCGATATACCATTAGTCGCCTTTTACGACATGCTAGGCAAGAAACACAGTTGGCACATTCTTTTTTAAGTCCCAGACCAACACGGGTCTTTATTATCCGAATCATAATAACAAAACTTACATCTGATTCAACAAATCGGATAAGTTATTTGAGTATTACAGTATACAAAGATTCACAGCAAGATTCAATAGAAAGTAGAACCCTTTCTGTAACTTACTATAGTCAAGTAAATTATATAAGGATTCTCCCTTACTTTGTAATTTAATTTCACGTCTCCGTTCACAGTAGGTACCCTAGCCAAGAAGGATATGAGAATCAACACAGTCTGATATTAAAAACCAACTTTCCGAGCAAAATAATCTCACTTGACGACGGTAAATAGACCAAAAATATCTGGCCAATCACAAACGTCAGTAATAGAAAAGTTTCAGCGCTATATTTACTTAGTAAATGAAAGTAAGTATGACTGCGGTGCAAGGTAGAAGCTTCAAGTTATTACGAAGAGGCGTTATATATTATTTCACTAGCATTTGCCTGTGCTGCCTAATATCGTCCGAGAATGCATACATCAATTACTAACTAACTAACTTACTAAAACTTAACGCCACTTCCCTAGCGGGGTAGGCAGAGAGAACCGAACGCCATATGGCACGATCCTCAATTGCCTCTACAACATTCATGATCCTTTTCATACAAGCTCTACGGTTTTTATGACTCCTAACATTACCTTCTGTTAATATACGACCAATCTGGTCGTGGTAGCATCCTACATCCTACATCATACATTTATTAAGACATTTTAGCAACATGCTAGATTCAAGAGAGAGATGGCTTTTGCTAAAGTTTACCTAATTTTGTGAACATATATCAGCGGGCGACATGGTCTGGTTCCTCTATCTTAGGGTCACGAAGGTCAGATCGGCAGTCGCTTCAATGTAACTACGAAAATTAATAAATCCTAGATCAAAGTCTAAACGGACCCCGTCTGAAACGGACCACGTCTAAGCACGGGACATAATGCTAGTAAGATAATGATATCAGAAGGCGATATTTTAGTTCCACCACTCAGGCGAGGTAGGAGCGCCGCGGGGTTTAGTGGGTATACCCCGGCTTTCCCGTCTAGCCGGAGCGGGGGCCTCTGACTCGGAGGCTCCTGGGATGCTCACACACCATGCCGCTTCCCTTCGCATAAAGCAATTGCCCGCATGGAAAAAAAGGCGACATTTTAGTTAATTAAGTAGTATGTACGTTAAAGTATAAGTATCATTTTTAATTGTGTAGTAGTCAATTAATGCAGATCAAACGATCAAACTACCTCTTTCTTTCTTTCGTGGATAATAATTATATCAGTATGTGATAACTGATGGGCTGTTTTTTAATCCGGATAAATTTTGATTACCGCGTGTCTGTAATGGAACGAATTTTACGAATGGAACTCCGAGAAAAAGTGAATCAATAAAGAATTCAACTAAAAACTAAAAAAATATCTTATCAAAATTGAGAATTTTACTATTTTAAATATCAGAAAATAAAATGTTATTAATTTGCATAGAAAAGAAACTAATTTTATCATGTCACCGCTTATCTCTTGTCCCACACAAAAGTTTCACCGGTGAAAGCAGTACGGCAACGCGAGGCGATCTATCAACGTCGCCGAAAACTGTCGGTAATCGATGACGACACGACACCGAGCCGGCTCCGCGACGATTAGTGATCTGCGCGATGTTAATACGACTGGGCAGCTACGGGGTATGAAGTCTGGGACGAGTATCCATTCTACTCTGAAATAGTAGATGAGAACGCCGGCACCGCGACGATCAGTGATCTCCTCGCTTGCTAATTCGACTGGGCAGCTCCATGGGCTCTGGAATGAAGTACCAGCTGAGAGAAATGAGTGATCTCTTTGCTAGTTATTATAACTGGGCAGCTTTGCAGACTATGGTGATTAGGAAGAAGTAGTTGATAAATCTCTAGACTACGGAATCTGTTTGGCCCCTTGGTTGCTTTAATGATTGGTACGAGTCTTCGTCTTGCTTTGGCAAGAAATAGTAGATGAATGTGACTTTATTAACCTCTTAAGCTCCTCATCATGACTCCAAATGAATTATTTGAGATCCTGATCCATTAATTAGGTGGGAGTCGGTTAAAAATAAATTAAATTGTAAAATATTACTTTTTATTTTGGGATATAAATAAATCTATACTTATAATAAATCTGTAGAGAGGTCAATTCTGCACATGAAATATATTTTCAAAATAACTATCAAGGGGTGATGAGTGATCGATACTGATCCCAAAAATGCAATCAGTAAAATTTTTGTCTGTCTGTCTGTCTGTCTGTCTATATGTTCCTTATAGAAACAATAACTACTCGACGGATTTTAACGAAACTTGGTACATTTATTCTTCATACTCCTGGGCAGGTTATAGTATACTTTTCATCACCCTACAATCAATAGGAGCAGAGTAGTGAAGGGAAATGTTGTGAAAACGGGAGAAGTTACTCCATTTTTAAGCTTCCGTCGCGTGTGCAGCCTTAATGGTTAAAGTTACATAGAAATCATGTATGACGGAAATAGTCTTTATAATGTTATCCATAAACGTGGGTGACACCGCTGGCACAGCTAGTATGTAATATATAAAAAGAAACGGCACGTTTAAAAAAAAAGTGTCTGCGTCAAATTTTTACTTTGATCTTTGACGAAGTCTCTCAACTCTAAATTTAATAAATTGGCTACCCATCACCCCTCTGGGAACAGACTTTATAATAAGTCTTGAAACCGTATAACATTCTATGTAGCTACATTTAAAACCAAAACACAGCGTATATTTTTGATTTCTTATATTTTAGTTTGTATTGGTAGTATCTTTACCTGACTACGGTAGAATCAACAGGAAATATTTTCACGTTTATGTGAGTCTAGTGTTTTAAGTAGGATTCATCGTAGTGCCTAAACTACTTACAATTTCGTAAGACATCTCCACGGTGATATTTACATTTCATGCGATTTTAAAATATGTGAAGTTAACTTTACGGTGCGTGATTTTTTTAAACCAGCATCTATTTTTATCATATAAATATTTATGTCGAATTTGTAGACGCGTTTTTGAGGATTAATTTTTTTTTTCAGGTCACAGTAAATTTATGTATCAGATAAAAGTTTCCTTTAAAATATTTAACTTACATAATATATAAACAGACACTTTTAAAATATGCACTTTTTATTCTCATTCCCTTTGTAAAATCTAACACAACCCATACGAGAGTATGCTGTGGATTTACTTACTTTTAGTTAAAACCTCTTTTAAAGAGATTCCTGACACATAATATTCTGATCGAACGGTTGTGTACACACACGGATCAATCAGAGCCACAATACCGTCTCCAGTCAACAGCCGGCTTTGAGAACGCGACCTTAGCGAAATGGGATTTTATTCGGAATACCATATTGGTATGCAAAGCGAATCCAGAAATTTCTTTCTTGGAATAAAACATGGAGTATTTGGCCGGTTTTTTGAGTTGACTAAAATGTGCTAACACAACTTCATCATAAGAATGTTTGTCTTGGATGGGAAACGAACCCATTACTCTTGGCGCATGGAGCAGGGTCACCAACGAATCTCCCTCGCTTAGTAAGCCCTGGACTTGGAACATCCAGGGCTGTAGCGAAGAGGGACCTCGAGGTGTCTTGCCAGGCAGTCGTGGCACCGGCCGCAGCTTCGCCTGCGGCCGGACTTGGATTGTCGAGGATGAGGAGGAGCTGGGTGTTGTCCTTGCCCGCCTCCCTATCGTCGGCATCCCGGCAGAGGCGCACTGCTGTTGCATTGGCCCAGGAGGGCTGGCACTCCCACTCAAGGGTCACTACCGAATGAGCCATCGAGCCAGTCAATTATTATGGACCTTTCCATTTTTGGATAAACAAAATAAATTCTGTCACGCGAAAGATATCGTAGAAGAAATGAAAAATGTAGTAAAATATTTGATTTACAAGCTTTGCAAATAATAAACCTGGCCACATTTCCGGCTTTACTGGTTAGTAAAATTTACTGCTTCCACATAATGATAGCTGTTGCCTGTGGCTTCACTCACATATAATCCAATCTGCGATATAAAGTTTTACGCGTGTTATTTCGGAACCAAAAAAAAAAAATATAAGAAAGAGAGCTTTGATTGTTTGTTAGTTTGCTTGTATTGAATGACCTAAGAAACTACGGGACCGATTTAAAAAATTTTCCTTAATAGAAAGTTACTTTATCAGCGAGTAATGTAGGCTATATTTTATCCCCGTATTCCCACGGGAACAGGCATTACGCGGGTGAAACCGCGGGGCGCTGCTAGTCTGGAATAAAAATAAGACGGCATGTGCATCCAAGTCAATTAAGTGTTTATCAAGTTAGGTTAACCTAACTGTACTGATTAAGTACGCCATGCACGATACACGATCACGCTATGGAAAGGAGCAGCAAGATCGTTTAGACACTTTTAGCTTATGGGAAATACGCATATATTTTTTATTTATTTAAGTCTGCTATTATTATAGTCAAATAAACTAATCTGTCATTTTTGTATCTTGATAATGAGGGTTTTCAAAAAACAAAAACCGCCAGGTGGCACGAGGGAGTCTCGTGGTCTTATCACTGCCGCTATTGGCTCTTTGTTGACAGCACCCTTTATAATGTGACATATATATATCATATATATATCATATCATAACAAACTGACACGTATGTCAGTTTGTTATGACCACTAACCAATGAGGAGGGTGACAAGACCGCACGTCGCAGTTACGCCACCATTTGGATGTTTTAATTAAAAAAACCCTTATTGAACAAGTTAAAGAGGTTCAAAGATATCGGTTAGACAAAGATCTGATGTGTTCCTATAAGTATCGTTTACATACACATTTATAGAAAAGTCCCTTTTTTTAGTACCTAATATTAAAATTCGTTGGTTTCTCAACAAATGTTGGTTCTGTTTTCGCTATTTGTATCCTATTTTTACACATTATCCAATAAATGTGTTAAAGGCTGAAACATTAATCATAGATACATAACATCACGCCCATAATCCCTGAAGGGGTAGGCAGCAGGCCCCCTTAACCACATTCAGCCCTTTGACTCTGCCAACCCCTTCGGGGATTATGGGCGTGATGTTATGTATGTATGTATTTTAATATGTCCCAGTCCATATGCTTGCCTCCAACAATAAAAAGAGTGAGAGGCACTGTCTCCAGCCGTATATACTTAAAATCCACCAACACAGGAGTACAGAAAAGCGAAAGTAATATTCGGTGTACTACGCCCCCATTGGCTACATAAGATAAGAAGCTTAATGTCGCTTATTTATAGCGACAGTCATCTTACCTAGTAGTTTCGTCCATTTGGCACAACTTCGGCGTATCCCGGGCCTTTCAACTTGCTATTCCAGGTTGCTTTTAACCTCTATTTACTTTGATAAAATATAATAAGCCACTGCAAAAAGATTAGCTGAGAACCTTATGCTGGGAAGTGCTATATAATGTTACACTGAGTTTGTCACTAAACAACTATTACAACTTAGGTTTATAGTTAGATGATTTTTTGACCGATTGGCTGGTTTGATATATTGGTAAGAGAATGGCCACATAAACAAAGGTAACATGTTTAAATGTGTCTAATGGTAAATGTTCCTGTGCCAAATATGGCCATTTATACATATTTTCGATACATATTCATAACCGCATCTAAGTAGATAGGTATCCACTGTTAAGTATCGATGGCACAAGCATACGCTTAAGAACACAGTTTGTTATCACGTTAAAAATTGTTTTTTTTTAAACGCATTTTTATAGAATTTTTCGACTCGTAATCAATAAAACAGCATCAGTATTACAAATCATCAACTAACTCAAAACATCATCAAAAAACGTGACGACGTACAACGAGCAAAGCCCAAAATGCACCCAGAATTCAGTCCGAAATACGACAGCGTTAACGCAATAAACTGTAATAAAATATAACGTGGGCACGCTTGGCAAAACATCAAGTTGAGACATCAAAACTGCTCAGCAGTATATGAAAACAGTGGCATTCACAGCGATCCAATTAGAGGCAGTTCAGGTGCAACCTGCAGGCAGGAACTGGGTATTTCCAGATATTCCAGAAAATGTTACTTGGCTACGTGAAGGCTAATTTCATTTGGCCGACGCCGCGCGGCGAATATTACTCGCAAACAATATTTTGGTGTTTCTACTTGCACTTTTGAGCGGACGGAAATGTGTTGGGTGTAACTGGGTCTTTTAAATTAACTGGCCAATAAGGTACCGTGTCGGTCTGAGACTCAACAATATGTACCGACTGTGCTCCTTGCCATGTCGTAAAAGCGACTAATGGTATATTGGGTGTCGGGTCTCTGATTATGGAGATGAAAAGCTAGCCACAGGGTCACTACTTTTTCACAATTTTCCACCTAACCTAGTTTTATTTATTTTGGCCAACTTTTGGTGGTTAAATGGGCTTGCTGTCTCTTTGATTCTGTCTAGTCCTTTGGGGGTGTTAATATTTATCATAACCGGTTAATTACGACTTATCTCAGAAACTTTTGGTACTTTAAGTAATGTAAAGGCCTATATAATAACGCCGATGTGTAGAAAACATGATAGAAAACTATTAAAATTACCTGTGAAATGTGGTGATGTCATTTTTTTGTCTGTCTCATGGAGGTGGGCTGTCAGAAAATTGACGCGCCAGCGAATTTTTTTCGTGAATCTAATCGCATATTCCTTTGCGTAAAATTGTGTTTTTATTTGACTTTAAAGTTTATACATTGCTTATGTTTATTGCTTATATTGATATTATTCACCAAACTATAATACGTAAAGCTGAGGGCTTAAACTAGTCTTCTGTCGTCCTGCTTTTTGCGAGTACACTTTATAATGAATAAATCAACTTTATTTTGGCATCAATTAATTAGTTGCGGTTTAATTCAATTTGATGAGCTATGAGACAATTAAGGGAATTTCGTTGTAAAATGTGGTTTATATCAGAATTATGAAAGAGCGGCTATAGCGTAATGGATAGGGACGCGAGCCTTAATACTAGTAGTGTTGGTTCAATTCCAAGCATGCTCTTTTCTGTTTTTTTTATCTTATTAATCGTCGTCATCTTCCTAGCTTTACGTGCTGACATAACGCTAGGGAAATGATTGTCATTTTTATTAGGATTGCAAAGATTTGATAGGAGTAGCTTCTAAGTAATAGGCAGATTTAGGCATATTATCATAGAACCTATGCTTAGAGGCCAAGACATAACACTGGGATAAAATGTTTATACTCTATCTGGGACACAATTAAGTCTGCAGTAAGGCCTCTATTATTAGTTTGGTGGTAGGTAATTAGGGTTATAGTGGTTTTAAATTACTTAGATTACACGTACTTTGCAAACAAATAATATTTCGTAAAGGCAGATCAATATTATCGTTAAGTAAGGACATTATGTTTTAGGTTTATAAGTTGTTTATGAATTAACCACAAAATTCTTGCTTTCCACGTCAGCATAACAAAAATAACTAGCCAAGCATAGCTGATAGCATAGCATAGTTCGTCTGTTAAGTTTTGACATCCAAAATATTTAACCGATTATAATGAATTTCTATTCGGTAAATTAGATAGTGTTCCTTGCTTGAAAAGCTGCTAATAAAGACTATATTCTAAAACGTGCAAACAAATAATAATAAAAACACACCAAATTTGTATTCATACATCCGTAAAAATGTCATTATCATACGCGATGAATTCGGATCCATCATGAACGCCAAACCGTCAATCAATATCAAAAATTTGGGACTAAAACTAGGTCTAAACCTCATGGGAACACTTAATTCTGTACTACAATCAGGACATCTAAAATGCTCCTCCACAGATTATCCACAACTTTGCGAAGCGTAATCACTTTACTCAGAGTGATCCCTATTCCGTGCATTCAGTCGTTTACTCCGTGGTCCCTAAAAGATTAATCGTCAGGCTAGAGCCTAATAATTAATAATGAGAATTAAGCAACATGCCCAACATCTTCATAATTGCGCACCACGCAAGTGGCTGAACCATTAAAGTATCATCCAAGCAAATCTGTGGGTAAAAACTAGTGTCCATAACCCCATAGATACTTATAAGCCATTCATAGACGCCAACCGTTAATCAATCCCTGCAAATCGAAACTGTCCCGCACCGGACACTTAATTGCCGACTAAAAATCGGGACGTCCCAAACAGTTCCATCTGAAACTGCCACGCAGATTATCCCAACTTCGCAAGCGATCCCCATTCCGGGCATTAAGTCGCCGCTCGTGGCACCTGAAGGATTAATCATCAGACTCTAATTAAGCAACACGCCCAACATCTTCATAATTGCGCATCACTAATCTACAGCGGGCGGCTGAACAATTAAAGTGTGATTCCATCCCGACATATTTGCGTGACGGCCGAGTTGGGCTAACTTGTTAAGTTGGCCGTGTGACGTAACGTGTGCACATGTTGCTGTGTTAAGACCCACAGTTGTGGGTTAAGGTATAAGCGAGAGGAAAATTATAAAATATGACATAACATCACGCCCGTAATCCCTGATGGGGTAGGCAGAGTCAAGGGGATAGCAGTCCCCTTTAACCACATTCAGCTAAAATAAAACTTGACTGGGTTAAATGGAAAATTGTGAAAAAGTAGTGACAAGACGCTAGCTTGTCGCCTACACAATCACATACTCAAAACACGATATACCATTAGTCGCCTTTTACGACATGCTAGGCAAAAAACAAAGATGGCGCATTCTTTTTAAGTCACAGGCCAACACGGGATAAATATGAATGGCGACAGAAAGGCATTCTTAACGCAGTTACTATTTCTAGAGCAACATAATAAACATACTTACACACATACATGCACAAAGAAGAAGGGAGAGTTAAAGAGGCAGCAAGCCCCTTTAACCACACTCCGCCAGAAATAAAACTGAGCTGGGTGAAAAGAAGCATTATGAAAAAGTAATGACAAGTGGCGAGCTCGTCACCTACACAATCACATACTGATACCCAAAACCCGATATACCATTAGATTTATTTAACAATAAATCTTCACACAAAAGTACCAAAAGCCCTCCCTCTAAACTTGTATAATTAGAACATAATACTAATGCCCTCTTATTATCTTATCTTATTATACTAAAATACGGATTAACGTGCTTTTGCTAACTCCAGACTTAAATAGCCAGCCATAATTTTTTTATCCAACCCGAGATTTGAGCTCGGGGCCTCTTAGTATTTAGGCGTATGCTACCAAATTATCAATAAAGCAGTTATTTAAAAACATTTATAATTAACTACACAATACATAAATATAGTTACATACTAAAAGAGGGAATAAAAAACATAAAGAAACAAACGTTATACGTTCGGTTCTCTCTGCTCCGCTAGAGAAGTGGCGTGAAGTTTAGTTAGTTAGTTAGTTAGAAACAAACAAGCAATCAAAAAATTGTATAATAATATCAGTGCCAATACCCGCCTCAGCTTGTAACTCGCGCGGCGTGTACAGAGACGTAATTACTAAGGTCCAGCAGTTCACTAATTGTTAGCCAAAGGTCGACATGTCTCCCGGCTGAAGGATATCAGTTTTGATAGCGGTAAGCGGACCGGTGACGTGTTCCCAATTACATAGACTGCCCGTCGGGGTTTGATAAAAATTTGGTCACTTTTGGATGAAATTTGGATGAAAATGTATACGGAGATTTGTTGCAATGGAAAATGGCATAAAAGAGCGGTGGTAGCTTAGTAGTACGGAAACGCACCTCAGATTCGAGGGCTTCATGCCAGGGTTAAAACCAGTACCCCTCGGATCTCTGGATTTTTTTCAAATCTATCATCATCATCTTTTTTCCCGTCTACCAGGTCATCTGCGGTCGGTGCAGCATATCTTCGTATTCCATGCGTCCCGGTCAGCCGTCATCAAGCTATCCACTCCCATTTCACTCACATCATCTTTCACACAATCCATCTATATTTCTTCCTCTCCACCCGCTAACATTCATACTCATCACTCTCTTTGTCATGTGTTCTTCCCCTCTTCTCATTTTTATTTTTCAAAAAATTGTTTATATATGCCACTTGCTTTAAAAATTGTCTGGTTCCCCTATCTTAGGGTTACGAAGGTCAGATCGACAGTTGCTTCAATGTAATTACCAGACTCGCAAAATCCTGGATCATGGTCTAAGCGGACCTCGTCTAAACACGGGACATAACGCTAGGAAGATGATAATATGCCACTTGCTCGTCAGTGAAGGAAAAAATCGTGATACAACGTGCATATTCAAACATCTATAGATGTCTCACTATGATTCAAATTGTCTGGTTCCTTTATCTAAGAGTTACAAACGCCATATCGGCAGTCGCTTCAATGTAATTTACCAGCCTCGCTAAATCCTGCATCATGGTCTAAGCGGACCCCGTCTAAGCACGGTAAATAAGGCTAAGAATAATGATGAACACAACATACCATCAGGAAGATGATGACGACATAGTAGTTCCGTATTCACATGAGTATAACTTATCATAATTGAATTGCCTTTATAGCTTTATTGGATGAATGTCTTTATCTCAGTGGTTCATGATTTTAGTATAAGCTTTTCATAACTGTACCAAGTAGTTATGCTTTTCTAGAAAGGCTTGAATGAGGTCTGTAATTTATTAATTTAAAATACAGAGCTTGGACGTCTAAGCGGCTCATAAATCCGACAAAGTAGTTTTTGTTGCGCCGGCATTGTCACTGGATCAAGACTTTGCAAAGCTCTGAGTTACACTTTAACTATCTAGCTTAACAGACTACAAGAATTAGTATCAATGGGGTTTGAAGAAATCAGCTTTATTAGATAAGTTCCAATACCAAAAGTCTCTGACCTACCTATGTCGCAAACATACGATCATGACAAAAAAGCAATGTAAAAATATATAAATTAAAATTCCTTGTTGTAAACAGAGCCCTAAAAATATTTCAGTCGTTAATCCATACCTACATTGATATCATCTCGCCCACAATCCCAGGGTAGGCAGAGTTCCAGGGGTGATAAGATCCTTAAATCACTTTTAGTCTATACCAGCTATACTCAATGTGTGTTCCGCGGAACCCTGGGGTTCCATGAAGCCTTTCTGGGGGTTCCACGAAAATTGGTACTGATCATAAATATCATAACTCCTGCTCCCCCCCCCCCCCCCGCACTGCCGCCCGCGCTGTTCTAGGGTCCCGTCAAATACTCCGCTTCCTTAAAGGGTTCCATAGCATAAAAAATTTGAGAAGCACTGGTCTATAATAATATATAAAGCTAAAGAGTTTGTTTGCTTGAACGCGCTAATCTCAGGAACTACTGGTCCGAATTGCAAAATTATTTTTGTGTTGTATAGTTAATTTATCGAGGAAGCCTATAGGCTATATAACATTAACCATAAACGTAGGTGAAATCGCGGGCACAGCTATCAAAATTTAAATTAAGTATCATCATTATTACCTATTTAGTTAGGTTAGATGGAAATTTATAAAAAAGTAGCTAGCTCGTCGCCTTTATGATTACAAAAAGTACAACTCATCATGTTCCTAGCGTTATGTCCCGTGTTTAGACGGGGTCCGCTAGACCATGATCCAGGATTTAGGGAGTCTAGTAATTACATTGAAGCGACTGCCGATCTGACCTTCGTAACCCTAAGGTAGGGGAACCAGACAATTATTGGATCATGGTTACAAATCCAAAGTTGTTTGAATTTGCAGGATTGATCACGATGTTTTCCTTTACCGTCGAGCTAGTGGTATAAATATGTACATGGATTTGAAAAATCGAGAGGTACGTGCCCGGGTTCGAACGCGCACTCCTCGGTTAAGAGGCGCGTGTCCTTACCATTGAGCTACCACCGCTCCGTCCACAAAATGGTCAACTATTTTATATAAAGCCTGAGTACACAAAATAGTCGGTAGAGTGCTTGTATTGATTCGTAAGCCGTCTGTAGAATACACATCAGTAGGATTTATAGTTATTATCATAAATATCGTAAAACTATATTAACTTAATTTGTTGTTCAAAGAAACATATTTAATCTATGGAATAAATAGAAACCTTACAACGTTGTTTTTCCTTTCTATTAAATAATTTATTACAGCGGTTTGTTTTATCTTCATAAAGTTTTCATCTTTTGTTTTTTTCCAAGTATAATCTTAGACTCTCGTTTGTTAACATACTATTTTTGATTTTATTTAACCTACGTTTGTAATCAAAACTCGGGATTTGATTACTGTACTACTACATTTTTTTTTGTTTTTTTAATATCGGACTAAATCATATAGATTGATCTGACTCCGAGGTAAATAGCTTAAGCACTTGTATTACGGATATCAGAATCAACAGTGGTATTACAAATATATACTTAAATATTGAATATTAACACCCAGACACAGAACAAACACAATTATTCATCATACGAATATTTTTCCTGGGTGGGGATCGAACCCACAACTCTTGGCGCATGGGGCAGGGTCACTACCGAATGCGCCATCGAGCTTGTCAAAAAACTTACAATCATAAAGAGCAGTGGTAACTCAATGATAATGTGCCTCACATGCGAGAAGTGCGGTTTTAAACCCATGCGTTCGCTTGGATTTTTCAAACATATATAGTACTAGCTGTGCCCACGGTTTCACCCGCGTTTACGGTTAATATTATATAGCCTTTCTCAATAAATGAGCTATCTAACACTGAAATAAGTTTCTAAGTAGTAGTTCCTGAGATTAGCGTGTTCAAGCAAACAAACAAACTCTTCAGCATTATAATATTACTACAAACTATACTATAGATTCTTTGTGCAGGCCATTTTTGGGGGGAATTTCCGTAGTCGCCACGCTTGGCAGGCGGGTTGGCGACCGCAATAGCTGTTGATAGGGCCTTAACGGACGCTGCTGCCCATCCGTCGGTATTTTCCCTTAATCGTCAGTTACGACACCTACGGGAGAAGAGAGGGTGGTGCTATTCTCAGCCGACACCACACGAGTGGTGAGGGAACACATCGTGATTAAACCTGCACATATAAATGCGAATGAACCATTAACCAAAATGGTCTAGTTGCTCTATCTAAGCACATAGATAGTCGTTTCAATGTACAATGTAATTGTAAGACTTGCTAAATCCTGGATCATGGTCTAAACCAGTGGTTCCCAACCAGTGGTCCGCAAGACTTATCATTTATTCTGCGGAAAACCCAAAATTTTATTAGACTTTAATTAAAAAAAGGTTGTTTTAAAATTAGTTCATTTTTGGCGCTGGTCACGATAATTAAGTCAAAGCAGTCCTCCGTCGCTAAAAGGTTGGGAACCCCTGATCCCAACTAAGCACCAGACATAATCCTATAAATATGATAACGATCTATTGATTCCAATCTAGTTATTCTACTCTCAAATATTAGTCTCCCAAGTATATTATTTCAATATTTATATAAAAGACACGCTAAGGCACCTTCTCATTCAAAATGTATGTAGGTAACTAAAGTTAAAAAGAGGTGGTAATATCCTAAAATTTTAATATGACGAAATTAAAAATTACCGCAAGACTAAGTTACAAATTCCTTCCCATCCCTAACTTCGTTAAGTTTTGGCTAAATATTAAGACAATGACTTTTGCACTTTGGGGCGGAACTAATCTAAACTTTTGCTTAATAAATTAAGATAAGGCAAGGGATAAGTGGGGGTGCCCTTTCAAGGGGTGATTAGATTTTTATCGTCTTTCAATTAGGCCTTTTATGTTAACATTTTGTGTATAGGTGTAATTAAGCGTGTATATTAACACGATAGGGTTAATTGTTATAATTAGGTTTTGTTCACGGAAAATAGAGTTTATTACGTTACCTTGTCTTGCAGGATTAATCTTTTTTCTTGGATTAAAAATATTTGATATTCTACATGTAATAATTAATTAATTTATTACTCAGGTTATAGAATTAACGCTCCTCTCATAAAAAGAAGGATATTTCTTTACCCACGATACAAATTTTATAAACAAACTAAAATAACAAATAAGACCTATAGTACAGTTAGTATACTTGTAATTTCGTTTCAATATTACCAATTGTTTGCTTTATTCATTTGAATCTGTTTAAACGAGAAAAGGGATGCTCGTTTCACCCTTTATTTACTGCAACTATTCCCTCTCAGCCTCATCAATTGAGGCCCACTCGTCCCAAATCGATTGGATCGACCTGAGCCCCAGTGAAAAATAAGCAGTGAAAGAACTTTTAGGATAGCTAGCAAAGCCGGTGGTAGATTCACATTGCTTGATAGATTTTTAGAAACTTGGCGATCTATGAAATTAAATGAAATGATCTTTATTTATATAGGCTTCAGTAAAGCACTTATAAATCGTCAAACAAATTAAATATCAACCGGTTCAAAAGATAGCTTCTACCGAGAAGAAACCGGCAAGAAAATTGTTAAATGACAAGTCTTATAATTAATAATACATAGTTAAAAAAATATATCACGTTAAATCTATCAGTGCAGTTGAACAGCCTATTATTATAAGGCCAACCAGCTATTTTTATAATGTAAATAATCATCTACCTTTTAAGCCTTTTTAATCAAACATTTTTTTATATGTAATTTAAACTTATGTGTAGATAAGTCAATGAGACTTTGTGGTAACATATTGAATATTTTTATACTTAACTCAATGAAGGAATTACCACTCTTATGAAGTATACCTAAGTGTTTTTTGAGGCCTACATAAAAAAAGCCATTTTGAATTATTATTTTTATTGCGTTACAATAATATTGATTTGAGACCCTGGCCACAAAACCAAGGGTCGCGGGTTCGAATCCCGCTAGGGGCAAATGTTTTATGTAATGAGTATGGACATTTGTGCTCAAGTCATGGATGCTTATAAACGTGTTTAAGTATGTCAATCCGTTCACCTAGTATCCATAGCACAAGATTTACGTAGTTTAGATCTAGGTAGTGGGTGTGTTAGTCTGGAAAACTTATTTATTTATTATATTTAGCGCCTTTATTACCATCTTTAACTAATCTATAATCTTCTATGTGATTATGTAGACGACGATCTAGCCATACTTTTTCACAATTTTCCATGTAACACAGTCTAAGTTAATCTCCCTAACATCATGTCCCGTTCTTAGTCGGGGTCAGCTTAGACCATGATCCAGGACTTAGCGCGTCTGTTTACATTGGAGCGACTGTCTATCTGATTCGTGACCCGGAAACTAAAAATATTTATTTATTTATTTTTATTTATTTATTTATTTATTTTATTTATCATAAACTTACAACTATCCTTACAGGTAACTTAACCTAATGCGATAGCGTGGCGAGCCTAATTATACTGTACTAACCTGGTAACTAATATGTATTTTCCTTAAAGTTTCCTTATATTATTCTATTACAATGTTGTCTAGGGCTCATAAAAATTTGGATTTTTGTGACCTGATCCTCAAAGAAGGTACTTGCCTCACTGCGCATTGCCACCTGCTATGGACAAGGTATGCTTCATCACGCGAATTGTTGCGATTCCTCGACCAACTGAACGATGCTCATTTGAAAGCTGAGTAACTAGCTAAAGAATGCAATATGTAAAAATTGAGATATCAAAATAATATCATCAATGTATATTTTAGTTGAAATTCATAATATTTCGCGATAATATTTTAAACGGATTTATAACTATTTATTGATTTATTACATACATACATTAACATATTATTATTTACATACATAATTATCACGCCTGAAATCGTAGAAGAAGACGGGGGCCAAGTTTGACTGGCGCGATGGCTCATTCGGTAGTGACCCTGCCCCATGCGCCAAGAGTTGTGGGTTCGATTCCCACCCAGGACAAAACATTCTTATGATGAATACTTGTGTTTGTTCTGTGTCTGGGTGTTAATATTGAATTTTTATGTATATATTTGTAATACCACTGTTGATTCTGATATCCGTAACACAAGTGCTTAAGCTACTTACCTCGGAGTCAGATCAATGTATGTGATGTGGTGGGATATAATTTTTTTTTTCAATTCGTACCAGTCAGGAAATCTCAGGAACTAGATTAGCGCGTTCAAGCAATCAAACGAACTCTTCAGCTTTACAATATTTGTAAATATAGATAAGATAATAAGATAATACTTACTGTATGTACCATAAGTCGCCTCACTCGAAATATTGTTAAGTCCCAGATCAACATGGAATAAATTTATACATAAGTATATCAATCAATTCGTTTATACAAAGATACGTTAAGCAAACGTTTAAAGGCCTTATAAGAGTCGTGTCATCCTTGATGTAGACTTTTCATATAGTTTGATAAATATTAGCAACGTAAAAAAGAAAATTCAATACGTAGATTCTCTTTAAATTGCATAGTTAGTGACGTTGCTGATACAATATAAAATGTCAATATCGATAACATCAACATCATAAAAGTGGTCAAGTGTGAGTCGATTTGACATGAACGCGTGATGTGACAGAAAATATTGCGCGGCCACCTTGAAATTTTTGCTTCTTAACATTTATTGTTGTGCAGTCCATCAAATAAGGAAAAGTTCTGGCCCACCAATTCTGAGCGAACAGACAGAGGCACTTTGTAACAAAGTCTCGTGGCCCTCTTGGATATGGAAACTTAAAAATTGCACCCCAAATTTACGATACATTCGATTAAAGGTACATTTTTTGATGGCTATGGAAAATTAAAATATTTTTCGAAAATTTCACTTATGAACAAAACATTATTTCAAAAATATGTAGTATATTATGTTTCTCATTTAATTGCACTGCTTTTGTAACTAACGTTCCAAAAATTTGCCATGAAACTAAAAGCAAACGTGACAGGCTCGCTACACACATTATGTCTACGCTCAAACTTCTCTGTCAACCTAAAGTTTTAAAACTTAATCAGTAAAGAAGTTTTCCCCCACCATAAATTATCGATAAATTCATCCCCATTACATCCCTACCCTGTTTGAACAGATAAACGAGTGTGTGGCGTATCGCAGTAGGAGATCGTCCTAGTCCGTCCTTGCTACGAATTCTTTCCTCCTAAGTAAATATTTGAAACTGTGTTTGGTGACTCGTTCCACCGGCCGAAGTGTTTCGATGTCAGCCGGGGTTAACTTTCGCTATCGTATTTTTTAGTGGGAATATTGGTGACCGAAAATGAAATAGGTTTTCGGTTAAAATACTTAGGAGTGGAATGGATTTTTATTGTTGACATCAGTAGGTCAATAAGCGCCTTCATGCGAGGAGTGTTGGTTTAACCGTGCTTGGGTCTAATCAGTACCCCTTGCACACTTCCCATCTCAAAAAAGCAGAACGTATTTATGCCATATCCCATGTTAGTCTGGGACTTAAAAATTTTTTTTTAACTGTGTTTCATTCCCAGCATGTCGTAAAAAAAGACTAATGGTATATCAGATTTTGAGTATGTGATTGTGTAGACGACAAGCTAGCCACTTGTCACTACATTTTCACAATTTTCTATCTAACCTAGCCCAGTTTTGTTTTTGGCTGAATGTGGTTAAAAGGGCCTGCTGCCGCTTTGACTCTGCCTACCCCTTCGGGAATTATGAGCGTGATGTTATGTAGGTATGTATGTATTTATACCACCAGCTCATTGGTCAGGTAGGAAGCTTACCATATCAACCAAGTACTAGTTTGAGTTTTCAATTTGAATTATAGGTGGGACATGTAGCGAAGAACCACCTAAGTAAATGAAACTAACTAAATTGGCGCAGACCCAATGTGAATTTTGGCCTCTGATAATACAAGCCTCCATCTCGGTCTGTCCTGCGCATCCGCCTGCCAGTCAGCATGGAGCTTGCGTACAACCTCATATGTAAATGAGACTAAAACACTGCTGTGACATAATGCTAGAATCGTGTCCCTTAGATAGATTTAGATCTAAGGGTTACAAATCTAGCATGATTTCCCGTTTCAAGTTTAGATTCGGATAGATTTAGTATTCGGTTTCGGATTAGTTCGTATCTTCATTATCTTTAAGCATTACGTACCATCTTAGTCAGGTCCGTTTAGACCATGATCCAGGATTTAGCGAGTCAATTACATTGAAGCTACAGCCTTTTTGACACGGGAGAATGTGTTACGCACCGTCACAATGCCCAAGGTGACAGGGTGTGGGACTCCCGGGGACCTCGCATTCCGAGGCCTGCTCCGGCCAAGATGGTGATGGCCAGGGTATACCCACTAAACACAGTGGTACCCCTTATCGCTCGAGTGGAGGGATATCGTGGGCGATGGCTGAGCCTTCCATCTACAACTCCCTTCAGCGACCGGCCCGCCCTACATGGGGACGGCTAGAGGTGCCCTACATGGTGGGCACCTTTAGCCGTCCCCACTGCGGGGGAGGGTTGATGCAACTGCCTATTTAACATTTGCAACCCTTGTAGGGGTATAAGACAAACTGATCAATTTTTTTTTTCCCTACTTACTTTACATTTCATCTTAAATCTCTTTCCTGCCACCAAAACTGTCCCAAGTTTGCGTCTACTACAAAACTAACATCCTGAACCAATTACGCCGAGTGACATCGAAGCATACTCCGCTAATGCAACTTGTGAACAGGATTTGTCTTTCCGGAACACAAAAGTGCCGAATTTCAAGTCGAAGATTGCACAGTTTGCAAGTGGGTCGTGGAAAAAGTTTGTTATACCTATTACCAATTTTATTCGATTGGGAGCAGCAAAATTGTTTGTAGTCGTTTAGCAACGTGGTTTAAACTGATTCCCAGTGCAGTATTGACGGCCTAAAGGTTTTTATATTTTATAAACTTATTGAGGCTACAAAACTTGAAAACAAAATAGAACCCTATAGGATAATTTTTATCTGCTCTCTCGGTCTGCAAGATTGTCAAGAATTTTTTTTTTTAGCACACGTACCTACTAGACCATTAGCGATGGTAGCTCAATGGTAAGGACATGCGCCTCTTAACCGAGGAGTGCGGGTTCAAAACCAGTCACGTACCTCTGGATTTTTAAGTCTATGTACGTATTTATACCACTAGCTCGACGGTGAAGGAAAACATCGTGATGAAACCTGCAAATTCAAACAACTTTGGATTTGTAACCATGATCCAACAATTGTCTGGTTCCCCTATCTTAGGGTTACGGAAGTCAGATCGGCAGTCGCTTCAATGTAATTACCAGAGTCGCTAAATCCTGGATCATGGTCTAAGCGGACCCCGTCTAAGCACGGGACATAACGCTAGGAAGATGATAACCTACTAGAAAAGTACGTGACAAAAAGGTATACATTTTTTTTGGTATTTCTCGTTGACATAAAACCATGAAATTCAGGCTAGATGTGATAGTGTCTTCAGTATAAAAACTCTATACAAAAATGTGATGTTAACCGTGATTTTTGGCTTTCAGTTAAAAAAAAACGGGATACGTCTTCAAGACTCGACTCGACTAGTACATTTTATTACAAATTAATGATCTTTGATGTTACGAAGTACCGACTAAACCATTTAGTACCATTTATTATTTCCTGTAATGAACAATCCAATGCTCCTTTAATAATCATGAGAAAATATCACATCAAATCGAAATTTCACTCTCAACAAAGCGAAACACGCAATAATTCCCTGCGCCATCGCTCCAACAGTTAACAATGGTCGCCTGCAGTCAAATACCTCGATATTTTATTTAAAATCCCATACTCACGGTTGGAGACTCCTTGAATTATATACCTTCTGCTTTTAATGGCTTTAATTCCTAACTTGTGAAAAATTCTTCCCAAGTTTGCCCGTTAAGTGTGCTCACAGATTTGAGCCGAGAGAATCTTTTCAAAGTTCACGTGACGCTGTCGCGATCCTTTTAATCTCGACGCCTTATTATCTTTCGGATTTATGCTTATACATTTTTCTTTTTTATATCCTGATGGGTATTTTAAAAAGTACAGTTAAGCTTAATGGAAAGAAAACAACATAGTCTAATCTTGAAGCGTCTGTCTTGAAAGATGTTCGTGGTAGTTGTTCATTATGTGGATTTAACTTAACCAGACTTTTTCGTCTTTATGGCTACTATAAATAAGACAAGGTTTGAAACTATGTGCAGTAAGCAATTCGTGACACCATTTCTTTTTGTGGATTTGGAGTGTCAGCGTTACAAATTGCTTACTTAGTCTTACCAAAAGGTCAAAATTTTGCTTTATTTTCTTACCGGGTTTTATTTAATTAAAAATTTTTATGTGATTTTTTTTTTATATATTTTTAAATAGCTTATCTGACTAACTAACTAAACTTCATGCCGATTCCTTAGCGGGGTAGGCAGAGAGAACCGACTTATCTGACTGAGCTGGAATATGAAAGTTTGGTGATAATTATATGTCATAAATCCATGGTCTAATGATGGTGATATATTTAAAATATTAATTACATTGTTTTAGTAAAAAATATTTAGCTCCAGACAAATTTCATTATATAGTAGCCATGATTAAATTTGTCTGGTTTCTATATTATTATAATCTGATTTTCCAAACCTTCGATTACAATAAAAAAAAAATACCGACTATACGAGACATAAAGCTAGGAAGAAAAAGAAAAAGTCTTATTCAATTGAATGTTAAGCAGAGCAAAAATATCTAATTAGCCATTTTCCGACCTTACAGCTACAATGAAAAACTTTTAATGGTAATTTCAATTAGTTATTCCACCCGTAAATCCATTTCTATCTCCCAAGTTCGAGATCTGTTTTCCCTAGATACCAACTTTATGAGATGAGTCAGTTTCGCAATTTAAAATGTTTTAGATGATGAAATGTAGCATACTTTTATAATTAGAAAGATTTATTGACAGTTTTCTGTAAAAAAAAGTAGTTACTGTGATATTTAGAAACTAAAAAAAAAAATTTAAGAAAACGTTAATGCTTATAGAATTGATGATGAAACTCACCATATGAAGTGGAATGTCGAAACTATTTGTCTCTCATAGAAAACTCTTCAGGTTGAATTCTTATACTCGTAGTTTTAGTTATATCTGACATTCCCTGTCACGTCTTGAAATATATATTTGTTGCGAGTAGACAAAGTGTGTTCAATGGACTAGATGATGACGTAACAGGTTTCCGTTTAAAGCGACTTATTTCAAGTAAATAACAGGGTTTATTGGCTTATTATCGGTAATATTGGTTTCGGCAAAACCCAGTCACTTGTATATGTGCTGATTTTACATGAAATGGTAGTTTATGCGGTGTGTAATAGATTTGAGATGTTCAATCTAGACCGCTTAAATATAGATACTATTTTCCTCCATCCTCTCATGACAAGCTCGATGGTGCATTCGGTAGTGACCCTGCCCCATGCGCCAAGGGGTGGGGGTTCGATCCCCACCCAGGACAATCATTCGCATTATGAATTTTTGTGTTTGACCTGTATCTGGGTGTTAATATCTAATATTTGAATATATACTAGCTGACTCGAACTTCGTTCCACCTAATAGTCAATGACACATAATTGGGTTAAATAAGTTGAGATGTAATCTATCCTATCTTTAAAGTTGGATTAAATTCCACACGGTGTGCAAATTTGATTAAAATCGGTTAAGTAGTTTCGGAGTCCATCGCGGACAAACAACGTGACGCGTAATTTATATATAAATATATATTTTTAATATGTATCACTGTTGTTTCTGATATCCGCAATACAAGTGCTGTAGCTACTTACATCCGAGTCAGATAAATGTATGTGATGTAGTCTGATATTTAATAATTTAATTTAATATTAATTTTAATCCATCGCGAGAAGGACTTGACAGCAATAGTCAAGAGCGCAGAAAACTCCTTGTTTAGGGGCTGCAGACACACGAGCCATGCAAATGAAAACGCAAATAGTTCGCACCTGCACTTTTATTCTAGGTGGAATAAATGTTCCCTGGAGACTGGCAGTACAAGCTTTCTCATATTCTTCGCACGTACGATGTTTAAATATTACAAACATATACGAGTATTAGGTATAAATATTATTTACTTCAAACAAAACATGAGGGTTACGTTATATTGTGCATGGAAATAGTGTTCAAAAAACCTGGGTGCTGGCGTAGTCTGTAGCAATACATACATATATAATATCACGCCCATAATTCCCGAAGGGTTGTGCAGAGTCGATGGGACAGCAGGCCCCTGTAACCTCATTCAGCCAAAAATAAAACTGGGCTGGGTTAGATGGAAAATTGTGAGAAAATAGTGACAAGTGGCTAGCTTGTCGCCTACACAATCACATACTCAAAACCCGATATACCATTAGTCGTCTTTTATGACATGCTAGGCAAGAAACACAGTTGGCACATTCTTTTTAAGTCCCAGACCAACACGGGACTACGGGTCGGTAGTCTGTAGCAGTGACTACTGATTTTTATCTACCGTCGACTCGATAGTCTTTATCAAAGTGGCAGAAGATTCTCGTGACCAAGAAGAGACGACGTGCTACCAATCTTTACCTTCTATTCGATATGACCAATAGCTGAAGCTATAAGTGATTTGGGAAGAACTTCAATGCTTCAGCTTGTGGCTTTTATTTTCAGGAGGAGTTACGTACTGACCCTGTACCCTCTAATACTGTGAGTCCTCTTGTACATCCATAATACGGCACGCACTTATCGTGACTATCTTTTGAAAGCCGTTGGTTGGTTCAGACTTCGCTTTGATCACAAGAGGTGCGGATTCGATCAGTACACTGGACTAAAAGTTGAACAGGTACTTTCTGGGACTTTTGTAGAATTTTAATCTTCTTCCTAGCGTTATGTCCCGTACTTAGACGTGGTCCGCTTAGACCATGATCCAGGATTTAGCAAGTCTGGTAATTACATTGAAGCGACTGCCGATCTGACCTTCGTAATCCTAAGATAGGGGAACCAGACAATTTTTGGATCATGGTTACAAATCCAAAGTTGTTTGAATTTGCAGGTTTCATCACGATGTTTTCCCTCGCCGTCGAGCATAGTGGTATAAATACGTACATAGATTTGAAAAATCCAGAGGTACGTGCCCCCACTCCTCGGTTAAGAGGCGCGTGTTCTTACCACTGTGCTACCACCACTTCTTTTGTAGAGTTTTAATATCTACGACAAAAACTGACGTTAAATCAGTAGATGTGTGATCAGCATCTTCCTAGCATTACATCTCTATGTTGGTCGGGGTGCGCTTAAACCATGATCTAGGATAGACCATTGCATGCGATGTTGTCTGGTATTTATTATTATTATGCGATTACTATATTACCTTATCCAACCGTTTATATCTTTGTTTCCACTCGTAAGCCAGATAACGAAAACGGCGCGATTCAGTGGCAACAGTAAAACGTTATCTCTCCGCTGTTTAAAGAACATTTGAATATTTAATATAACTCTTGGAGCGTTGAGTCAACATTTGTAATTAGCCACTTAGCAGTTATATAACGACACCGTTTTTGAATCCTTAAATATTTCTGCTGTGTTCGCAGAAGAGCATTCCTGGGACTATTTTCTTTCATGGTAACATAATATCGAAGCTTTGGGAGTAACTGAGAACAAAATTACCGTAGTGGGGGCAATATTCTAAAAAAATAATACAGTGATCTCAAAAGAAATAAGCGTTTGAACCCGTCTTTATATTAGAATTCTTATAAACCTGTGTATGTCATTGATCTCCTCCTAAAGAGTTGCTCTTCTTTAGTATTTTTTTTTGTGTATATTAATTTTATTCTTGGCTGAATGTAGTTTAAGCAGATTATTCCTCCTTGGTTTCTAACTACCCCTTCGGGGATTGCAGTACTGTGGTATGTGTTCAAATAAAATGCATATATGCAGCATACCGTGTAAGCGATTAAGCGGTGATAGCTCAATGGTAAGGACATGTGCCTTATTACCGAGGAGCGCAGGTTCAAACCCGAGCACGTACCTCTGGATTTTTCATATTATATATCGTGTAAAGTTCTGTTGGTATTCTTTTTTTTTTCAATGAGAAGAAGGGTCTCAAATTGTTTACTGTTTTTATTTTATCTAAAATGTTATTATACTTTTATATATATATATATATATATATAAGTATAATATTTATATTTATATAAGTATATTTATCGTATCTATAATAATCTCTTAGCAAAATGAAAGCCATTTCAAACGACTTGCATGTTAAATTTCAATTCGAAACAGTCGTCAAGTTAAAAGGAGAATACTTTAATTTCCGGCGCCTTCAGCGTTCAGATTGAGAAGATAAGATGGTGTTCTTTAATAACAATATTAGTTTTCCTTTCATTTGCCAGTAAGTTAAATTCAGAGACAGTCCGTTGGTCAACAACCAAGTACCTTATTTAGACCCACTTAGAGGCTAAGATCTCAGTGGTTAGAAACCATTGCATCGAAATTGTAGGCTGTCAGTTTGAATCCGTAAAAGACAAATGTTAGTGTGAAAATAGAAAGATAATAAACGTATGATGAGTTTATTTATCTATCATTATGTCTAATGCATAGCAAAAACACTTTTGGATCTATTTTCTTGAGTGTAGTTGTCTGATCATTTTGTTTATTTATGTTAAAAAACATATAAAATAAATGCATAAATAAACAATATGATACATAAAAATGTAGGTTTATATTTATAATGGTATCTAGAAAGAAAATAACATGTTTATTCATAGAGAAGGTAGCAAAGCAGAAAAAAAATACAAAGAAAAAATATTTAAAAGAAAATACAAAATAAAGCTATCGTTAACTTCAGAACGGAGAGGTATTTGTATCTTAAAAAGAAAACACAAAATAAAGATTTCGCCAACTTCATTTTGAGGTCAGTTAAAAATAGATTGCATTTGCTAATATTGTCTATCCGCTTTATTCTTGTCTTGAAATTGAAATAACACACAGGGCGCCCGAACCCGGCGTCTTATTTTACTTGGCATCATTTTTACGCGTCGGCCCCAGGCTGTGTGCTAAACAGAATTTTAAGCATGTTTGACGAGACCCCTCTTCTTATGAAGTCGGACAAAAAACGGAAGCTTAATTTTTTTTTTCCAAAATATTTGAACGCATATCAAGTGGATGGAAGTAGAAATAAATATTTGGAATGGTTTAAATTAAAGAGTTTTGGATTTTCAACCTTGTTCGCGCAAAGGTTTAGCGAAGATGTAGCTTTGATCGTTCTCATGAAACATCTTAACGGATGCAAACCAGCAGCCTATGGTTTCATAGCCCGGTTTATAACCACTAGTTTAAAGATCTTGCCTTTTAAGTGGGCCCATGTAAGATACTTCGCGACGAACAAACTATCTCTGAATTAAACTACTGAAGAACAACGCGAAAACAAATATTGTTGAGAAATGTTTCTACATATATACATAACATGACGCCCATAACCCCCCAAGGGGTAGGCAGAGTCAAAGGGACAGCAGGCCCCCTTAAACACATTCAGCCAAAAAAATCTGGGTTAGTTAGATGGAAAATTGTGAAAAAGTAGTGACAAGTGGCTAGCTTGTCGCCTACACAATCACATACCCAGAACCCGATACAACATTAGTCGTTTTTTACGACATGCTAGGCAAGAACCACAGTTGGCACATTCTTTTTAAGTCCCAGACCAACATGCGACAATAGGCTGGGTTAGATGGAAAATTGTTAAAAAATAGTGACTAGTGGCTAGCTCGTCGTCTACACAATCACATACCCAAAACCCCATTACCATTAGTCACCTTTTACGACATGCTAGGCAAGACACACAGTTGGGACATTCTTTTTTAGTCCCCGACCAACATGGAAAATGTTCATCTTCATAAAAATGCATGAACTGTGTTTTTCGAGCATAAATGAATTTTTATAAGTGTAATAAAAAATAATTTTCACTTTTATAGTTAATAAGTACCTAATAATAATAATCAAAAATGATTACTTTTTAAATAGCACCGTTTGTGAGCTCTATCATCATCTTCCTAGCGTTATGTCCCGTGTTTAGACGGGGTCCGCTTAGACCATGATCCAGGATTTAGCGAGTCTGGTAATTACATTGAAGCGACTGCCGATCTGACCTTCGTAACCCTAAGATAGGGGAACCAGACAATTTTTGGATCATGGTTACAAATCCAAAGTTGTTTGAATTTGCAGGTTTCATCACGATGTTTTCCCTCACCGCCGAGCTAGTGGTATGAATACGTACATAGATTTGAAAAATCCAGAGGTAGGTGCCGGGTTTGAACCCGCACTCCTCGGTTAAGAGGCGCGTGTCCTTATCATTGAGCTACCACCGCTCTAGTGTTTGTGAGCTCTATAATTAGTATATTATACTTGATGCAAATTACGTAAGCTGGGACATGGATATTTCTGTAATAATTTAATTAGCTAGACTTAACTTTCACGACGGCACTAGAAACGTAATTGCTGGGAGATTAGCGACGCGACGACTTAAGTTGGTTAAAAATAACATTTTGTTTGGTGTTTCCTGTAGATTTTGTTGTTTATTTAGATTGATCAATATTTTAGTAGTTTTGTGTGCATACAAGCTTTAACACGCTAATATGCTATCGTGAAATTCGGTCTATTACTGAGATGGTATCATACATCCTATGAGATCATACATCTAATGGCATATCGGGTTTTTAGTATGTGCTTGTGTAGGCGACGAGCTGGTCCCTTGTCAACACTTTTTCATAATTTTCCATCTAGCCCAGCCCAGTTTTTCAAATCAAATCAAATCAAATCAAACATTTATTTGCTAACTAAGTGTACATAGTAGGTGTTAACATAAAAGGAACTTCCAACTTATTTTTTGGATGAATGAGGTTATAGTGGCTTGCTGCCCCTTTGACTCCCACCCCTTCGGGGATTATGGGCGTGGTGTTATGTATGCTAGGTATTGTAGATTGGTTTGGAAATAAAATATATTATGAGTCAAAAAAAAGGCAATTTTTTCTATTATTGGTGTCAATTTTGCCACTTAGCAGTCAAAATTTACTATTGCAATGCTCCTATCGTGTTTACTTGGCAAACGTTCTCGGAAACATATGTCACAGCTAATTGCACAAAGGAAAAATTAAAATATATGCAAATATTTTTCATACCATCAACCCTTATCAATTGTGTCCAAAACAGATCCACATGCTCTGTGAACCAGGGAATACCTACACGTCCCGTTTTTATATGATACTCGTATTTTTCAAGCGGAGTCTCTGTCACATTATTACTACAACAATAAAAATAATAAATTTGATGAAATACAAAAAATCACACTACCTATGTACAAAAATCCACCCTTATAACTTATATGATGCAATAATTTTATATCTTGAGTGAATACATCCACATTTTCAGGATATGTCAGCCCAGATTATTTTTTTTTGGTTAAATGTGGTTAAAGGGGCTAGCTGCCCCTTTGACTCTGCTTACCCCTTCGGGGATTGCGAGCGTGATAATATTATGTATTTATAAATACACCCAGATAATAGAAATCACAAGGCAGATTATAAGACAGTAAAAATATATCTTAGATCGGAGTGCAAGGCGCTTAAACGGTTAAAATGTCATGCGGTCATATATTTAATTTGTCTCTCCTACATAACGGTTAGGTAAGAATATCATAAAGATCGTTTCAATGGTTAAGATTCTTAGTGATTTCCTGAATACGGTCTAAGACCCCAATCAAGCACGGGGCATAACCGTAGGAAGATGACGATAAAGTAATAATAATATTCACAACAGTTACCCCAATTGATGAAATGTCAGGTAAGTGGCGCTTTGAGCAAAGTTCCGGCCTAAAGCCACCCAAATGCAAATCAGTCACTTAATGAAATACCCGAGAAACTAAATCAATGTTGACGTGCTGTTTTATTTAAGCACTTAAATCTATACTTATCAAGGTACCTTATGAACACAATATACAGCGAAGCCGCCGGGTTATGTCGGCAATTTTTTGGTGCCGGCTAGTTGGCAGCTTTACTCATTGCAGCTCGAATGTCGTTAGGCAACAGATCGCTTGCATACGCAAGCCGCCTACATGTCCCGCGAGCTTATGTCACCGACAAGATTATTTTCATATAGGCCGCCGGGTTGTGTCGGCGGGCTCTGCCGGCGGCAAAAAATTGGACACAAATGTTATATACATACATATACATACAAATCATTACGCCCGTAATCTCCAAAGGGGTAGGCAGAGTGAAAAGAACAGCCAGCCTCCTCATCACATTCAGCCAAAAAATAAAACAGGGTAAAAAATCGTAAAAAGTCACTACTTTTTACGATTTTTTACCCTGTTTTATTATCACTATAAGTGGCTAGCTCATCGCTTAAACAGTCAAACAAATGTTTAATTCAAATTTTTTATTTGAAAAGGCAATGAGTCTTTTATATTAGGTTAACGGACCCTGGGTTTGACTCCCGCTGGACAAAATTGCTCGCCTGCATTTCCACTTAAATTTAATTAATGTTAATCTTTTGTTTCATTCCGAAAACTCCAATAATGCAACCAATATGTTAAGTATGTCACTTATTTAACACTCGCACATAAATTGTCCGGTATTTATAATTTAAAATGTATATGTACATAATATAATAATGTTTAAGGCATTGTTTTAACATTTGTTTTATTCCAGTGTTAACCTTTTGTGCACCAATAGTCATTAATAAAACTGAGTTGCATTATTCTGGAGAAAAAAAGGTGGGTAGAATTCTGAAAAAGTATTAACAAGTGGATATCTCGTGGTCTGCATTACAAGCCCAATATCCCATATTAAGTCCCAGACCAACATGGGACAATTATGCAAAGGTGATTAAAATTTATTATACGGATCAAAAAGCTTTCCATTTAACGTTGACAAAATTTTATTGACTTATTAAAGCTTTTCGTGGGAACCAATAGCCAGTATGCATTGCTTCTTAAAAACACCGGTAATGTATACAAATATTGGCTTAATATCGTTGTTAAGTAATTTTAAAACGTTGACTGGCAGTAAATAAATAGTTGTATTTGTCAAAAACAGCTTCAAAATCAATAAGTAATGTTTGTAGACATGATGCCGATTTTATTTACTTAAGTAAGTAGCTTGAGAGCCTACTCGTTTGTGTTAGTAGAAGTACTTATTTATTTGCACCAATGGAATTCTAAAGTCAGAAGAAAATTGCCTATCTTACTAATATTAAAAACGCGTAAGTTTGCTTGAATGGATGAATGTATGTTACTCTTTCACGCAAAAAGTACTGCAAGGATTTTAATGAAACTTTACAATAGAATATAACTTATATATTAGAATAACACATAGGTAAGCTTGGTTTCATCGATGTACTACGCGAGCAACGCCACGGGCAAAAGCTAATATGTACAAAAGTACATAGGTACCTTCATGCCCGTAATCCCCGAAGTAGAGATAAGTTTATATGCGCCTATGTTGTTAAAAACTGCTTAACTAGACCAGATACCTATATAAAAAAAAACTTTTATAAAAATTTTATGTTGCCACAGCAAGGTTACTGCGCAAGTATATTGAGATAACCCACAATCCCATGTTGATCTGGGACTTAAAAAGAATATGCCAACTATGGTTCTTGCCTAGCATGTCGTAAAAGGCGACTAATGGTATATCGGGTTTTGGGTGTGTGATTGTGTAGGCGACAGGACCTGCCGCTTGTCACTGCTTTTTTTAAATATTCCATCTTACCCAGACCGGCTTTATTTTTGGCTAAATGTGTTTGAAGGGACTTGCTGCCTCTTCGACTCTGCCTACTCCTTCGGGGATTATGGGCGTGATGTTAAGTATCAAATGTATGTATGTATATTGAGATAACTCAGAATTACCAGAATACTACACGCTGAGTCAACCGAGAGGTGCAGCAATTTTTTTTTTATTATTCCACTAGTTTAATTATATAACTTTTTTTTTATGAAATTTCCTACCAAAATTTATTAGCATTTGCAATAAATCTAATATTTTCAAGCAAGATATTTATGTCATCAAACGCCTGCAGTAAAAGTTGAGCAACAATATGCTGTTAATAAAATTTCCATTTAAGTAACTGGAAGGAGATGTCTGTAACTTGGGTTTGACTTACAAAGTCTAAGGACTAACCAGATTTATCCTTAACCTTTAAGTAATTTTATTACTAAAAACATTCTGAAAATTATGGCAGACATTTTGGGCGTGTGATTACCTATAAGGACTGTAATTTTAATGTTGACGGGCTCGATGGCGCATTCGGTAGTGACCCTGCCCCATGCGCCAAGAGTTGTGGGTTCGATCCCCACTCAGGACTCACATTCGTATGATGAATATTTGTGTTTGTTCTGTGTCTGGGTGTTAATATCCAATATTTAAGTATAGGTATATTTGTAATACCACTGTTAATTCTGATATCCGTAACACTAGTGCTTTAGCTACCTACTTATATCGGAGTCAGATCAATGTATGTGATGTAGTCTGATATTTATTTTGTATTTATAATTTATTAATTATTACTACTTAGTATATTATAATGCTCATAACGGGCGGCCCAGGTTTTCGGATCAAGCGCCCCACTGCACGAATCTTAGAGATTCCCGCAGTGGGACCCTGCAACGAGGGGAGGCCAGCAGTTTAATAGAGGCCTCATTAAGTTTTGACGGCCCGGGCCACTGACAAAGTTACTCGGTTGTCAGATTTTTGACGCTGCTCCAAAAATGGTTTCTAGTGATTGGCACTTTACTTAGTCTTTAAATAGAGTACCACTCACTGGGTACCATCTCGCTCAATAGGTCGTTAGTTATAGATACCTACCTAATACCTACCTAGTCAGTGGTACTCTACCCCTAGGCATCATCTTGGTACAATCCATAACGACGATTTTTCACTAAAGTTATTTATTTATGTAACTTCTAATCACTTTGCAGACCTATTTACTTCACTGCCCACATTCACATACATAAAAGAGATTGATCGTGTTTTCGCTCAACTGCCGACGAAATAGTGGTATTCAACCTTTTTGCAAGCGCAATTTGTGATTGAAAAGCTTTATAGATAAAACGTCACTGTGATTGTCAGAGATGGCGAGCCACAATTGCCAGTAGGCTCGGGTAACAACATCGATATATCAAAATATCGATACCTATATTTAATATCGCTTTAAAATAAAACAACCGAAGCGTTTTTAAAGGTTCTGTTTGTGTGTGATAATATAAATCCGAACAATTTGATATGACGTGGAAAGACATTTATATACTGTTTCATTCGCCTATTCCTGACGAATTAAAAAAAAATAAACATCGATACATGAAAATATCGTTATTTATTTTGATAGGATTACGTGTTCATCGTTTTTTCCATTCGCCCATCCCTAATTTCCAGCGTACGACCGGCCTTTAATGTGCCCACCGAAATGTTATTACGCCATAATAGGGCTGACAAACAAGAGGTTTTATTATTAATTCGCTACGCCAACATTATACACCGTCAATATTTGCGTCAAACAATGTTCCTTAATTGAGTGGCAATATATATAATAATTGAGTGTATATTAAAAATCGATAATCAGATATTAAAAGTTATTAAAACAGGAGCCTTATTAAACAATAAAATAAATTAGACAAAATAATAAGAATTTCCAAATTTCTGTGAAAATTAACAGTTCTGCTAATGATTTCCCAATGCACTGCGTAGGTCCAATATGAGCTGCGCGCAGGTGTCTATTATTTGACAATAAAATTAGTTCAGCAGTTTTTACAGAAAACGTAATTTAATATGTACTCTTTAGTTTTGTTGACAGGTTGTCGAACTACTTTACCACTAAACCAATAGTCGTAGGTTCGATTTCCATGTGACAACTGTTTCTTACGATGAATATAGGATATTTGAACTTCAGTCATGGATGTTTACTTATAAATTAATATTTTATTTAAGTATGTAGTTTTTATGTATGTCTCATCGTTGCGTATCCATAGCACAAATATATTGCATGGCTTAGGCTGGAGATTTGGTAAATATGTAAGTCTAAAGAAGTTATTTATTTGTTTACCTATAGAAAACTAGATTTTGCCTCTGATGACACATTTTTATGGTCCTTACATTAACAAATAAAGTTTCTCGAATATTCTTCACAGTACGGCTATCTGCGCTATACATCATGGAAGTACAGTTGTCACCCCTAATGCCCGTAGCGCGTACAGTCACGTACAATATTGCTGGCGCGATGCCGCGGCCTCATTTAAACTTCACATCGCTATCCGTGACGTCACTGTCCACGTCCCTCATGTGGTGAGCGTCTCGAATGACATGCATTTGATTGACACCGGTGAGTAATATCTAACCTGAAGTGATTACCTACAAATGAGTTTTATTTTTAAAACGAAACCAGCAAAAGTTTCTAGTATTGCCACAAAACTTAATAATAAGTAAATTTTTCCCATCTACTTTGAGTTTGATTCAGATAATTAACGAATTGTTTTCTTCTATTTCTATCTCATTTACACTCGCCTGGTAGGTAGTAAAAATATTAATTAGAAAATAATTGTAGATACTTCAGGTTTCTTCCACATAAATTATTATATTTTTTTATACCAATTAAGTAACCAACTAAACTTCACGCCACTTCCCTAGCGGGGTAGGCAGAGAGAAGCGAACGCCATATGGCACGATCCTTACACACCTCACTTGCTTCTTCAACATTCATGATCCTTTCTATACAAGCTCTGCAGTTTTTATGACTCCTAACAAATTTTTTTGACCCTGAGGAAATTTGTCTTCAAAAAAAAAATATAGATAACTTATTGCGCCAAATGTTACCTATTTCTGTCTAGACATTCTTCTATGTCGTATATCGTGCAAAAAATCAGCTCTGAAAAATATTTCAGAGCTGATTTTTTTAGGTAATAACCTACTTATGTACGTAGTACCTAAGTATAAAAATAGTTCTAGTCCAATTTCTGAAATGCCACGTCCTTAAAATACAAAAGAGATAAATTTCTGCGAAATTTTCTCCCTAGTAATGGCCGACTACTTGAGATCTTGGAAGAAGACTCGTTGTCACGGTGAGTGGAATTCAGTCGAGTTCCAACGAATCGCCTGTTTCTTATCGAAAGAAATGAATTGAAAAACTATTTTCTGTCAATAATTTTTATTAATTTAAATAAAATTGATACTAACATCGAAGTAACCTATTTTCGGAAAATAAATAGTATATTAATTAATTTGCCAAATATTAAATATATTTTAAGTTTCCTTTTATAATCGGGTGAAATTTGAATTCATTTGAAATGTATGCAATTTCTTAAATACTATGGTCTGCAGTCCTTCCTTACAGGAGGATTCAGGAGGAAAAGCTAGTAATAAATATTATCAGAATAAAACCCGAATGCACTGACGTTTGTTTAGCACAAAACCTTAAATTCCAAGTTTATATTGTTTTAAAAACTAACTAACTACACACCATTTCCCTGGCGGGGTAGGCAGATTATGAATCTGAAAGAAGCCAGTGAATTGTGTAAGGACCGTGCCATATGGCGTTTGGTTCTCTCTGCCTACCCCGCTAGTATAGTTTTAATAGCATTAAAACTAAATTTTTTATACAAATATATTATATTAATTAGTTAAATTTAATAAAAAAAAATATTTCAATAAAAGTACCTAATTCCGAAATATTTTAGCTTAGCAGTAAATAGGATTATTTCGGTAATCCCTAAAATGATCCAAAACCTAATATAACAAACCAAAACCAAATTAATTTTCGGAGCAAATTAATTTTGTCTGTCTGTGTTCATTTAGTGGTCAAACAAAATATCGGTGAGTGGCCTGAACGTTTTACATACAATAAGTTTTTGGACGAATTCCATTTTGAGAGTGATTTATTGGTGTATTGAAAAAAAATTATTTTCAGCAAGCACATTTTTGGTTTTCTGTAAAATACTTTCCAAACGAATAAATACTGACCGCTAATTGAATACAAATATGTTATATCTTTACGTGAGGCAAAAATTTTATACCCATTTTTACGAAAATTGCTCGGACGGAGGAGTATGAATTTCGCAAACTTGTAGTTTATATAGAGAAGGAGTGCAGAAAGCTAATTATTATTTTAATAAATACTGCGTTTAAAATTCATAAAAAAAAATATGGTCGTATTTCGACCAATGGGCATCCACTAGTTTTGATTGATAAAATAAAAACCAGAGCGATATTTTATATTAATCAATGAAATCAATCAATATGAAATAATATAAGCCTGGCCTAATATAAAAAAAATTGCTTTGAAATGTTTTAAAATAAGCACGTACAAATATTTTAAACTTATATTAATATGACGGACAAGTTAATGGATTAAGAGAGTATAACTTTTAAATTCTAGACGTACGGTCCGTAATTAAATAAATAACTTTACAAAAAGGTCGGCTCAAAAATACCTACGTCAGGTCTATGAGTATTCATGAAATTATTAACTAATGTGGAAAATGTGAAAGGTCTGAGCCAGGGTCGCGGGAAATTGAAGGATGTGACATCTGCCTACCCTCACTGGAAAATGGCATAATAAGGGAAACTAGCAACTGCCTGCGACTCTGTCCAAGTGGGCATCGTTTCAGAAGAGACTAGTCGTTACCGTAAATACAGAGACTATTTTCGGAAACGACTAGTCTACCACTGTGCAAATGACAGATTGAATGAATTTTTATTTTTATTTTTTCAGGGGGTAGCATTTAAAAAAAAATCAGTCAAATTGAGAACCTCCTCCTTTTTTTGAAGTCTTACGTCGAACGATCTTTACACACCTCACTAGCTTCAAGATATTATTATAGATTCAAGATATAGGAATTCTCCATGAAATGAAATTAATCGTTGCATGCCATCTGTGCACAACAAAATTCGTAGCAATCAAATCAATCAATCAGACTTGAAAGAAAACTAGTCTAAGAAAAGATCAGCTTTTTGTCCAGTAAACGTTTCCATGGAGCTTTCTATATGTATTTGATTTTCTCCTAATATTTTTAGTTCTTTATGGCATTTCCTTGAGCAATTAACCTAAAACGCTTTACCCATTTAAACGGGGTTTCAAAAAACAAATCCCCTATTTGCAGCTCTAGGAGTCCATGGTTATCCGTTAATGGACTTGCCTTGTATGTGGACGTCTAAGCACAATAAATTCTAAGGAACTTAGGAGTCTAGAATTTATTTGAGACTAGATTTTACCGGATTGCCTAGATATCCTCCGTCGTCATTTAAGATGAGCAGAGGGTGGAAGATAATTTAGTTTCCTTATATAGAGATATTTTTGCTGTACTGCGCAGTAGATATTATATGCCAAGAGTTTATTTTATTTCTACTTATTTCAAAATTTATGGATCTACTTATTTATTTAATTAAACTTGTTGCTTTAAAAGAATGTGCCAACTGTGTTTCTTGCCTAGCATGTCGTAAAAGGCGACTAAAGGTATATGGAGTTCTGGGTATGTGATTATGTAGGCGACAAGCTGGCCAATTGTCAGTTCTTTTTCACAATTTTCCATCTAACCCAGCCCAGTTTTATTTCTGGCTGAATGTGGTTAAAGGTGTTTGCTGCCTCTTTGACTCTGCTTACCCCTTTAGGGAATAAGGGCGTGACGTGAAGTATGTATGTAACTTGTTGCTTCTTAGACATGCCTATCTGGGATTTCAGGCGTGATGTTAATAGTAGTGTGTGTATTAACCAAATACCTTTTAAACTATAAAATTTTTTATCAATCCCAAGCATAGATTGACATGTATACCTTTATTAGTCCTATGCTCGAGCTATGCACCGCTTTAGACACACAAGTTGTTCTTGTATAAACCCAAGTGACCAAAGTTGCCACTTCCATTCAGAAGGCACATCAGTCTACCCACGGTGCTTCTCGCTCGTTAAAGTGAACTAAGTGACAAGTCTGAATGGAGCCTCAAACTCGTTGACACACATTTAAATTCAGAACACTTAAGCACTGGTTGCGGACATGAAAAAATTTTACACACAAATAATAAAAGAAAAATAATGAAGTCTTAACTTTGATACAATACAGAGTGACAATAAACGTAAAAAAAGGTAATAGATACATTAATCCGAGCGGTAGTAGCTCAATGATAAGGACACGCGCCTCTTAATCTAGAAGTGTGGGTTCAAACCCGGACATGTAGCTAGATTTTTAAATCTATATACGTATTTATACCACTAGCTCGACGGAGAGGGAAAATATCGTGATGACACCTGCAAATTCAAACAAATTTGAATAATTATGTAACCATGATCCAAAAATTTTCTGGTTCTTCTATCTTAGGGTTACGAAGGTTAGGTCCCTGTCTAAGACGTCTAACATAACTCTAGGAAGATGAGATACATTTATCTGAGACTAAGAGACTAGAGGTAAGAGTGTATCAGTATATTTTATATGCGCGTCTGTGTTTAAGTTTGTGTGTGCTTTAAATAATTAATATTAATACATTTTATATCCATTTATTGATGTGTAACATCTGATTTGTCCGATTCCTCTATCTACAGGTTCCAAAGGTCAAATGGTAGTCCCAGAAGAATAGAGTGTCTTATTTTTAATTACTTATTACGTAATTTAAAACCGTAAAATATGTACTAATATTCCACAGAACGCACACCTTTTTTTTAACGTAAGGAGTGCTTTGCGCCCCTTCACCCCGTCCAGGAGAACGGCATGGTGCGTGGGACTTATCCCCCCTGTAAAGAAATACAGAGACGGGAATACCCACTAAGCCCCGCGGCACTCCTCAGCACTTGACTGGTGGGAACCGTGGGAATCGTTAAATATCTAAAGCCCCACCAGAAAGAACATACATACATACATAAAATCACGCCCATAATCCCCGAAGGGGTAGGCAGAGTCAAAGAGGCAGCATGCCCCTTCAACCACATTCAGCCAAAAATAAAGCCGGGCTGGGTTAGATGGAAAATTGTGAAAAAGCAGTGACAAGCGGCTAACTTGTCGCCTACACAATCACACACCCAAAACCCGATATACCATTCGTCGCCTTTTACGACGTGCTAGGCAAGAACCACAGTTGGCATATTCTTTTTAAGTCCCAGACCGACACATGACAGTGGGCTGGGTTGGATGGAAAGTTGTGAAAAAAGAGTGACATGTGGCTAGCTCGTCACCTACTCAGACACATACCCAAAAGCCCGTAAACCATTAGTCGCCTTTTAGGACATGCTAGGCAAGAAGCACAGTTGGCACATCCTTTTTTTGTACCAGATCAACATGGGCCAAGTCCCAGACCAACATGGGACAAAGGACAAAGAAAAAAAAGAAAAAAAGAAAGAAAGAAACCGTAGAGCTTGTATGAAAAGGAGCATGAATGTTGAAGAGGCGAGTGAGGTGTGTAAGGATCGTGCCTTATGGCGTTCGGTTCTCTTTGCCTACCCCGCTAGGGAAGTGGCGTGAAGTTTAGTTAGTTAGTTAGTTATGAAAGAAAACTTATGAAAGGTATGTTCTCATACTCGTAAATAAATCTACAAGAAAAGAAAATCAAAGGTAACGCCCCAATTAAAAGCCTCTACAATAAAGAACTAATACAATTTATCGTCTTACATTAGAATGGCAACCGCTTCCATTGTATCGGGCTAACAATAAATTTAGCCGAAAACCACCACCTTAATATTCAAAGTGCGTTTAAAAATTACGCAAAACAGGGCCATTTGGCGCAAGTTAGCGGTATAAATCGCCGGGCATTTTTTTCCTTATAACTTATTCAATACTGCTGGATTCGGCTCGACGCCTTTTAGAATGGCTTATCTACTACTTTTTTTCTGAGAATATCGTAATAGGATCGATATTTTTAAAAGATTTAATATAACGATGCATACATTAACAGTAGAGACTACGTGGCTCTGTCAGACTTAGATCTGGTCCGTTATTGAGATTTAATTGAACGTTACAAAAATATTTTTATTCTAACAAAAAAAAAATTGTTTTTCCTTTTTTTTTTTGTAAAGTAATATTTAAGCGTATACTGGTACCTGGCAGAGCCTTTTTTAATATTAGTAAGGATAATTATCACCTACAGTCACAAACATTGATCTAATTCCAAGACGGGGTTAAGTACGCAAGTATTTAAGCTTAGAAATACCTAAGAGACGACGAACACTGCGACAACTCAGACCTGAGACAAATACCTGTTTTATCAATAACAGTATGCACACTAAGTCTTGCTTGCCGCGACGTGGGTTTTGTTAAGAACCTATGTAAATCATTAAAGATAAAAAAAATGACAACTTGACAAGAGTTCACAAACATTCGTGTGATGAATACTTGTGTTTGTTCTGCGTTAATATACATATAACATTTACGTATAAATTTGTAATAAAAAATTATACCAGTGTTGATTCTGATATCCGTAACACAAGTGCTTAAGCTACTTAGCCCGGAGTCAGATGAATGTATGTGATGTAGTCGGATATTTATATTTATTTTATTTACCTTGTCTGATATAGTCTGCTCCTGGGATGAGATAGGCCTTTCTAATGTTAAAGTAGACTCTTTGTGATGACGTCATAATTGAATGGCATTATGGGAAATGTCTCACAGCTTTTAAAGATTCGTAGCGGGTGTTAGCTATCTTGCGGAATGGGATGTAATTTTGTATTATGGAAGAGTACGGCTGAACGTTGAAATTTCAAAACTTATACCATTTGACTAGTATTAAAAGACTGTTATATTATTTTTACTACTTAAACTTAACAATATTTATTGAATTAACGAAACCATCTTGCATTGAAAATAAGATTTAGTAGCTTCATAAATGTAATACATTAGGTGTTTTGGTGTCATAGAAAGTCACTTTACTTATCAAATTATTATATATCATTAAAAGTTCCATTACTTGCGAAGATAATACTATTATGATTTTGGTTAGGAAAATATTTTGGATAACATTTTTGTAAACAAAAATTTACAAACGTACTTGATAATTATACAGCAAACAATCACCGTTAACAATATACAAAATGGCCTCTTATTTAATTTAGTTGCACAGTTTAAAATACCAACATACATAGTAAATAGATGACCTGGGAAAGAAGAAAGAAGATGTTTGCATAGGAAACAACCTTTTGTTCTTTCAGCAGCAAATTATAGAATTCAAACTGGATTTACACCGAATCACCCAATTCAGATAAAATTGTTTATTATTTACATCGCATTGGGTCTAAAAATTTTCTAGGGGACCAAATTTGATGAATTTTTAAGCCACTGCTATCAATTTCTAACAAGATTTGAGATGAAGCAGTTACCTACTAGTAGTTAATATCAAAACCTTTAATTTATGTTCCACGTCTAATTAATTTTGCGATTCTAACTCGCGTTAATTGAACCAGAGATTGTTATGAATGTAAATAAAGTAATAGTAAGTTACAAATGAACATTTTGCCTTTTAGGTAGTGAGTGAGGCTTTAGTATTAGGTACTTGAAGTTTTCGCTATTCGCAATCCAAGGTCTAACTTTACCTAATACTGTTTTCGTAGGATATATGTTTTCCTTGATTTAAAATTTAAAATTATCATATCTCTAGTTAAGCAAAATCTGTAATTGAGTATTTTTTCTTATCTCTCGACAGCTAAAAATGGTATTATCTTAATCTAAATGTTATTCTTCCATAACATATATAAAATAAAAATATTTTATGTCAGCTGCTATTATTGTCAATGGAATAATCGTCACCTAAAGATGAATCATTAACAATAGACAAAATATTATTATATTCATAACCTGAACACAATGGCGTATCTACTTGTTCGGTCTCACTCAATTTAGAAAAATCTACACAGTACATTTTCCTATGTGTGTCGTAACTGATCATTGGGGTGAACCTATGTCCCCAGATGATATCACTTTCACTATAACTGGATCTAGCTTGAACAGGCTGTCCGGTAGATTCAATGATGCCTTCAAAAACGGCTAAAATCTCCAGATCCCCACACAAAAGATCAGCTGCTGATAGTTTATACAAAGGGCTTTTCTGATTTATAATATGCACCACCGATACAGGCCATAAGAAAAAACTTGACTCGCATCCATCCATGTAAGTTTCCAATTCAATTTGCTCGCTGTTTTCCAAATATTGGTAATCTGTGTTCAACCTCAAAACGTACATTGAAGCTTTAATGTTTAAGATCCGAGATTTCCGCATGTCGCCGACGCGAAATATCATGCACAGCTTTTCGTCCCTCAAGCTAATTATTGCATGTTTACTGAAGAGTATGGTTTGAGTTCTTGCTTTTGGTCTCGTTAGCTTGGCAAAGAGGATTCCGACCATGAACGCTTGGAATATCGAGCTGCTGATGCATTGAATACACATTGCAAATATAGCATCTGGGCAGTTGAGAGTTATAGCTCGTTTTCCGTAAGCCACTGTAGTATGCACTTCTACGCTGAAGAGAAAAGTCGAAGTAAACCCGTAAATATTTTTAATACACGGCGTCCAATCACTTGTATTTTGATTTTGAGGCAAATGTTCTTCGGCAAGATCTCCATGAGTGAGTGCTATCGCCCAATAAGTGGATGCGAAGAACAACCAGTTGGTTATAAAAGCCAAGCAGAAGCTTATCAAAGTCCATCTCCACCTGATCTCGACTAAGTATATGAAGCAGTTGGAGAAAAAACTTAATTTCTGACTTAGAAACTTATCGACGTTTAGTTCTCCGCTCTTGTACACGGCTCTGGCGAGTTTCTTTCTGTGCTGGTCACGTGGATAGTGGTTTGATAGTCCTGAAATATAATAGTTAAAGGTTGAATAAAGTTTACATTGGCATTAAAAAATGTGCAATGTATTATATAACTTTATTAGCTTAAGTCCCCGTCTGTATATTTTTTTCGAAATCAGACGTACATATTCTTTCTGACTGTTTTTCCATCAGAATAAAAATCCGAACAGCTTTAATAAATCAGTATTAACGTCATAGCAGGACAAAAAAAAGCCATTGTTATGTGTCGATTGAGCACAGTGGTATTTTCACTGTTGCCTTAAGAGAATATGCCTACGTACGAGTATTATGTTGGCATATTATTGTGAAGCACGGAGGATATTAAAGATGTGAAGGATTTATTGCTCTATCATCATACCTCACTAACGTCATCATGTTAAAATCAAACATATTGTGATATAATGCAATGATGCCAGAATTATTATCTAATCAAATCAAATCAAAAAATTGCAAGAATACCATTTTTACATACATCTTATGTTAAATTTTTTATCATGTATTCAGTCTGTTCAAAGACGTGCAAAATATGTATAGATTGGTCGAAATAACTATCTCATATAATAATATTTTATCATCTGAAGCCTCTTTAAAATATTTTTAGTACAATCTATTGCTTCTATTAATTTATTATTTTGTATTATTTTAAAATTAATCTTAATAAAAAATTTTGAAATAAATAATTTTTATAGGAATTTTCCTAAAAGGATTTTTTTATCTTGTAGTTTTTTGGTGGCGAGGACAATATTTTTTTGGACGATTTTATTGCCACAGCTTGTGCAGCAGGGGACCAGTTTTTTTAGCTGCCTGTTTTGAGATTCTGCTCACGAGACCCAAATTTTAGATTCATCACCTCATCACTTTTACATATAGAAAAACGTGATTATTTGTGACCTAGTTCTTTCTGTAGAACAAGTTGTTGGTGAGAATAAAATTATTATTATTTACTCTTTTTTTTATAATTGCCAAAACACCATGCAAATAATTTACCGACTGTAATTATATATTTCAAACTATTACTATTAATACATATTTTCTCTCCATAAAATACCAGCAACTTACTGCATTTTGGATAATACACCCCTGGAGTAACGGTAGTTAATTCACTAGATGTGCTGTTTGACTGTCCAGATTTTGTAAACGTTTGTTCCAACTCATTTCTCTCACTCATATTTCAGTCATTCTGCGAAAAAAATGACAATATAAATGAAGGCTTTGCAAAAATTTTTAACTATTTCTGCTAACATCTTACCTATAAGGCTAAGATAAATACGCCTGTATTTTATAGGGTAGGTAGGCAGACTACATTAACAAAACAGTCTTAATCTTTTAAATATACCCTTATCAGTCTACTCATTGCTAGTGTTAATATTACAAACAATATTTAAAAAATACTATTTTGAAACGCGGTAGCTAGAACGTTTCTTTCAAAGTAAATTTATTTAATAATTTTTTTATTAACAAAATACACAGTGGTTTATGATCAACATCTAAAAAATATTTTTTTTTCCAAAACGGGTCCACCAAGTAGATGCTTCGGGTCTTTTTTAAATTAGTTGAGTTCTTGATAAACTAAAAATTTTAAGTTGTTGCTTAGATAAGAAAAATACGACACACAGGATGTCGTCAAAAATATCCAAAAATAAAACCATTCCCGTGAGAGAGACGGGATATTTTTCTAAAAGTAATCTAACCCAATGTCTTTCCATAATTTTGATTATAATTTAATTTCAGGTCAGTTATCTATTTAAAAAAAAAATAACATGAAAAATCTCTATCTCTATCTTATCAAACTTTAAAAAATAACAAGAAAAATATATTTACACCAATATTATACAGATTTATAATATAAACCATGAAAAAACTCCTAAAACTTACCTCAAACCAAAAGTACAAGAGCACAAATAACATCTGACTGCCGAATATTTAATGCAACGCGCGAAATCTCGCTACGGAATCAGCCACTGATATGAAGATCTGGGGAGTATTAACCGTATTATTTACAAAGCCCTGTGCACATAAGACGTTAAATGATTACATTGTGACGCGTGTATTGTTTATACGGCGTGTTACCGCGGTTATGGAAGCGAGATGTTTGTTTAATAATCTAATTTTCATTACACGAAAGTAGAGATATTTTAGGGCTTAGCTATTTGCTATCAGTGTTGGGGACATGAATGAGCAACGAGTATAACCATAATACGCTGCTCTTTCATATTACTGTTTTTTCATTTTATTACATATAAAAATATTTAACTTTGGCAAACTTACTTACTATTATACCCCTGCCACACACTCAAGGAGTGGCAAGAGAAGTAGCGAGGAAGCGAGGCAGAGGCATAGTGTGGCAACGTTACTCGTCATGCCCACCGCTCGCTATTTTGTCAGTTTTCTGGGCACGAGTCAAAAGACCGGCAATACAAGCGCGAGTGACTGGCCGCACTGACAAGCGCACGCAGTCCGCTCCCATTTTGCGCCTAAGAATGGTCTAACGATAGTGGAAGATGTCATACACCACCTCTGTTGACGCGGACGACGACGATTTTGTATATTTCTTCAGAAGACATTGATGTAATAGGCTATACTCAAAATGCATAGGGAGCACGCTGCAACAGTTGCGACATCCATTATAAGTAGATAACAAATGACTAAATGCATCGCGATTAAAAACGCGAGAAGAGCAATATGTGGGTGGGCAGAGGGCAACAAACATCGCAGCAGAGCGAGCTGATGGATTTTACCTTTCCGAGATTGAAAGTTTTATTTCTACATAAAACATACTGCAGTTATTTGTTCCATAACATTTTTGTGAAGGACGTATAATAGTATCTCTAATATAACTGTTAAATAGTATTTTATATTAAACAATACAGCCGTTTGGCGGGAAAAAAGGAAAAAAGCTTCTTATCTTAAGAATCTTTTATTAATGTTTCCAATAATTTTAAGGGTCTATTAAAATCACTGTCTAGAATATAATTATTTCTTTATAGGTTATATCAGATTAACGAAAAAACAAAACATTTTCCCTTAAGACTATTTTGTTAATATTTTTAAGGGTCTAATGAAGTCAACAAAAACATTTCAGCTCACTTATAAGTAGTATTGATTAAATAATTCTAGTTCTACGTACTGTACAGTCAACGCCTAGTTATATTGAATTTATACATAAGTATTTATAAATAATATAACATACATACATAACATCACGCCCACAATCCCGGAAGGGGTAGGCAGAGTCAAAGAGGCAGCAGGGCCTTGTAACCACATTCAGCCAAAAATTAAACTGGGCTGGGTTAGATGGAAAATTGTGAAAATGTAGTGACAAGTGGCTAGCTTGTCGCCTACACAATCACACATCTAAAACGCGATACCTCATTAGTCACCTTTTACGAAATGCTAGGCAAGAATCTTATGTTGGTCTGAGACTTAAAAAGAATGTGCCAACTGTGTTTCTTGCCTAGCATATTGTAAAAGGCGTCTAATGGTATATGGAGTTTTGGGCATTGTCCTATGTTTGTCTGTGACTTTAAAAGAATGTGCCAACTGTGTTTCTTGCTTAGCATGTCGTAAGTTTACATATATAACAATGATTTAATTTTCAGAATTTCCTTCTTCGGCTATAAGGATCAGATTACAGTTCGGCTATTAAAATAAGAGTAGGTGAAATCTAAGGTGAACCTCTTGTATAAAGATTAAAATGTATCACGACCTTCAACTGAAACTTTTGAAAAAAAATAACCAAGAAAGAATCGCACACGCACATAAAGTAAACTGAAAACTTAATCATCATTATCGTGTTAAAAATTACAGTGCGCATTCCAAATATTTCGACCTCTATTTAGTACAAATAAAGTAGATTTGTTTTTGATAAAATTTATTTAGTCAACTGTACCTACCAAAACTTTGTGGAAGGATAGCACTATGATAATCGGTTTTCTTAATAAAATCTTTCAATCGATCTTAGACTTATATACTTTTTAATATTATATAATGTTGTAAGGCACTCTAGCCGGATTACAAGCTTATTAAAGATCTTAATACCTGTCTAGGTATTTCGCTACTCATTTAAGTGCTGGCTTTACCCCTCTCAACAGAATCCAGAGGCAAAGCCGAGATACGTGTGAAGCACTGGAGAGGAATGAGGAGGTACTTTAAGAGGGTTTGTGATCGAGGCGTTAGGCTTCTTGGGTGAGGGTGGGAACTATATTCGAATAGAATATAAAGATCTTGGTGTCGTCTGGTAATTTGTTTATAAAAAACTAGCAACGTCATGCGGTTTTATCCGCGTAGCGCCCGTTCCCGTGGGAATACTGGAACGAAAAAAAGCCTATGTTACTCGCTGATAAAGTAGCTTTGCATTGGTGAATGATTTTTTCAAATCGGTCTAGCAGTTTCGGAGCTTATTTAATTCAAACGAACAAACAATCAAATATTTCCTCTTTATAATTTTAGGATGACTATGTAGTCCAGTCAATAAAGCCTTAACTTTGCCATTTTAAGTTGAAAGGATGGGGCCAACGGGAAAATTTGCGTGAGTACTAGATATTTATCTAGTACTCACGCAAATTTTCTAAGTTTAGGCTTTATTGACTGGACTAATGAGAGCATAGTTCTAGTTTGGAACTATGAATTTACAGTTGGTAAAGTTGTCACGATAAATTGTGACAAAGAGGTACTGTCTAACGTTTATTAGACGATAACATAAACTTTAGTATTAGACTGGATAAGTCCGTTGGTCGTGTGGTTAAAGACTAGCCACGAAACCAAGGATCGCGAGTTCTAATCGCGCTAGGGGCATTATTTTGTGTGATGAACAATAAAGTCCATATTATGTACTCGTGTCATGGATGTTTATAAACGTAGTATGGCTATCCGTTCACTTAGTATATATACCACAAGCTTATAAACTTAGTTTGGAACTAGGATGTCAGTCTCGAAATTTATTTATTATTTATTATTTTATATTAAATTGATAAGTCTAATTTTTGCATATTTTAGTAACAATAGCATATTATTGACTAAACAGCTAGATTTTTGATAATACTATATTTTTGATTGTGAGCATACGCCCCTAAATTAGAAAATAGGACTTCAGTTTTCTGGTCATGTCTGGCTTTTTATTAAAAAAACCCGGATATGACCATATAATTATATAGTAACCCATACAATCTTACAAAGTTAAGCTAACTTTGACCATTAATTTATTCATAGTCATCATAAGATTTGACAAAGCATTGTAGCTTTTATCTCAATGTCAGAAAGTCCATAACTGTTTAGAAGTTTACTAACCAGAACTTTTATTTCCTGCGGATTACCCTAAGCTTTACAGCGATATAAATAAGACATTAAATATCCACTTCCTTTTAACTCTCAATTTTTTTAATCTTAAATATTTTCTTTAATTCCGCTAAATCCCATACATTTTTCACAACCCTTAATGGATAATCTATTATTTATCGCGAATCTGCGCCCTATGCACTTAGCAATACTCAATATTGCTGTAGACCCTTTGAAAACTGATCTGAAGCTATCAGCAAACCCTCGCGAGGGTGAGTTGAGTTATATCGTGTAGGGGTATCGAATAATTCATTATAACATTAGCTAACGTAAGAAATTGTTTGGAAACCCTCTGCGGTGGTCTTGTGGAGGAAAACGACGTAACTCGAGAAATTGCTTTTATTTTCCGAAGGCGCAGTAAATGTATCCGTCATTATAATCTTTGCAATTTTATAAGGGTAGGTACCCAACTTTACAAGTCAGAAGTACCTATACAGTAAAGATTTTTTGACGTGGATGACTTTATTACTATACTAATATATTTTCGGTTCTCTCTGCCTACCCCGCTAGGGAAGTGGCGTGAAGTTTAGTTAGTTAATATATTTTCTTTGACAAGCTCGATGGCGCATTCGGTAGTGACCCTGCCCCATGCGCCAAGAGTTGTGGGTTCGATCCCCACCCAGGACAAACATTCGTATGATGAATACTTGTGTTTGTTCTGTGTCTGGGTGTTAATATCCAATATTTAAGTACATATTTGTAATACCACTGTTGTTTCTGATATCCGTAACACAAGTGCTTAAGCTACTTACCCGAGGTCAGATCAATGTATGTGATGTAGACGGATATTTATTTATTTATAATTATTATATTTTAGCAATAACAATAAACATTTCAATTTAATTCTCACTACAACAAAATACGTGACACTTGTCGATTCAGTCTATAATATGTCACTAGATTCGCATGAAATTGTATATATTATTACTCAAAATATGGTTCGTATTTAGAGTAATATTTGCGTAATTTTCTTTAATTTAAATTTATTCCGCAAATTCCTAGGTTTTTGTCCCGATAGAGGGGGTCGCCGACTCAAAGATCCCTGGAAGTCCCACACACCACGTCTTCCTCTTTCGGAAGGCGTGACGGTGCATAAAGCATTCCCCGCGTCAAAAAAAAAAAGGTTTTTGTCCCGATAAATACACATTGATATGACAATGTGACGTTCGTGATTGTTTTTCCTGATATATAATTAAAAAGAACTTGGTATTATAATGCTTTTAGCGTCATAAGGTATCATTACTGATACTATAAACGTACAAATGTGCTGTCATTGTAATGCTATCTACAATCTTTTGATAACGACATTTAGATAACGAAGAATATTGATTTAGTTATAAAAAAGTTACGAAAGATGCGGCTTAGTAATAAAAAACGATTCAAAATAGCAACGATAATTGATATATTACCTTTATTTATTAGGTATTAGCAGAACCAGCAACTTTGAGCTGTCCCGTTTAGAAAATATACAAGATATTCAAAAAGTTGGTGTACACAAAATTATAAAAATAATTTTTCTCAAATCAAAAATCATAAAAATAATACGCGCAGTTTTTGAGTTATAAAATTTTATAACTAACCCGACTATTTAATATAATCATTATCTTCCTAGCGTTATGTCCCGTGCTTAGACGGGGTTCGCTCAGACCATGATCCAGGATGTAGCGAGAGACATTGAAGCGACTGCCGATCTGACCTTCGTAACCCTAAGATAGGGGAACCAGACAATTTTTGGATCATGGTTACAAATCCAAAGTTATTTGAATTTGCAGGTTTCATCACGATGTTTTTCCTCACCGTCGAGCTAGTGGTATAAATACGTACATAGATTTGAAAAATCCAGAGGTACGTGCCCGGGTTCGAACCCGCACTCCTCGGTTAAGAGGCGCGTGTCCTTACCATTGAGCTACCACCGCTCCTAAACGACTATTTAACATAATATGTGTATAGAATTATGATATCGTATTATATATTTTTATATATAACTTGTTAAATATTTAGCCTACAAAATCAAGGATAGATTTTATCTGTAACAATGTAGTCTTGAGCGCTGTTTATATAATCATTCAATATCAGCATTAAATAAAACATTGATAAAGTCGCTACGAAAGAGAGAAACGTTTTTCTTAAACAAGTCAAAACACGTCATTTCGTCTTCACCCACCTTAATGACTTAAAACATTCGCAAAAAAGTTAATATCACACTTACACGGTCTTTTCTCTGGAACTCCCTGTGGGAAAATCCGACTGAAGAGGAATTCTGACAGATGACAAGCAATCCCTCTACATCGTGGGATGTTTGTCATTCTATTAGTAAGGAAAACATCTTCGCCTCATCCTTTATATTACATATTCGCTCTTAACGTCTTCATATAAAGGCGAAATTGGAACAACAAAAAGATCTTTGTACATAGTTTCGTATTCTTCAGACTAAAATCAATTTGGGAATTGGGTCGATTATGGACGCAATTAAATGGAATAGACGAGGAATGTCTTGGGCTGTCAGGTGAATGGACTCGGATCGTTGGGGGATTGAAGTGGCGTGAAGTAGGTCTTGGATAGATAGGTATTTGGTACACAGTGTGTTCAAAAGGTGGGAGGGAACACAATTGTGATACAGATATTGATACTATGCACATACACAGCCCCTCTGTACAAACAAGGGTGCGGAATATCAAGAAAACAGGCATACTATAATACTAGTTTGTGGATGAACTAGTTTTTGTCTTCGAGTTTTTCTTGGTTAATAACCCAACCGTCAAGGAATTTTTACACATTCCATAAATGCCAAAGGTATGTTCGTTTTTATGTCCTCTGATTATTTTTTTTTTAATAAGTATCAGACTACGTCACCTAAATTGATTTGATTTAAGTAGCTTATGCACTTGTGTTACGATTATCAGAAAAAATTGTGGTATTATAAATATATACTTAAATATTGGATATTAACACCCAGATATAGAACAAACACAAGTATTCATCATACGAATATTTGTCCTGGGTGAGGATCGCACCCACAACTCATGCGCATATGGCAGGGTCACTACCGAAAGCGCCATCGAGCTTGTCATTGCTGCATGAGCTGATTGAGCACATATTAAGAAGTAGTTTACCGCTCCTTTGACACTGCCTGCCCTTTAGGGGATTCCGGATGTTAAATTGAAGTGGAAACTTATGAAAAAGATTCAAGACTATTATTGCTAAATATAATAATAATATACCTGTTTTCTACAGATACATTCCCGTGATTCAATAATATCCAATATACTTGTCTCACAAAATAAACCACATTTTTCTCAGGACTGTCAGCTCAAAATTAATAGTGAATCCAAGTTTCTGACAACTTATTTACTTTCTTTGAGTAAGATGATGAAGTATGGATGTGTGATTATATTTGAGAGACATCGTTGCAAAATTTACTAGGTCTAGAAAATTATTTTGATGGTGACGTTACAAATACAAGCTCATTTTTGGTATATACGAAAGTAGTTTTCAAGTTTCGTAGTACAGCATTAACGATGCTGAATATTAGATAGAATCACTTGCAATAGTTTTTATACCATATTGTTATATTTTGTCAAAATATTTTTTTATATCACTTTAAATAAAGTAAAATCCTGCTAAAAACTGTATGGCACGTGTGCATCACTTGTCACAAGGTCGTTAAGTCCCGTTACTGTTATTATTAATAAGCGCAAATATCGTAATATGCAAAGCTATACTTGCGCGAGGACAACGAGGCAACATTAAAAGCTTGTTACTTCGTGACTTTTTGATTATATGTCTACATATTTGTAGCGATTTTTCATATGAAATTATTTGACCCGTGTTTTGGTTTAAGTACATTCTTAAATTGGCCTTGTAAACATACTGCAGAGTACTAATTAAGGTCATCTTGATGCGATTTTAGTTGATCACAATAACGTATCTATACTTCATCGCATATGATGGCAAAAGGAAGGAACGAACCTGCATCAGCAGATTCATCCAACAGTTCACATAGCTGACGGAAAGTCAGCTCAAATGCTAAATGAACAGCAGAGCAACAAGCTAGCTTTGATCGGTCTTTCGTGTCAAGCTGCGGATTTACGGGCGGTAATTAAGTCGTCCTGTGTCATCATGTTACTGGGGTAGTGCTCATCTATTTTAGTGCAGCTCCACTTGTTCCTGTGACAATTTCGAGTAAGTAAACATGTCATTCGTCTGGCCCGTTGGCCGAATGGTCGGAGACCTTGGCCACGAAACTGAGGGCCGCGGGTTCGAATTCCACTAGTGGCGAATGGTTGGTGTGATGAACATGGACATGTGTACTCGAGTCACGGGTCGAGTCGAATCTGCTATACCAGAGGGACACACGGAGAGCGTCTGGTCGGGGGGGGGGCCGCCTTCCACCCGGCGACTCTAATTGAGGGCGAGGCCCTGTACGCGAGGGAGTGCCAGCCCTCCCGCGCCTACCGCAACGCAACGGCAGTGCGTCTCTGCCGTGTTGCCGAGGATAGGGAGGCGGGCGGAACGACAACACCCAGCTCCTCCTCTTCCTCGGCAATCCAAGTGCCGCGACTGGCTGGCAAGACACCAGTCACGACCCACCTCGAGGTTCAGTCCTGGATGGTCCAAGTCCAGGGCTTACTAAGCTCCCCCGGCACGACAAACCGAGGACTACGGCGGCGGGTATGTCTATCCATTCACCTAGTATCCATTAGACAAGCTTAAAGCTTAGTTTGGAACTAGGGAATTGGTGTGTCATTCCGGAGAAATTATTTATTTATATATTTATTATTTATGTTGGAATGCTAGTGAAGTGACTCTTTTTGTTATTATGAATCAACCAAGTATATGCTGTACCATTAAGTATTTACGCTTATATTTTTAATGTAGCAATATTAGATGCATATTAAAGTATGATATAACAAAAAAACCGACTTCAAAAACGAACCTAATAATATTAAAAAATAAATTTACTTTGGCCATAGTAATACGTGTTTTAATACTTATAAATTTGAAGTCGATGCCGAGTATAGCCTCGGCAACCCGGCAAGGGCGTTGCGGTGGGCACGGAAGGCACCAGCACTCCCGCGCGTACAGGGTCTCGCCCTCAATTTGGATCGGCAGATGGAAAGCGGCTCCCCCGACGAGATAATTACAGTCTCTCTGTGCCCACGACGCTGGTCACGGGGACGATCGGCATCTGATTCTTGGGCAGAGAAAGTTGAGACGTGCTGGGTGGCCTAGCATGTTTCGACGATGCGAGCGTGCTCGGTGTTGTGCATTCGACGTCAACGTCCGTGGGGTGCACAATGTGGACCAACGGCGCACGAGGTGAGCCGCACAGTGCGCACTCGCACCACCGGAGGAGCTGTCGTATAGTTCCGGTAGTGGGGTTACCGGCTCCTCCAGAACTGCACCCCGGGAGGCCATATTGGGGTTTAAGTCGGTTTGAGTCTGACACACCGCGCTCTGTTTCCCTAAGGTGGCGGCTCGTGGCAGTCTCCCCAATAAAAAAAAAATCTCAGATATATATATGAGATATATACGGTATTACCACCAAAAAACTTGTCTGTCGGCGGTTGTTTATTCGCTACAGTCATGAATAGCAAATAAAATACTATATTAGTAGTGAAAATAGCATAAATTACTTTTTTCCATGACAACCAGCATTTGCGACTGTCGGGATTTAAGCCTGCGATTTCAGCTTAGCTCTTATCAAGGCCAAGCGGCCTGTTAAGGAGTTGTTATTCATCTATACAGGTAAATAAAATTGTAGTGTCCGTTAAAATATCTTATTTTTAATTGAATTTGTAGGTCTATACGGAATTTATTAATAAAAAAAAAATTTAAAGTTTTTTACTACTTTTCACAATTTTGCATCTAAATAGCCCCATTTTATTTTTGGCTAAAAATAAAAGGTTAAAGGGGCTTGCTGCCCCATGACGCTGCCGACCCCTTTGGGGATTACAGGCGTGGTGTTACGTTATGTTTCAAGTTTTCGACTGTCTATCTTTGTTATGACTGACGTCAGAAACAGCTGAATCTTATTTATTGAAAGTTTTTTTTACTTAAAAAAAAAAGGAGGTGGTTCTCAATTCGACTGTTTTTTTTTTCAAATAGATAGAGATGTAATATTGGCTACTTTTATATTAGAAAAGTGACTTATGGTATTTGTGAAATACCATGTGGACGAAGTCGCATGCAAAATCTTACTAATATTATAAACGCGAAAGTTTGTATGGATAGATGAACGGATGTGTGGATGTTTGTTACTCTTCGACGCAAAAATTACTGCATGGATTTTACTGAAACTTTACAATAGTATTACTTATACATTAGAAAATACAAACTTTGTTTCATCGATGTACTTTGCGAGCAACGCTGTGGGCAGAAGCTAGTTTCCAATAAAACTAGCAGAAGTGCATCCCATTGAAATTCAGATACAAATGGCTGTCACAAAGCCCCTGTCTTGTCTCGATCGCTCCTTTAGCTTAGCGGAGCAATTACGAGCGGTAATTAACTCGTCACGCAGTGTTGCCGAGCTGAGCGTGCCACTTTAAACTACTTCAGCAGAATTGACTCCTCTAAACGGGGATAATTTGGATGTTACAAGTGGCTGTTGAATCGTATTTTAATATCCAGTTTGTTTATAGAATGAACTTGAAACAAGTTTTTACGAGTTATTAGTTAGTTAATTAGTTTTAGCGAGACCGCCCACACGGAATTTCGTAGTTTATGGACACTTTATCGTAGGTGCGAATATTCCTGCGTTTTTCTAAGATTTTCGGATTAAAACGTAGCATATCGTCTTCACTACTTTACTTTGCTTTAGACTACTTTTACATTTATAATGAAACAGGTATTTTTATTAGGTTAAGGTGTATGTAGTAGTCATTGACAGTTAATTCGAAAACTTCTGTCTCAAAACGAATTACTCGCGGTCGGAGCCGCGGGCGAAATGTAGTTCATTATAAATATTGTAGTACTATAGATATTCGCAGACACAACAGGCAATTGTCCCGAATCGTCTAAATAACATTCGAGGCTAAACCAAAGGGACAGATATTAATAACGGGACAAAAACGATATTACTCCCCGGATAGTTTCCACTTCAATGCTGGGCATAGTTCCAGGCAAGAGTTTGGTATTATGATAGTTGTCGAGTGATTCACAGCTAGGGTCCCAAAGTTTTGGACACCGGATCCACTAGTGTTGCCGAAAAATCGATATTTTTGCAATCGATTGTTTAACGGCCAAATTGTCTATACGATCGGTACGATAATCGATAGTATCGATGTCTCTGTTAGTGCAATACTATCGGTAAATAGCAATACTATCGATAGTTTTGTACTATCGATGGTCTATTCAATATTGAAGAGCAATACTATCGATAGTATTGCTATTCACCGATAGTTTTCGATATCGATAGACTATCGATCCTATCGATTGTCTTCAATTATCGTATAGACTATCGATAGTCATTGGTTAGCAGCAATCGAAACTATCGATAGTTAATTGCTGTTCACCGATAGTTTTCAGAATCGATTGTCTATCAATAGCCTATCGATAGTTGAACTATCGATAGCCTATCGATAGGCTATCCATATACAGTTGATATTGGCCTATCGGGCGGCAACACTAGATCCACAGTAAAGGCGTTTGGTATTGGTAATTTCGCATTTATAGCTATTTCGACTTGCTTACCTTTAACTGCCATTATTTACCTTAACAAATACTAATAACACTCTCTACTAATCTCTTGCCTAGAATGTCGTAGAAGGCGACTAATGTTGTATGGGGTTTTGGGTATGTGATTGTGTAAGCGACGAGCTAGTCACTTGTCATTACTTTTTTACAATTTTCCATCTAACCCAGCCCATTGACCCACGTTAGTCTTGGACTTCAAAATGATGTGCCAACTGTGGTTCTCGCCTAGCATGTCGTAAAAGACGACTAATAGTATATCGGATTTTGGGTATGTGATTGCGTAGGCGACAAGCTAGCCACTTGTCACTACTTTTTTACAATTTTCCAATTTATTTTTGGCTGAATGTGGTTAAAGGGGTCTGCTGCCCCTTTGACCTCTACCTTTGACTACCCCTTCGGGGATTATAAGCGTTATGTTATGTGTTTTTGTTATGCTAAATTAGTTTTGATAATTGCTCTTCTATAATTCTACAGGGGTGTTATCGATTTATACATCATCATATTTTAAATTTACACAAAGCCTATCACAAGCACAATCTCTGAAGGGGTAGGCAGAGTTCATTTATCAGTAAGTAACTTTAAACAAACTTTCAGCTAAAAGTACCAAAAAAAAAATCATTTAGTCACGTGCTGAGCCGAGGTCGAGCCCCATAGGGGGCGCCCTCAGGCTGTTGCCTAAACTTTAGGGGTGAGAGTTTCCCGCTCCCCCGCTAGCCAGATAGGTAGTAAAGGCCGCCTTCGACCAACAACCGACGTCCTCTCACCAAAAAAAAAAAACATTCAGTCGAATTGAGAACCTCCTCCTTTTTTTTAAGGCGGTTAAAAATTTAATTAGACTATAGTATTGTTTTTAAGTAAACATGAAAATATAATGAATTGAACTATAAGACTATTGTAGTGTATAGAAGCATACAATCGAATGGAGATACGACATGACCGCTAATAGCTGGTTCTCAATGGAGCGCAACACTTTAGCCGTCTGATTTAATAGACGCAAGCTTACTATATACTACGAGTATATACAATGAATATTTGGTAGTATAAATTATTAATACGTACGTAATTCTGTATACCATCTGTCTTTTATAATTTTACGCCTAATTCAGTTAACTGGTGAATTTGTATACGTATCTTTATAGAACGTACGATAACGTACCGACTTTTAACACAGTTACTAAGTGATTTAGGTATGAACCTAACGGAAAGAGTTACTTCACATTTATAATATAAGAAAATAAGATAGATACATACATACATACATAACATCACGCCCATAATCTCCAAAGGGGTAGACAGAGTCAAAACAAGATACAGATGTGAAAAGATACCTATTCCGCAAAATTTGTTTTGTTCACGCAAGGTAAAACTACAGGACCTTTAACCTCGACCCCATTTGACCCGTCTGTTATGAAGTATAATAAGTAGGTAGGGCATGTAGGATATAATAGTAGGTGTATGTGAAATGGAATGGTAACTTAGTCACCCGTTAAGGTAAGGGACACTCAATTTAAATACACTTCCATAAATGATCTATTTTGAGAAATGTTATTTAACGTTTAAATTAGAATAAAAGTTTCATTGACGCAATACGTTAGACATATCATTAGTGCTGCCAAAAAATCGATAGTTTTGCAACATCTATACTATCGATAGGATAATCGATAGTATCGATAGTGTCGATATTAACAATAGATCATTGGTTGGCAGTAATCGAAACTGTCGATAGTATCGATATTATTATTTATTCGATCGTTTCGATTTGCTGTTTTTTATTGTTGATTATTATTTTTTATTGTTGATTGCTGTTCATCGATAGTTTTCAGAATCGATTGTCTATCGCAATACAATTATAATAAATATAGCGTTCTTTGTTGTTTTAATTACGCCTCGCGATAGTGAAACTAAGCTATGATGGTAGCCATAGCTTAGTTTTAGGGCGCTTTTTCGCTTAGTTTTTTTCCATATGCGAAAATTGGATTATTGGACGTCTAATTAAATTTTGTATGCAGTTACATGTACTATTTAGTGTTATGTAATATACGTGTAGAAGTATACTCGTATTTTTGTTCAAGAGGTGCTAATTATTTCATGTCATATTTCGATGTAGTCACATGTACGGTAGAAAAAGACAGCGATAAAATTTGGGATTTGCTTTGATCTTTATAAAACTTTTAGAGAATTCCGCTTACTTCTTGCCGATAAACCATTCGAGGAAATCCAAGAAAATCCAACAAGAGACAGTAAGTTGCATTCATCAACCAAAACAATATTCTCATCCAAACGACACATTCATAAAGTCCCAATCGATACTCAAACTGTGCTAGATATGGTGACTACTAAATAAAGACGAGTTGAAGTCATCAAACTCACGTTAAAACTGGCAAGATTCCCAAATCGATCTTTAAACGGAGTACAACAAGCAAATATTATGTTCACGGCGCCCCGTTATACCTCGCGTTTAACATACTTCAAAATTTACGGTCCTCAAGTTTGAGGAGCCTCAACTTGCTGCTAATCTATTCCTTCGCAACATAAAACTTTAACGGAGACATTTAAGTCTGTTTTGTAAGACTGGCGTATAGAATAGTGGAGCATTGGTAGCTTAATAATCAGGAAATGCGCCTCGAATGAGACGTGTGTTGGGTTGAACCCGTACACATGTCACCTTTCTAGTCAGGAATTCGACTTTGAACCTGGAAACAGCGAGTCTGGTTATTACTTTAGAGTGATTGTCTTTCTTATGCTGCCTTAGTGGAACCAGACAATTTGGATCGTAATTACACATCCATAATTATCGGAATGGGCAGTTTTCCTTACGAGCGGTGCTAGCTCAATGGTAAGGACACGCGTCTCTTAACTGAGCAGTGCGGGTTCAAACCCAGGCATGTACCTCTAGATTTTTCAAATCTATGTACAGATTTATATCACCAGCTCGACGGTGAGGGAAAATGACGTGATGAAACCTGCAAATTCTTTGAATTTGTAACCAATGAGCCGAAAATTTTCTGGTTCCCCTATCTTAGGGTTACGAAGGTCAGATCGGCAGTCGCTTCAATGTAATTACCAAACTCGCTAAATCCTGGATCGTGGTCTAAGCGGACCCCGTCTAAGCACGGGACATAACGCTAGAAAGATGATGATGGGCAGTTTTCCTTACAATTTTATTCTTCATCGTCATCCTAGTGGCATAATGTTTTTATCTATAATGATAGCCAGAAAAATATACCAGATTAAATTAAAAGAAGTGCCACTTACATGTGAGTCTTTATTTTCAATGTAAACACTAATTAAAAAAAAAGCATGTTATTCAAGCATTTTCCATTGGAGGATTTCATGACATACTTAAAGCAAGACAACACTTCAGTGGAATCCGAATGTAGAAAATTTTTCCCCCTTGCATCATAAAGCAAGATGAAACATTAAATACGGATGTGGAGAAATAAAAACCCAATATCCGTTACAAATACCACCACCACATATTAATAGCTTCATTAAATAAAAACGCGGAGTGAAGAAAGCAACTGTGACAAAATAGGGATGAGCATATTGAAATCAAAAGGGAGATATGTTTCCCATATTGAATATATTGATTGCCTAAATCATAGGGTATTCCTTTGTTTTAAATGAAATGTATTATTAGTTCGAAAATTCAGGAAGACAAAATTAGGTTTGTTATATTTTCACAAATAAAATGACCAATTTTAATCAATGCTTGACTTGTCGAGTGGTTAGAAACCATGGCCACGAAACTAAGGGTCTAAGGTTCGAATCCCGCTAGGGGCAAATGTTTCGTGTGATGAACATGGGCATTTGTACTTGAATAATGGATGTTTATATATGTATTTAGGTTTGTCTCCGTTCACATAGTATCCATAGTACAAGCATAAGTTTGGTTTGGAACTAGGGAATTTATATGTCAGTCTAGAGAATTTATTTATTATTTAATGCTACTTCAAGTTAGACTACATATTGGTCTTTAAAATAACACGTAGGCTCACTAAAATAATGATTTGTTTATATATGATACATAAGTTTGAGAATAACTACGTCGGCGAGTATTAGCTAGAATGTCAAAGACCAATCAACGCCATCTATTGACACATTAATTTTAACTGCGGTCTTGAATATTCAGCAATATATTAGAAGCCACAATACTAAATCTTAATGAAATTGATGCACCTTTAATAAATCTTCAAAAACTCTCAGCGCAAGTTAGCTCGGAGCACATTTAAGCCGTAAACTGGGTGCAACAATATAAGCTGCGCTTAAGTGCATTCGCAGTAAACCTCCAGTAAGTCCGTTTGTTTAGAAGCGCAGTTACTTGTTATATGCGCGGGACAATGTACGGAGACTTCGTGTAATTAACGCGCATATACTACTGCGGAGTATCGTGTAGCGATAAGCTAAAACTGTCTTGTTACACTCTCGAGTGTGAACGACCACTTAAGCTGAATGGCTGGAGATGAAACAGGTCTTCAAATTATGCTTTGTGACGTTAAAATTAAAGGTCTGTAGTAGTTTATGACAATTATTATTAAGACGTGTAGCTATAGTTCAAACTAGCACACTCCTTGTCTTTAATCGAAGCATTGTGTTTTTGCCATAGGTACAAGATAATATGGATGTACTAAGGAGGGATTTTAAAGCTGGTTATTTATTTCTATTATAATTATTGAAAAGAAAAAAAAAATCTGTTACTTCTGCAAAGTAGAACTGTAACATACAAAAAGATGAACCGACGCATATCTATGCATTGGTGTCTGCTTGTAAAGGTTTGACAGTACGTACATGTACCGCAATCCCTGAAAGGGTAGGCGTGTCAAATGAGCGGTCGGCTCTCTTAACCCTTTTAACAAAAAAACAAGACTGGTCTAGATGGATTTTTTATTTCAAAAAGAAGTGTTAGCTCGTCACCTACACAATCGTTGATAGTATACATCCTGAATAATTTTTTAAATTTAATACAGAACTATTGAATTTGCCTTAATTCTTGATGCGTTTTGTTCAATAAATTCCTGAAATTTAGTCATTGTTCTAAAGCGTAGTGGAAAAGTCAAAATTTTCTTCAAAATAAACTTCCCGACCAGTAGATCGCAAGCAAACTTAGCGGAATCTAATTAAACAGGATAAATTGTCGTAACTCGGGATGACACAGAACGGATTCCGATAAAGTTACTCTTTCCAATATTCTTGATGGAGGCGAATCGTGCCCGGCAATCTTCTGTTAAAACCAAATTGGTTACTTAAAATTGTTGTAATTATACAAATTTCACCTAACAATTACAGAAATGCAGAAGTTAGTCTGTCTGTTTGTTCCATCTTGACGCCTAAACTGATTCAACCAATTGCGATGAAATTTGACACGCTTAAAGTTGGAACCATGAGAACGACTTTTTATTTCGAAAAAAATTACACACTGGACGCACTAAAGCAAGGGACACTAGGGCGTAGAGATACGAGATGAATGCAACGTAGGAACATTCTATACGACTTCGCGGGGAATATAGAAGAAGACGGACCAGTCAATGACGCAATCACGATGCAACCCTATGACTTAACCAAGGTAAAGCTTAAGAGGATCCATGACGCTGGTAGAAGTCTCGTCTAGCATTCGACTGTTGGATCTCCTGAGGAAGATTGCAGAGTCATGTTGACTGAATAGCCATGATAGACTAATACTCCATCTACCCTCACTGTAAAACAGCATAAACTAACATTATTTACATTTGTAAGTATATTAATGTCGATTTGATTCTGATCTTTTTGAATACAAAGATTTGTATAATTACATTGTGTATTCTTTCATTAACGCACCAAATTGGGTTGTTGTTGATGTTGGTCCTCGTAATGATAACATGAGCTACCTTATAGCGGGGTATACAGACTGTATTAGACTACCGCTCAGGCTTGCTGGCATGTCGCCAACTAGTCTTGAGGGCCATTGCACTTGATTACTGCAATCATTTATATAACCGCAATGACTGTTCGCTCAATCACCGTACACCTTAGCAATCATTGTTTAAAAAATCGTGAAATGGAGGAGCTCATTTATGTTCTCTTTTATTTATGATATTGCTCAATTTTATAGAGTGAAGGACGAAGGTGCATCACATACAAGCGATGTTGGTTCAAACCCGAGCACGTTTCTCTGAGTCTTTTAATCTACGTATGGAATCATACTACTAGATCTGATAGAAAAATCGATCTGATTATTTAAGGTCTTCAGAGGAATTTCCATCTGCCAACACCTCGATTGTTGTATGACCCAGCTGCTGAGTTGTCTCAGATATATTTATTCTATACATATTGTAGTATAATTCCGTCAATAAAAAAATACGAGGAGTCTTAAGAGGAAGCAATGCACAAGTTATGCTCCTGGTATTCCATCATCCATAGGCTTTGAAAACAGCTTACCATCAGACTAGCCGTAATCCTGTTTGCCGTCAACATAGTATGACAAGCATCTAATATTTGACCCGATCTTCATCATTTGAAACACTCAACCGTTGTAAACACGTTTGTCTAATAAGAGTCAAGTAAAAATGTACCTAAAAGCGGCCTTCGTCATAAATTGCTATGTGGCATTAGCAAATAAGAAAGGACGACTTATTTATAACAATAGCCCACTCCAGACATGTGGGGTGCGCTCAAATAAATTACCGAGGCAACTCTGCCGGGTTCTGCGTCGTACTCTATGGCATTTAAGACTGTCTGAGGACAGTTAACAATTTAAATGTATGATATAGAGTCTTGATGCTCTGGACTAAAAAAAATGGACCAATTGTTCCTTGTCTAGGTAAGAAGCGGCTAGAGGTGTATTGGGTTCGCGAATTGTGGTTACCAAGAAGCTAACCAGTTGTTACTTTTCCATTGAACAGAGCGAACGTACATACTATAGCGGACGTATGTACGTTAAAATAATCTGTAGGTAATAGAAACTATATTTTGGGTGGAAGCAATGTTAAATTTTTACAAATATGAGGTTTTTATTTTTGGAAGTGTTTCTTTATGACCTTTTCTTTTAATCTTGAGACATAGTAATATAGGCTATTGACATTAATATAAAGAATATCCCTATTAAACTGCAAACATTTTCAGATAGGTAAATATTTAGCAATAGCCTGCTACATACGTTAAAATTAAAAACAAAAAGATACTCTTTTGTTGACCGAGTCATAAAACATAATTCTCTAAATTACTAAGGGAATCATTTATCATCTATTAATAAGGGAATCGTGTACCATATTGGTCTGGGACTTAAAAAGAATGCGCCAACTGTGTTCCTTGCTTAGCACGTCGTAATAGGCGACTAGTGGTATTTCGGGTGCTGGGTATGTGATTGTGTAGGCGACGAGCTAGCCACTTGTCACGCTTATTCTCGATTTTCCTCCCAACCCACTCCAGTTCTATTCTTGGCTGAATGTAGTTATAGGGGATTGCTATTTCTTTTTCTATGCCTACCCCTTCGGGGATTACGGACGTGATGTTATGTATGTTTGTTCATACAATATTTATATCGGCCATAATGAAAGGTTATCATATTAAATCAATATTGTGACTAATATGTTTAAGGTTAGCTGCATAGTCTCAGCGGTTTATACTATTAAATTGAATATCGCATTGATTTTTTAATACTAAAATATCATAATTATATGTTTTCTATTTAAGTAAATAATATGTTAACTTATTTTCTTTTTATGTAGAAAAAAGTTAGCCGCATAATTGTGTCGGTTTTAAGTTTTATTATACTATAAATAACACATCACTTTTCTTTCAAGTACATATCGAACGGAAATACAAAAAATGTTTCCAATTTAATTTTTTCTTCACAAAACACAGTTCTCTTAGAACCCTACTAAAGTCGTCCAATATGACCAAATAAATATGTATTAATATAACAGATCGGGCCTTGCTCTGTAGTAAGACGGAGATGAATAGAGTTGAGACAGTTTAAATATCGGATATTGTTATCGACTTGCAGAAAGTAAAGGAAAGATTGCAGATTCTGTGAAGAAAAGTCTATAAAAAGGCAGGTAGGTAATAAAAGCATATAACTTAACAAAGAAGAAAAAAAAACAGGTTAGACCAAAAAAAATGTATATTGAAATAGTGTAAAGTGGTTATTCTTCTTCTTTTAAAGCGCTTAATGACAGAAGTTCAATATATAGATTTTATTAGTCAAATATTATATTGATTCTACATGGTCCAAGCGTACTACGATTAGTAATCTTCGTACAGTTTAGAAAAATATATTGTTCCAGTTTTTTGGTTATATCAATGATTTTTAAACGCAATACTCGTATGAATACAACAAACAAAAATAATAAAAAAATTATCTATTCAATCCCTTTTTCAATCGATAACTTTGGAACTCAGGACATCCCTACTCGAGTCGAATCGGGATGAGGACAAATAAATATATCGATGGACAAGTTCAAAGTAAATGACTCAAGCGCCAAGAAAACACGGATGCTCGTGAAGCGAGAAATTAAAATTTTGATCAAGCCCAAACGATGGGTTATCGGATCTTTAGAAGTATGACTTTTTATATATATAGTATATATATAGTCGTATATTTTTACCCTCGGTGGAACGGATTTTATATAGATCTGGGGTAAAAGGTCCTGTTTATGTATAAGACTATGTCTTCTGGGAAAAATATTTGATGAAAGTAGGCGGTAACTGATATTTATTTATGTGGCACTGATTATCCGTTACATAAGTCTAGGGTTGCCATCTTAAAAATTTGGCAACCAGGATAAGACGCGTGAAATCCCGAATTTTAGTGCCCAGAATCCGGACATGTTATTCGGTTTTTTTAACATAGTCAGTAAAAATAAAATGATGGTGAATTTAGCAAGTCGGTTTGTCGCTTGATCGCAGTGTGCGGGCACAGTGCGTGGGTTGTGGGCGGCCCTAGACCTTAAATTTTTAAACCCAGACTACAAATGAAGCCCCACCCGGACGCTCCCCGGATTCCCTTTCACTAGGGCAAATCCGGAGAAACCCGGACGAATGGCAACCCTATGAGTCTTATGTTTCACAATTATTTCCTTAATTTGATAGGCACTAAAGTAAATTTAGGTGATCTGAGTTAAAAAAGACATCTAACGTATCTAATCATCATCATCACCATCCTTGCCGATTCCTGCTACGGTGATTAGGCTATGAACCTTACGGGTCCTCACATGGCTTCGTATCCAATTTTGTCAGCAAATGTACGAGCTCAGTGCGCACATGTGAGGACACCATTCACGTAACTATAATTAACTAGCAGCGCCCCGCGGTTTTACCTGCATAGTTCCTGTTCCCTCAGGAATACGGGGATAAAATATAGCCTATGTTACTCGCTGATATAGAGGCTTTCCTTTGGTGAAAGATTTTTTTTAATTGGCTAATTAGTTTCGTAACCTATTTAATACAAACAAACAAACAAATAAGCAAATCTTTCCTCTGTATAATATTAGTGTAGTATTTTCAGGTGGTCTGTTCTTGATTTGAGCCCATTTTTAGTCAATTTCGCGCCTTCGTTCATTTACTTTATATACCCCATGCCTGTGGGTACATGGGGTACCCCATGCTATGTCATGTATGTAGTGAGTACCCGATGAATGTGGTATTTGACCTAACTTTTGATATAGGTGCACTGGAGTAGCGGTATCCAAAGGGAAAAGTTACGCGCGTATACTCCTGAGGTTTCGAGAAATTTTGAGAGCTGCGCGCCATCGAGAGAATTTAAAACACTAGCTTCTGCCCGCGGCTTGGCTCTCGTGGTACATCGATAAAATATAGCCTATATGATATTCGGGTGTATAAGCAATTTTTTCATTAAAATCCATTCGGTAGTTTTTGCGTGAAAGAGTAACAAACATCCATACATCCTTACATACTTTCGGATATTAGAATACGTACAATAGAAGTTCCTGAAAGGTACTTTTTTTAATGCCAGGCAGTGTAACCGCTGACAGTAAAATTTTAGAGTAAAAAATATTAAAAGTTGGAATTCAAAAGTCGTGTTTTTCAGAACGTACAGAATCACCCCTTAAAGGGGCACAATAGGAGAGATGCTTAAAAAACTTACCCCCTTCGGTGTTGAGGGCGCATCCCCGAAAACCCGTTTGTGAAATAATAGTGCAGACTTTCCGTTAAACGCAAAAGACGTGGGTTTGATTCCCGTGCGGGAATCATCATAAATAGTTATCGACGAAACAGATTTTATCACGGATGTCTGTTCTAAATGAAACGGATTTTTTTAAATCAATACCACTGATTTCCACAAATGTTTAAGCTCATTACTTTGGAATCAGGTCAATATTCCTCATTTTCTCTGACATAATATAAAAATTAATCACTGACGTGTCGCTAAGCGCAAATCTCGAGAACAGGTGAACCGATTACACTAATTATTTTTTAGTTGTGTTTGTTATTGTCAAGTGGTTCTTATGAAAGAAACAAATAAAAAAGTTTCGCGGTAAATAAAAAAAAATGGTTATTGAAAATCTGAGAACGGGGCGTTACGAAGTGCGCCGGGTCAGCTAGTTTAAAATATAAAGACAAACTCGTTTATCCACAATCCAAAGTTCTGCACTGAAGATGAGTTAAACTCAGCCCATCTTTCAGACATCGTTAGAGGCACTACGGCAGGTCGGAGACCAGGGCTCATAAATAATATCGGGATGCGGTGTACCGTGAACCGATTGAAATATAGACGCAATAAAGATCGCTACGTGTGTATGTATCGGGCCAGTATTTATGTGTTGCCTGCAGTACGCTTGAACTGGACTTTATTTCTTCGGACGGGTTTACTTCTTCAAGCGGGAAAAATTTTGACAGATCAGATTTTCGCCGAAATTTTATGTAGGTACATATTTCTTTAATTTTAAAGTTTTTCGTTTTTTTCTTTTAAGCGATTTTTTTTTGATAGAACATTTGGCTATCTATAAAGAAAATAATGTAAAAAAATTATGATGTTGTTCGCCATCGAACATATTTTGGACATGAAATTTCTGTTTATTCAAACACTAGCTTCTGCCCGTGGCGTTTTTCGCGGCGTACATCGATAAGACATAGCGTATGTGTTATTCTAATGTATTAACTATACTATTGTAAAGTTACATTAAACTCATGTAGTACTTTTTGCGTGAAAGAGTAACAAACATCGCGTTTATGAGTAGTAAGTAAGATTTTTAACAGTAAAACTTAGTATTTGAAACTAAAAATACGATATTTAACTCTGGAAATGTCCACTAACAAAACAGCACTCTCATTTTAATTTTTAAGCCATTTTGTTAATAGCTCCAGCATTCCAATCAGGCAGAAACCAATACGTCCGAGTTAAGAAAGCGACCGCAACATTTATATACGCTCAATAAATGGAATAGTTGTGTAAGGAAGATGCGATTGTGAATTATTGGTCGAATATCGAGGATAGTACATGCTGGTGAAAGCTTTTGGCCATCTGAGGTAAATGGATGCCTTACGTGAAATATTGGTAGGCATTACGCAACTATTTTTATGAAACACTGTGCTTTCTTGAAGAGAGCGCGGAAATTATTTTGATGTATGTAATGGGAAACTCGAACATTGTAGCTTGCTATGTACATAATTAATGTTTAGTCGTGTGACCATGTTTTTTGGTCTGTTTATTAATTATTTCTCAATAATATCTATATCCCATGCTAGTCTCATCATCATTCTAGGGTTATGTCCCGTGCTTAGACGGGGTCCGATTAGACCATGATCCAGGATTTAGCGCGTCTCGTAATTACATTGAAGCGACTGCCGATCTGACCTTCGTAACCCTAAGATAGGGGGACCAGACAATTTTTGGATCATGGTTACAAATCTAAAGTTGTTTTAATTTGCAGGTTTCATCGCGATGTTTTCCCGCATCGTCGAGCTAGTTGTATGAAAACGTACATAGATTTGAAAATCCAGAGGTACGTACGGTACCCTTTTTTGGAATTGGCCGGAGGCGGCCTTTACTACCTACCGTACTGGCGGGGGAGCGGGAAGCTCTCACCCCTAAAAATTTAGGCAACAGCCTGAGGGCGGGCTTGAACCTCGGCTCAGGGAATTGTTGGGAGAGAGCAGACGCACATAGGTTTGGGAATAGAAGCGACCGGGCGCTGGCCGGTTACGCGAATAAGGACCTAGCGGGGGCCGCGCGACGCGGTTCCTCACCGGGACGGAACGACGGGCCGAATACAAATGTCCATGTTCATCACACGAAACATTTGCCCCTAGCGGGATCCCGCGACCCTTGGTGTCAGGCCTTGGTTTCCAAATTACACAGATAACACCTCTAACCTACTTACTAAACCCACTATTCCAAGGAACTTATTTGAAAACTTTATAATACAATAATTTTTTTTTTAAATTTTTATACATTAGTTGATCAGCTCATTGGCTATTTTGTACGAAAATTAAAGAAATTTTTTGCTAATTTTTTTAAAGCTCTTATATTGGATCCTTAAAATAATGAGATTAATAAAATCACAATTAGCATATTATTTTTAAGTCCCAGACTAACATGGGACAGTGGGCTGGGTTGGATGGAAAGCTGTGAAAAAGGAGTGACAAGTGGCTAGCTCGTCGCCTACTCAGTCACATACCCAAAAGCCCGTAAACCATTCGTCGCCTTTTACGACATGCTAGGCAAGAACCACAGTTGGCATATTATTTTTTTTTTGTCTCAGATCAACATGAGCAAAGTCGCAGACCAACATGGGACTTTATATTTACATTACTATTATATGTCATAAACGTCGCCAAAATGAGCTGAGATTGCGCTCATACAAAAGCAAAGTACTTCGTCTCATACAATATTTGAACGGAAAATTTATGTGTACCACTCCACAGTGGAAAGTATATTATTTGCTTCACACAGGCTATCATGCAGAAATGTTCCTCCAAACATGACTTACGTCTAAATAAACAATCTTAATATCCGACTCCGTACATAATCCTCCTCATTTTTACCCCATAAAAGGATATTTCCCTACAAAAGCAAACCATAAACACAACATACCAAACAATTACTGTACAGCTTCCATATTCATTATGCCTTTGATAATAAGGTTTATTATCGACTGGAGAATTAAAGTTGGGGATCTTGTTTGCGTTTACGTTTCCTAATTCCGTCATAAAAGTATGGCGCACTTTAGTTTATTGCGATCTAAAGTTAATAACTTTGAAGATGGTTCGTGTAAGCCTTTTACTTATGTAACTGTTGAACAATGTTGCTTGTACGTTTGTATCAGTGTGTGGTTATGGAAACACTAGCTGTGCCCGCGGTTTCATCTGCGTTTATGGTTAATATTATATAGCCTACCCCGATAAATGGGCTATCTAACACTGAAATAATTTTTCAAATCGGACCAGTAGTTCCTGAGATTAGCGCGTTCAAGCAAATTAGCAAACAGAGTTTGTTTGCTTATTTGTTAGAACGCGCTAATCAATTCAGCTTTATAATCTTAATTAATAATAAAATAATTAATATAATATATAAATTACGCGTCACATTGTTTGTCTTCGATGGACTCAGACATTACTCAACCGATTTTAATCAAATTTGCACACCGTGTGCAGTTTGATCCAACTTGAAAGATAGGATAGCTTACATTTCAATTTATTTAACCCGATTATGTGTAATAGTTAGGCGGAACGAAGTTCGCCGAATCAGCTGTATTAGTATAGATTATTTTTTAGTTGTAATTACATAGGCTGCATGAGTATTTACTTCCAGATTTTTTTCTTTGTAAGTCATCATCCCAGATCTTTCTTTGAGTAATGTATTACTCAATCCTACTTCTGGTAACTTTATTACCTACAAGCCGCGTGTACGTAATGAATCATGTACTTAAAAACTTGGAACAACTTGGTGAATGGTAGAGACTATTACTAGTAGACTATTATATTTATTTTGGTGTAAAAGCCATCGGCTTTTAGATATAAGTGTTTTTTCTTGCTTATAATACTTTTATTTATTTATTTTTTTCAGAAACTAACCCATATTATTTTGTAAATAATATTTATTGTTCACTAGTGGTACCGTTCTGACCCCACCTGGGCGGTATAGCGGCGTTCTAATCTATTAAGGTATAATAACCGCTAACAACGAGTATCCTGCAACACACAAACCAATTTAGGTAGCCTCGTCTCTGAAATTGACCCGAAGGTTAATCAATTCCACTAACTTTTGCACTTTGCTCGAATATTCAACTTAGGTATATGCCATCAAAGCAATCAATCCTGGGTAGGAAAATGTGGTAAGTGATTTTTTAACACTTTGTTTGTAAAATGTTTTCAACCTCTTGTGGTCTAAGCGCTTCGATTCACTATTTTCAGCTACGTATGCGGTGTCTAACGACAAAGTTTAACAGCCAGACAACCAAAGAGATTAGTTTTTAGACTAAAAATTTATTCGACTATATTCGGATGAGATCTTAATGTAACATACATACATAACACCACGCCCATAATCACCGAAGGGGTAGGCAGAGTTAAAGTGGCAGCAGGCCCCTTTAACCATCTTAATTATTGTAATGAGCATAAAGTGATATGCAGAACGAAAGCTAATACGATCTTTGCTATAGAAAAGCTGTTCTTATAATCAGAGATTTAATAGATCTGATTGTTACATTAAAGCTACATTACATAATTATAGTTATTGTAACTAGTAGAGAATAAAATTTTCATCAGTTCAGAGTACCTATTTCCTGTTAGCTTTTATGAAGTATCACGTGCTTCTTAACCAAGGGATGCCTGTTCAAACACGAGCACGTACCTCTAGATTTTTCAAATCTATGTACGTATTTTGACCACTAGCTTGGCGGTGAGGGAAAACATTGTGATGATACTTGCACATTCCGACGACTATAGCCGTGATTCTAATTTGTCTGGTTTCCCTATATAAGGATTACGAAGGTCAGATCAGCAGTCGCTACAATGTAATAACCAGACTCGCTAAATCCTGGATCATGATCTAATCTAAGTGGACCCCATCTAAGTACGGGACATAACGCTAGGAAGAAGTTGCAATGAACCTACTACTATATATTAACATACATACCATCACGCCCGCAATCCCCGAAGGAGGTAGGAAAGTCCAAAGACAGATAAGCCAAACCACATTCAGCCAAAAGTTGGGTTAGATGGAAAATTGTGAAAAAGTAGTGTCAAGTGACTCGCCCGTCGCCTACTTAATAACTAACTCAAACACGATGCATTATTAGTAGCCTTTTACGACATGCTAGGCAATGAACACAGCTAGTCCTACCAACATAAGCCTATGTGTCTGTCTGTCACAATATATTAATATTACTTTTATTAATTTCCTTGTGCTTTATTAAACAGAAATGCTCATGCCATTTATTTATTATTGCCATGATTCCGTACGCGTGTCTTTGATTCCCAGAAATCTGAATACAGAGTAATATCCCTTGTATGAAGGTATATTATTTGTATGGTATATATGTAAAGATTTGATGGTCGTTATCCCGTGCTAAGTCGGCGTAAGCTTAGACTATGATCTAGGTCTTAGCGAGTCTGGTAATTATTAAACAAGCGACTGCCGATCTGACCTTCGTAATCCTTTGATAGGAGAACCAGACAATTTAGATAATAAAGAAATAAATATCACACTACATCACATAAATTGATCTGACTACGAGGTAAGTAGCTTAAGCACTTGTATTACGGATATCAGAAACAGCAGTGGTATTATAAATATATACTTAAATATTCAATATTAACACCCATACACAGAACAAACACAAGTAAGTATTCATCATACGAATGTTTGTCCTGGGTAGATCGAACCCATAACTCTTGGCGCATGGGGCAGGGCCACTACCGAATGAGCCATCGAGCCAGACGATGGATACACACATCCATAGTTGTGTGAAATTGTAGCTGTACTAGTGGTATAATAGAATTGAAAATTACGACTAGATTTGTATTTTAACCCCGAAGATCGAAGATTCGAAGGTACATACATACATACATACATAACATCACGCCCATAATTCCCGAAGAGGTAGGGTGAGTCAAAGGGGCAGCATGCCCCTTCAACCACATTCAGCCAAAAATTAAGCCCGGCTCGGTTAGATGGGAAATTGTGAAAAAGCAGTGACAAGCGGCTAACCTGTCGCCTACACAATCACACACAAAAAACCCGATATACCATTAGTCGCCTTTTACGACATGCTAGGCAAGAACCAAAGCCGGCACATTCACAAAGTTTCTATGTCATATAATCTAACTCGCTAACTTTAGGATCACGGTCAAAACCTTGACAGGGGAAGAACGTAACTTAGCGATACCAAGAAAAAGTGGCTTAGTCAAAAATAAAACAATTTAAAATAAAATATAAAGTTTTATTTTTCCATTTTCATTTTTGGTACAGTGTAATACTAAAACGTATACATCAATGTAAACTTGCTCATTCAAAATCTATTTACATCTGAAAGGGAAAGAAATAAGCAAGTTTGAGCCGGAATCTAGAAAAGCAATTACGTATATTTATTGTTTTACTATGTGTGCGAATAATCTTTTTATTTAAATTCAACCAATTTAAAGATAATAGAAATTCCAAACTGACTTTCTATATTGCAGTAACCATAAAATTTTGGTAATATATGTACATAGTTTAGTAATAAAGTAATTGAAATGGCGGTTCTGAAAAAGAATACATTGACACTCTGTTCTACTTCACCTGTCACCCCAAGAGCGGTACAGCGGCGTGGTCGACTTCTAATTAACTTTTCTACAATAATCTTTTCTCTTTGAAAACGTATACCGCTGTACTATCCTTGATAATAGCAAATACAATCATACAATAAATTATTTTTCAAAGGGGAAGCAAAACACAAAGGAAAACTGTTTCTTCATTTGGCTTGGTTTTTATTTTGCTAAGATACTTTAGCTAAACTTATTGTAGTTAGAAATAACATTCACCTGTTCACAATCTTTGGTCTTAAAATATACATAATAGTAATTATCTATGAAGTTTTATCGAAAACAAGAACCTCCCTTTTTAAATTCTAATATAAGTCAGTTGCAAATTATAATCTGATGATTATTTTTTTATTTTTAAGGAATTTTAGTTCCATTTTACACAGTTTGTACCGAAACGTATTAAATGTAATTTGAATTCGTTGGTACTATATTTAGTCAGGCATCGGTATGAGTTGCTCTATTTTATATTTAATTGACTAAATTCGATATTGCATCGAATGAAAAAATAATATTAGTAATTCAGCAATAGAATACAGCATATATTTTTTTTAATATACAAATAAAACTACATCACCTGCTAGACTAAAAAGTTTCATTTGGTTTTGGCAAATTGAAAAAAAAATCATTATTTAAAATGTATTTATTTCATAATCAATTGATTAGTTAACCAATATTATGCCTTGAAAATGTTTGATTAATATAATATGGGCTAAATAATAATTTGATTTGCGATTGATTTGAATTAATTTTTCATTCTGTTAATAGATTCACCTACACATTAGTTAGTTTCAAAGTAAAAACGTCAAAACTAGCATTAAATTCTGTATGCTTAAAATCTAAACTTTAATCGGTGAGATGTGCCTTAAATGAAAGTTGAAGTATTTAAAAAAAAAACTATATTAATACCCGTATTATTGATATTTACAAAAAAAACATTATGGTAGGTAGATTAACCATTGTAAAAAGAAATTATGATATGTAAAAAAGTCTTGAAAAAATTGGTCTAAGTATATTAATTATTTTTGTTTATTTTAACAGTTGTTGTCTGACAATAAATGGAAACGAAGGACTCCTTAGTCGCACAACGAAGCGCGTTTACTAATTTTATATTAACCAGATCTCTTTTGTATTGTATGGAGTCCCAAAGGCCCCCGTTTTGGGTGTTTTGGGACTCCTCACTTCAACAAAACTTATACAAATAGATCTATATCAGAAACCTATGTACATAATATTCAACTTAGGTTATTTTGGCAGCATATTTAAAAAAAGTCGTCTAAAAAAAACCAGGGAACTCAATTAACTTCTTTTCCTTAACGCTGGTTTTTTAATGGTCAGATAAAAATTAACCGACCGATTAATTATAAAATAACATATTTTAGGACGTCTTTCGGATATTCTAATTCAGTCGGATCGTATTTTATTACACTGTTAATTTTTATACGAATATTGAAAAATCAGCTAAGGGGGAACTATTTGGTTTAAAGACGGTGGTATCACCGCTTGCTTATAAAGTTTCTGTTAACTTATCAATGCACCTTTCTACCAGACAAACTATAACTTTAGGCCGAGCTATGTATCTGGAAGATAATTTTATTTAAATTTTCAAGCTTTATTCATCAGTATCAAAGGCTGGTCTGAAACTTTACCAGGAACTGCTGAATCTAGCCCTACATGTTTTTGTCAAGCTTAGAAACCAAAAGATTATATTTATACAAAGTAGACAATGCTTGTCATAAGTTTACATTGGTGGCAAACGTTCACTATTTGCATGAATGACTGACCGAAACCAAGAAAATACCATCAATACCTTTTACCATAAGGGCACACCGAGCTCGTACTCAGGGCGCCCATCTTCAGGGGGTCCCGAAGGACAGACAATTTGTATGTTTTTCTTAAAAAAAATACTTTGACGATTTAACAGAACATTTTACTCAAAAGAAATTTAAAGTAGAAAAATGGTAATTGGTATAATTAGCTCTCTTTACTTTTCAAAAGTGCCACAAATTATTTTGTGCCTACGGGCCCCAGCACAGTTTAAGGCCCTGAATATCATCCTCTCATAGAAGAGTAACTGTAAACTGCACTGCTATTTTTCGCTCAGTGGACGAGACTTCTGAATGTGCAACTATTGTGCAAGGCCGACAATGCACTTGTGATGTTTCTGGTACTGCAAATATTCATAGGCTAGGATCACTAGACTGTGATTACCACGTCTAGTGGTATAAAAAGTATGGATAGATTCGTTGTATCTAGCATATAATATTTCATATTATGCTATTTTCATTTGTATGAGAAATAACTAACAGATTATTCTAATTCCAACTTAGTTTTTCCCATCAAATCTTATAATAATAATTATCACTATCTAAATTAATACTGCATGCGTTCTATACTAACTACTTTCGTTTGAAGTACAGCCTTATTTTATAAAAAATAATAAAAGTATGACCACTATCCATTTATACACTTTTATCAAAATAAGTTACGAACTAAGTAAATACCAATTTCAAATTAAAATCTTGACAGACACTTTGTATCTTTTAAGCAGCTTATAAATTATGAAATTAATCGCGTTTTACTAATTATCCAATTTATAGCTATCGTGCTAGATGAATTTCGAGTATAGTTTAAAAATATTCAACTCTCACTTTATAACTACAAAAAAGTTAGCATTTAGTAATTTATAATCACGTTCGAAGAAAAGCCATTCAATTTGCTGTGCTGTTATATTTCAAAGGTGTTAATTATCATTTGAACTGTTTAAACTCCGCTAGCTTTTTTGTAATAAAGCAGTTTATTTTGGTTGCTTATAATTTAGAATCATTTAATTCAGACACATATTTTATAATGATTTAAAAAGACTTTTATGAATCTGTCTGTGTTTCCATATCGTCCCCATGTCTCGTCAGCTCAGTCTCTTGTTCGATGTCGCTATGACTGGAATCTGATTCTGCGAAAGGAAAATGGCGGTTGAAAATATTTCTAAAAATAAGTATGTTAGTATAAAGTAATGATACATATATAATGTCACACCTTTTTCCCATGGGGATAGGCAGAGATCGCATTCTTTCAGGGTGTAATGTAAAATAATGATAATATAAAATAACGTCAAATAACATATATTGTTAATATGAACTATACAATGACTTGTCACAAAACTTCAAATATCATCCGATCGAAACTAAACTAAACAATCTTCGACCAGTCAGTGTTAAGGCGACATACACCCAGATCAAAATCAAATTACTTTCACATTCAGTGCAGACGTGTATGTTTGAATATCGTTTGAACATTTTAAGTAAGCTGATGTCTTTTCATCTCACCATGAGGTCTAGTATCCAAGGCCAGTACAGCCAGGGGCGCATCGTCCAGGACTCCAGACCATCTCGCAGCTAGCACCCTGGATCCCCTGTGACCCCTTACCACGACCGTAGGTACCACACTCGGAGACGAGGAGCTCCCATACATGGATACGCCTACGTTCCTGCGCATGATTGTACTAAAAAAAAAATAACTTGTTTAAGAACTAACTACGAAAAAAAACCTAATACCTATATAGAATTAATGAAAATTAAAAATTAAGAAGAGCGGTGGTAGCTCAATGGTATGGATACGCGCCTCTTAACCGAGGAGTGTGGGTTCAAACCCGGGCATGTACCCCTAGATTTTTCAAATCTATGTACGTATTTATACCACTAGCTCGATGGTGAGGGAAAACATTGTGATGAAACCTGCAAATTCAAACAACTTTGGATTTGTAACCATGATCTTAAAATTGTCTGGTTTCCCTATCTTAGGGTTACGAAGGTCAGATCAGCAGTCGCTTCAATGTAATTACCAGACTCACTAAATCCTGGATCATGGTATAGGCGGACCCCGTCTAAGCACGGGATATAACGAATTATGAATTTCGTTCGTGTTATGAATACTTGTGTTTGTTCTGTGTCTGGGTGTTAATATTTATTTGAATGTGCCGGTTTTTTTACAATGTTTTCCCACATAGCCAAGCATACTATTCGTTTCAAGAAGTAAGTGCTATGCATGGGACTGAACCAACACTTTTCATATGAGGCCCATACACAACGTATATTTTAAGGCAACTCCTTTGTATGATTTTAAACAAAACATTAGAAATGGCTGACATATATATATTTTTTTTGTAATAATATATATTGTAATTCATTTGATTGTTATTTATAAGCTGGTTGTTTAAAAATCAGCTGTAATCTCATCACGTTACTAGTGGACTTACAATACGCAATCAAATGCTCCTCACCTCTGTTCAGGGTCACGGCGAGGCTGCTTCTTCCTGCACATGACCACTAAAGTGACACACAAAGTGGTCAGTATCGTCAGAAGCACCAGGGAAAGGGCCGCTCCCGTCAAGAGGGCCACCCCGTTGTCTCCGACGGAAGGTGGCTGCGGTGGCACTGGGGTCATTGTTTGGAGGGATCCTGGAAAATATAGTAATAATAATATCCACCATACCATTTCCAAGTATTAGCCACCGATTTCAACGAGAATTAGCTGATTACACAAGACTATATTAGAATGCACAAGTGTATGCACAAATACAGGTGCAATATATGTTCCTTCACATTTATAGTCCGGTAGATAGCAATCCGAAATGACCGGAGCGGGATCAAATTGATTACTTACATACATACATATAACATCACGCTCACAATCCCCTAGAGGTAGGCAGAGTCAAAGGGACAGCTGGTCCCTTTAACCACATTCAGCCAAAAATAAAACTGGGTTGGGTTAGATGGAAAATTGTGAAAAAGTAGTGACAAGTGGCTAGTTTGTCGCCTACACAATCACATACCATAAACCCGATATGCCATTGGTCGCCTTACGACATTCTAGGCAAGAAACACATTTCGCACATTATTTTTAAGTCCCAGACCAACACGGGACAATGGGCTGAGTTAGATGGAAAATGTGAAAAAGTAGTGACAAATGATCACTTACACACTCAATAATATACATATATTACAACCATAAATGATGCAAATATGCAAAATAAAACCTGGAATATACAAGGCTTAGAATTTTAGCCAAGACATTTCAATACTACCGTCTGAGTATTTTTCTTTTGTATTAAAAGGTAACCTATTTCCACATACGTTTCAGTATTCCATATATGGTGTCAAAATAAAATTATGATTAGTTGAATAATTAAGACATAAAATAGCAGCAAGGAAATAAACAAAATATTCCTTCGTATTTAAAATATTAGTTTAGACTGAAATCACTACGATATACTAGATGTACCAAAAAAGTGTAGGCTTATATAATTTGAGTAGCCAATTGAAAAATACTGTAAATAGTAGTGTAGCTTATATATTAATCACTGTGTGAAATATGCAATATCTGATCATAAAATGCAAATACATTTGCAACACGCAACTGCATGTAATCCGGTCTCTAATGAACTACTATAATTACAAGCTTATACATTACCGCAATTATAAATTGTTCGGAGCTCAAAATATTCCTAATTCAGAACAAATCTTTTAAAATAAGTCTATTGTCTAATAGATTATACTATAGATTTGAACTAGTAATAATCCCATCAAGTCTATCTGTTGTAATATTGAACAGATGTCTTTAAATAGAGGCAGCTTGAAATATGGAAAATTAACAACATAGGGCTTTAAAACAATGTGCTGTATTTTTTGTCTAGCATGTCGCAAGACAACTAATGACGTATCGAGTATTCGAACTTACTAGGCAACCAGCTAGCCACTTATTTTATTTTTGTTTAAACATATTGCTTCTTTAAAACTGCCTACCTCTTTTAAGTATGCGAACGTAAAGGTAAAACAGTTTATCAGAAATCTAATGTTAGCATCCAGATCAATACGAGCACGTGTGTTTTTCCATACAATCGGAGAACAGACGAAAGATCGGCACGGCACTTAGCTGATTAGCATTCTGCAAACTGCGGTTTAGCAAATGTGTTGTGGTACAATTAGGTGGGATAACTGTTTATTGGATGGAAAGCTGGGAGAGGCGTATAAGGTATTTTAGTATTCCATTCGGTATTGCTAAAATATTAAATGCTAAAGAGTAATTTTAATGGCGGTCCGTAGTCGTTAAAAAAGTGGAGGTTTCGATTTAAGGGCTGATATTTTTTTATACAAATAACATGCTTGAATTTCTTTCGAAGATCAGATTTGAGATAAAGCGTTACATCTACAAAATTTGGACTCTATTAGAAAGGCTCCGGGAGAAAACGTTATAGGAACTGTTTTTCAGCGATAGGGTTTTTAATGGAGGTAATTATAAAATTCTATTTAATTCTGAACTAAGTTGGTTTGTGTGAGCATGATGAAGACATTTATTTAATTTGTACCTACCTGATGAACCAATACTATATTGCTCTTCTGCTTATAATAAAAAGAATACACACGCGTTCGTTGCCATGTCGCAAAAGACGACTAATGATGTTAGGCACTTGTTACTACTTTTTTTTCTCAAAATTTTCTGTCTCGTCCAATTTAATTAAATTTTTGTCTATCAGTCAAAGTTAAAGTCAAAATATTCTTTATTTATATAGGTTTCAAGGAAACACTTATAAATCGTCAAATACAGGTAAAGCCACAGCTATATGATTCAACCACCGGTTCGGAATGTTGTATCTACCGAGAAGAATCCGGCAAGAAACTCGGTAGTTACTCTTTTCAATACAATTTATACAAGGTGTATGAATCATAATTAACTTTGAACCACTTTTTAGTGTGGACCCGTTGTAGTTCTAGTAGTAATTCACTACTATCTTTTGTTTCATTCAAGGATTACAAGTAAGCACAATTAATTACCAGGTACATCCAAGTCGTCTGCGGCCCGTATCGCCACGCTATGCAATGCTGCCGGTTTTGGCGACCTTCCCATTGGAGTTTCAGAGTATACCAGAAAGGTATACTTTCCAGGCGTAAGACTGTCCAGGGGGAATTGTGGTCTGTCATTCCTCACTCGGTAGACCGCTTCGGTCAATCCTCGTCCGGATACGTCCTGAGAAATGGATTTTAATAATTAAGTACAAAGATTATAGGTATAGCATAAGGTTTCAAAAGCTATTGAATCAGGTTAGATACAAACACAAATTAAAAAAAAAGCACACCTTTTCCAACAGTGCGACGCCATCTTACTTCTTCCTACTAATATTATAAATGCGAAATTTTGTATGTAAATATGGATGGATGTTTGTTACTCTTTCACAAAAGAACTACTGAATAGATTTTAATGAAACTTTAGAATAATATAGCTCATATACCCGAATAACATATTGGCTATGTTTCATCGATGTACTACGCGAGCGAAGCCGCGGGCAGAAGCTAGTAGGTTATATAAAAAAGGAGGAACAATTGAAAAAAATACTGCAGCGTTAGTGTAGTTAGTTTATTATTAAATAACAAATATTTTGTTATCTAGTAATAAATGTGATACAAATACGAATCATTGCGGGTAGAGAACTCTTATCAATAATTAATTGTAATGACAAGACAATAAAAATCAATTAAAAAACGCGCGCAGCAACATGCTATTTGTTCCATCTCTTGGAAGTTCGAAGTAAAATACATAAGTTAACTAGACTGTTTGTCGATCCAATCAGAAAATCTTATTTATTAGGAACTAGATGATATAAAGAACATATCTACTTATGGAAATTTTTCATGGAAGATCAAAGCTCTTTGTGAAGATGTTTTTTTTCACCTCTTGCCAGATTAAACTACTAAGATATTATAACAACAGGCTTGGGCGGGCATGGGTGGGATGTAGGCTCTTATAGTAAATAGACCAAGGTCTTACGATAAGCCCCCAATAAAAGGTAGCTCCCCCCCCCTCCCCGCCTTGCGTACGCCCCTGACAACAGGTCTACACGGGTTAGTGGAATTTCGTCATAGTGTACCTAGTTTCGTCATGAGAGTAGTTTAGTCATACACAATGCTTTATATTAAGACAATTTATGATTTTTAACAACAGGTCCACACAAACCAGCACGGTCGCACCGCGCTCACCTGGTCGTTGAGCGTGGCGGCGTCGTGGACGAGGCCGCTGCGCCGTACCTCCAGCACCTCCAGAAGGAACCGCTGCGTCAGCCCCCCGTCGTGACCGGGCTCGCAGCGGAGGATCTCATTCTCAATTTCGCAGTTGTTGGGTGGTTCTGGGAGAGCTGGGAGAAATTAATTAGGGGGGTAATTTCTGGTTGGATTGTTTTTAATTACTGTTGGTAAAACCCCTTTTAAAATACTAACATGAAATCGATGTCCAATTGATCGGATTATTCTCAATTGATGCGTTTTCATTTAAACAGGTAATACAAGTGCACCTTTCTCCTCTTCCTTCTCTGATAATTGGCTTATAAGATAGGAGGGTAATTTTTGTAAATTTATGACGATCAAATTTCGACCACAATTAGGATCATGATTAGGATAAGATAAGATTAATAAATCAAGATTAAAATTTATTTCTTAAATGGAATGAAATTTAATTTGAGAGGTTTGAGGGTATTGTAATATTAAACACTGATTAAAATGTACTAAAATCGATCGGAGAAACATTACGCTATACTTGATCAAATTTGACCCAAATAACAGCCTTTATATAATTGAATATGTGGAACTTTATTCTACGTGAGTGTTTCTACATACCAGCAGGCATAATCCTGAACAAGCAAGGCTCCCTCTGATTCCCTATGTCGTTGCTAGCCCAACACGCGAGGTAGCCCAGGTCGTCATCAACATTATCTAACGATAAGCCGTGGATCACTGTGCTACTAGATCCCATCACTGTCACATTTGAAGCCGGTATCTGAAACAAAGACATTCCTGTTATTTCCTTGCTTCCTGTCCCGTTTTTGGTCGCGGTCCGCTTAGACTGTGAACCTTTGAAGAATTTGGGCAGCCTGAACATCAGTCTCTACAATACTTTAAAGCTGACCTTCATAACTCTTTAGTAGAGAAAACAATTAAATTGGATTGGATCATGGTAACATATGTATATAGAGCTATTTGGATTTGCAAATTTCCTAAAGATGCTTTTCCTTATCGCTGAGCGTGTATACATAGTATATACTTAGATTTTCCATCCTAAGATTTTATTGAGTACATCGATGGATAATATAATCCGATTACGATATAAGTCTAGGGTGGGTGCGTTAGATTTTCCACTGAGGGTTTTATAGAGCTAGCTACAATTATTTTGAGACAAGTATAATAATCTTTTCTGAGTCATGCAAACGTTAAATATTCTTATAGAAATGTATTAAGTTAAATCACTTTTTTTACTTTTGACTGGCCCGAACCTGACCACGAAACCAAGGGTCGTGAGTTCGAATCCCGCTAGGGGCAAATGTTTCGTGTAATGGAGATGGACATTTTTACTCGAGTCATGGATGTTTATAAACGCATTTAAGTATGTCTATCCGTTCACCTAGTATCCATAGCGCAAGCATAAGCTTAGTTTAGAACTAGGGAATTGGTGTGTCACTCTAGAGAATTTATTTATTATTTACTTACCGGTAGAACATCTTTAGTCCCATTATAAGTCCAGTAGAATCTTAATGGCCCAGCGTCTCTCGGGGATGGTGCGCTGACAGAACACCTAGCTCTGACTTCACCCCCCGGGGCACCAGCTAGCTGCTGTACTACGCTGCCTGCTGCACATTCCGGTCGGGCTACGAAATGAGTAGGACAACACTGTTATAGTCTTACTGACGACAATATTATGTACTGAAAATAAATTTACCCTACATAGTCACAGAAGATGACGAATGGGTATTCACATTGGCCATACAAGATAATTTATATTTCCATACATACATACATAACATCACCCCCATAATATCCGTAGGGGTAGGCAGAGTCAAAGGGGCAGCATGCCCCTTCAACCACATTCAGCCAAAATAAAAGCCGGGCTGGGTTAGATGGAAAATTGTGAAAAAGCAGTGACAAGCGGATAGCCTGTCGCCTACACAATCACACACCCAAAACCCGATATACCATTAGTCGCCTTTTACGACATGCTAGACAAGAACCACAGTGGGCACATTCTTTCTATGTCCCAGACCAATATGGGACAGTGGGCTGGGTTGGATGGAAAGCTGTGAAAAAGGAGTGACAAGTGGCTAGCTCGTCGCCTACTCAGTCACATACCCAAAAGCCCGTAAACCATTAGTCGCCTCTTACGACATGCTAGGCAAGAACCACAGTTGGCACATTCTTTTTTTTGTCCCAGATCAACATGGGCCGAGTCCCAGACCAACAGACCAGAGAGATGTTGTCTCATGTCTCTCTTGGATATGTTAAGAAACACGTAGCAGATAATAACTTACAAAGTACATTCAGTGTGAGAGGCTCGCTCAGCGCTTGGCCCTCCGAGTTTCTTGCTCTACATCTGTAGATGGTGGCGTGGTACCTCCTCAGGCCTCGAAGGATCAACTTGCTGCCTTCTACTGCAATCCCTCCAATTGGATCGTTGTTGATTGGACGGGTCTAAATAAACACCATTAGTGTATACATAACACGCCTATAATCCCCGAAGGGGTAGGCAGAGTCAAAGGGGCAGCAGACCCCTTTAACCACATTTACCCAGAAATAAAACTGGGCTGGGTTAGATGGAACATTATGAAAAAGTAGTGCCAAGTTACTAGCTTATCGCCTACACAATCACATACCCAAAACCCGATACACCATTAGCCGCCTTTTACGACATGCTAGGCAAGAACCACAGTTGGCACATTCTTTTTAAGTCTCAGATCAACATGGGACTTAAAAAGAATGTGCCAACTGTGTTTACACCATTAGCTAGTAGTAAATAGAGTTTAAAAATAAGATGAGCAGTGGTAGCTCAGTGGTAAAGACACGCGCCTCTTAACCAAAGGATGTGGGTTCCAACAGGACACATAATTCTGGATTTTTCAAATTTATGTACGTTTTTATACTACTAGCACAACAGTGAGGAAAAACACCGCAATGAAACCTGCACATTCCAACAACTATGGATGTGTAACCATGCTTCAAATTGTCTGTTTCATCTGAGGGTCTGGATCTGCAGTCGCTCCTATACAATACCTGACTCGCTTAATCTTGGATCATGGCCTTAGAGGGCCCCGACTTAGCACAAGACATGAAGCTAGGACGATGTTGACAATTTAAAATATGTTAATTATAAATAACAAGATTTAAGATTGGCAGTCAGTTAAACATAAAAACGATATCGACATGCAATGAATAGCAATATATATACTTCAAAAACCCTATTTAAAGGCTCATATACCTAGGTTTCTAATTCAATGCATTGCCCACATAACTCATATTAAATCGCTCGGACGAAATGGATAGCGGTGACCAACACAATTTCATCCACAATTGCAAATGATCTATGAATATTTCTTAAATAATACTAAATTTTGATCTTTATGTTATATTTACGAGTTGTTGGGTCTAGTCATTAGAAACCCTGATCATGAAACCAAGGGTCAGTGTAATCAACAAATATACTTGTAACATTTGTAGGTACACCAGTCTGCATGTTTCTGTAACTATTTATTAAATTGTTAGCCTTTAATAAGGCTTTTAAAGTATACAGACTGACTGCCAATCTTTAACTAACTAAACTTCACGCCACTTCCCTAGCGGGGTAGGCAGAGAGAACCGAACGTCATTTGGCACGATCCTTACACACCTCACTAGTTAGTTAGTTAGTTATTAAAGTACAACTTTTAGTATATCCTATGTTAATGACTCAAACCATGAATATCCAGCTTAGCAGTTGAAAAGATAACTAATAAATAAAGAAATATTTGACAACATCACATACATTGATCTGATTCCGAGGTAAGTAGCTTAACCACTTGTGTTATGGATATCAGAATCAACAGTGGTATTACAAATATATACCTAAATATTATTTGATAACACCCAGACACAGAACAAATACAATTATTCTACACACGAATGTTTGTCCTGGGTGGGGATCGAACCCACAACTCTTGGCGCATAGGGCAGGGTCACTACCGAATGCGCCATCGAGCCAGTCAAAATTTTTGACTAGCCTGATCAATTATATTATTATTAGCCACCACCACTCTTAATATTGAGGAATTTTATTTTATATTAGCAGAAATGTGTTGAAGAAATTTGACAGCCAGTACCGAATAAAATTAAAACAACGCTAGCTAACGATCTGATAAAATAAATACAACGTTTTTTCTACTACAATAGATTTTATGGCCTATAATTTATTCAAAAATAAAAATTGTGAATACAACGAATATGTTGACGATTTTTTAGTCTGTAAAACAATTTCAAACACAATTAACAAGCAATTTTACAGTGCTAGTAATTAGGCTAAAAAGGAAATACGCCCAGCTGTTACATGGTGATTCATACGTAATAGAGTAGGTGAATCATACACTATTATAGTTTAATAGTCATAATTGTACAAAACTAATTCGTTTTTGCAGTAATTGCTCTAGCGCTTCGAACAGTTTTGATGGTAAGAGGAAAGACTTAATTCAAGTGTTTATTTGCGCCTCGCCATTCCACGCAAGCTTCAAGTTTCCTACACTTAAGTCACGGGTGGCGTGACACATGCCCAGTTAATGTGAATTTAATTATAACGTTATGAAAATTCAATTTGTTATAACGGAAAATAACTTTATAATAACTAACTATTACGTTCTTCGGTGTTAGTTACTATAAAATACGTGAGACGTATAGTGAAATGATTCATGGATCAATTGCAGGACCAGTTTTTTTCAGACTTACGCACCTTCTATGTAGCTCCAAACTTAGTATTTATAATTTTATTTATATAGATATATTGAAATCCTAAGTTCTTATAAAACAGATAGACGTTTCTGTCTCGTCGTGTTGGCTTAGATCTTTTGAGCTACACAAGGGATGTTGATGCGGTTTTCCCTATAGATAGAGTGGTTAAAGAAGGAGGTTTATATTATAATTTCATATTGTTTTATACTTACCGTGCGAAGCCAGGGCGGATTGCTATTATAAATGCGAATGTGTGTTTAATTTTTACGCTTTAAAGTCTAAACTGGTTTAAAAGGTACTGCATCAATTCTACATTATAAGCACTCCCTTATAATGTAGAATTAATGCAGTAACTTTGAAATTACTATATTATATAACTAAAATATCAA